>CM042389.1:14401784-14899539 GCA_023634145.1 Thymallus thymallus | reverse complement strand
TTTGAGGAAAGTAAGTCAGAAAAAGCTGATTAATTTATCCTGTTTGAGGGATTCCCAGAACATCTCAAGGTCCAAGTTGACCGGTACTGGACCATCTCACATTGTACCACCAGTAATGGAGTAAGGCCTCTGCTTGTCCCATTACTGATCTCATGGCATGTTAAAAAAGAAAAAGTTATATATTTACCCTTTATTTCACAAGTCAGTTAAGAACAAATTCTTATTTACAGTGGGGCGGCAGGTAGCCCAGTGGTTAGAGTGTTGGGCCCATAACCGAAAGGTTGCTGGATCAAATCCCCGAGCTGACAAGGTACTAGCATGTTAGAGTGATGTCAGGGGGTACTAGCATGTTAGAGTGATGGCAGGGGGTACTAGCATGTTAGAGTGATGTCAGGGGGTACTAGCATGTTAGAGTGATGTCAGGGGGTACTAGCATGTTAGAGTGATGTCAGGGGGTACTAGCATGTTAGAGTGATGTCAGGGGGTACTAGCATGTTAGAGTGATGGCAGGGGGTACTATCATGTTAGTGATGGCAGGGGGTACTAGCATGTTCTCTACATCACTTACAGTATGTTCTCTGCTCTAACAGGCTGTTCCTTGTTCAACAGCTACCCACTTATTTTACCCAGCTAATACCAGACACCAAATACCATAATTTGAGATGCATTACTGACACCTATACCAGATAGCATCTTCTTTGAAACAGATATGAAATAAACCCAACACTTCTATCCTTGGTCGATTCCAATATATTTACCACAAAGACTTTACGAATTGAGTTGCCAAATAGTAATTGAACCCAGGTTATAGGTTTGATGCAACCACTAAAGCTGAAAACATTAACCCTCTGAGCTAAAGCCAAGGCATTAGCACTGGGACTAACATTTTTCTTCATGTATCAGGCAAGTTGATCTCACTACCGCAGCGAACAGCACTTTTTTAAGTTACCTCTACAATGTGGTGATACTAGTAACAATAAGAGTGGTTTGATACAAATACATTATGTGTTTGCCTCAAGTAAATCAATATCATGGACTCTGGGATGCAGCAGGACAGTCATTGGCTCTCTGTCTTCAGGATACAACACCTGAAGAAGATTTACAGTGTGAGGCTGCAGGGAGCAGTAGGCTCAGTGCCCTTTGAGAAGTGTAACTTGGTCAAAAATAACTTTTATTTCACCAAATTGTTACATTCTGTTACATTCTGTCACAAAGAGCATGTGTACAATTTGATAAAAATCATGTTTCCCATCTCAAGAGGTTAAATAAAACAAGTAATACAGTATGTGCCTATAAAGTGCTAAATAAAGTAACAGGGTTGATGATTTCATCTTAAATCAGCCATAAATCCCATTGTGACAGGGGGAATGAAAGCTTGTTGTGTTCAAGGGAGTGGCAATTGAATGCAAGTGTCAAGATTTTGTTTTATGTTAAAAAAATTCTAGCCTGTCTGTCAATGGGTAACAGGTAGGTGTGTTATGATCGACCTGCTCAGCTTTCCACCAAAAAACACCAGAAAATTGCCAAAAAGAGTAGAACCAGCTCACCTGCTTTTACACTATGATATGACTAATAATATATTTTAAAATAAATTGTTTCACCATATTAAAACGTGAGGTCAGTTAACATAACAGGGTTGACCTTTAAATGAGGGACAGAGGTAAATTGATCCTTAATCACATTAAATAAATAATCATCTTTAGAAATGACTTAAAGCAACAAAATAACTAGGGCTTTACAATGATGGAGAAAACTTGGAGAAAGTTTGGGGTTAAGTGGGTTAAAATCTTCCTAGAAGTTAAAGAGGGAGCATGGAGGGACATGCTGAATTTTGGAATTTAGCAAGGATCTTTTCATATAAACAATCTGATTGATTGTTCTCCATGTGGTCTATATTAAAGGGCACTTCATTTAATATAACAGGCTTTTAAAGTTCAATATTGGAGCACAATGTCTACTTAAAATATCAAAGGATGCTAAAGGCACTCTTTTTGTGGAACTACCGTTAGCTTGTGTTTGCACATGTTAACGCTTCTTTCATTACATAGAATTCCATCACATTGTTATCAAGACTGCAACATTTTACTGTCAACCCTAAACCTTGAAGGACTACTATGTATCTTTACAAGGTGGCGATTTTGTGTACATGTTCTCTTGGGATTTGAAATCCATCAATATCACCTCTTGTCAGTGTTGTTCACTTTAGGAAATAGGATGTCCAAGGAAATGAAATAGCTTAGTGGGAATGATTGTCCCCTATTCTGCCAGAATGTGGTATGTTCCAGTAAGTACCATCCATTTCTGCCTGAGCAACACAGCCTCAAGCTTGGAGGTATATTCCAAAGAGGAGGGTGCCAAACCGGGCATATGTTTCCCTTTTCCCTGCCAGAAATAAGACCTGGCTTGCCTAAGACAATACCTCCCCAGAGACTTGTAGAGTTACTGGCTAATATGAATCTAGTCATTATTTGGTGTAACGTGT
Source organism: Thymallus thymallus (assembly GCA_023634145.1). Classification (NCBI taxonomy): domain Eukaryota; kingdom Metazoa; phylum Chordata; class Actinopteri; order Salmoniformes; family Salmonidae; genus Thymallus; species Thymallus thymallus. The sequence goes on along the minus strand of CM042389.1, from coordinate 14,897,057 downwards.
CATCAATCCTGTTGTTGGAAACTGTTTCATTTTATTTCAGCTCAAGACTGACTTTGTAGCACAGAGAGCCTCGGGCCACTTCTTTTATAAATTGCGATATATCATTTATGCTGAGATTCACTCTCTTAGAATGCTATTCAACGTACGTTCAAAGAGAAGTTAAAAGTTTACAATCAGAAAATGTACATTTTGATCCGCCTCATTTACTTTTAATGAAGAATCTTTAAAAGCCGCCCCGACGTTAGTATTAAAAGCAAGTTAATTTGATATTTTAAATAACCAACATGAAATTAATTGCTTGGGTGTTATAGCGTTTATGACTGAAACAATTTGACATTGTGGTTAAAGGTCCAACACAGCTGATTTTATCTCAAAATCAAATCATTTCTTGGTAACAATTAAGTACCTTAATGTGATTGTTTTCAATTAAAATGCCCCCCTAAAACAAAAATAGCTTCTTAGCAAAGGGCCATTTCTCAAGCACGAACTTTGCTCTGGGAGGAGTTTGAGTGCGGAGGAGAAAACAGAAAATTAGCTGTTATCGGCAGAGAGGTTTGGAACTCTCTTTCTTATTGGTTTATTAACTATTTTACCGCATGGTGATGTCACTATGGAAGGCCAAAACTCCATCCCACCAAAACAAGCTGAGCTTTCAGGCATTTCATCTTTCAAACATCTCTTTAACTAAAAAGGCATTATTATAATTTTCACAATTTCACAGTATTATTCCAACCTCATAGTGTGGAAACATAAATAAAACACAGCATAATCACGGTTTTTACTTCACTGGGCCTTTAAGTGACTGCCATTGTTGCCTTGAGCAAGCCACCAACACTGCTACAAGGATAATACACTGTACTGCTCCCAGCATGTTTTGTGAATAATGTGTAAGAGGGTTGGGTACTGCGGCAGTGAAAATACACATTTCCAGAATACAAATGATAAACAAAGATCTATGTTGTTGAATAAATGTGTTTTGAAGGTTGTTATGAATGATAATGTAACACTCATAACGTTGTTATGCATGCTATAGTAAAGTGTTTCCAAATACTTTAAGCCAGCTGAAGCAAGTCAAAATGTTTCTTCAGGAAAATTACTTTCTAGTTGTGATTTATGTTATTGAATCAGGAAAATGTATTTGAAGGTATCTGGGTGAAGGTGGATATTAAGTAAAAAGAGTACCTTCAAAACGATTTTTCCCAGTCGGAGCAAATTCTTTCAGAGTTCCCAGTTTTCTTGAGCGCACTGAAGTCGGAGATTTCCGAGTTCCCAGTTGTTTTGAATGCAGCATTAATGCTCAGAGCGGGGCAGCTGGGTATTCCCTTTGTGTCAGGAACCAAAACTCCTGCGTAGTGACCTGTGAATGCGTTGTCTGCAGCATTCGGTCACGACAGCTCGATCAGCTGTTAGATTTCAACTGAGCCAGGATCACAGACAAACGGATTGGGAAGTAGGTCCCAAAGTGCTCTTCCAAGCGTTGGAGGTGAGCAGTCATCTTACTGATGCTGTTTTCTGTTAGAAACATGCACAGCCAAGGGAAGGGGGCATGGTTCGCTTTTGAAAGACTCTCTCTCCAATAAGAATTATTTATTCTGAATTAACTGATATTGGAATCACATTCTCTTAACCTTTGTCATTTTCAACCTAGATTTCATATTATGATTTTATCTAGGAAGTCTAGGTTGACTAACTGAAGTTTATTGTTAAACTTGTTACAGACAAAGGAGTATCTTCTCTTCATTTAGAGGTTGAAAATCAAATTTTACATACAATACAGTGCCTTTTAGAAAGTATTCACACCACTTGACTTTTTCCAAATGTTGTTGTGTTACAGCCTGCATTTAAAATGTATTACATTTAGATTTTTGTTGGCACTGGCTAACACACAATTCCCCATAATGTTAAAGTGGAATTGTGTCTTTCGAAATATTTACAAAAAATGAAAAGCTGAAATGTCTTGAGTCAATAAGTATTTAACCCCTTTGTTATGACAAGCCTAAATAAGTTAAGGAGTAAACATTTTTGCTTAACCTCTATGGGATCGGTGTCCCGTATATGGTATCGGTTGAGCTAACGTGCGCTAATGTGATTAGAATGACTGTTGTAAGTAACAGCAAACATTCCAGGAGATAGACATGTCCTATATGGGCAGAAAGCTTAAATTCTTGTTAATCTAACTTCACTGTCCAATTTACACTAGCTATTACAGTGAAAAAACACCATGCTATTGTTTGAGGAGAGTGCACAACAACAAAAAACTTATCACGGCAACTGGTTTGATACATTCACCTCTGAAGATAAATAATGTACTTACATTCAGTAATATTGCTCTGATATGTCATCCTGAGGGTCCCGGAGATAAAATGTAGCATAGTTTTGTTTGATAAAATCAATTTTTATATTCAAATGTAGGAACTGGGTTCTACAGTTTCAAGTCCTGCTGTCTCTGGCTCTACACCCACCCCGCCCGGCCATCTAGATGTGTGAAAGTTAGTGTATAAGCTAATGATCCGTCATGTATGACATTCCTGGGAGTGTGTAAACTTACATTTTGTATGCTCTCTATAGTTATGTACTTGAAAATGTATCAATTGACCAATTCTGCACATTTGGGCAGACTTTATACAAAATAGTCCACTATTGCGATGCTTCACTGGATCAATCTGAAACTTTGCACACACACTGCAAAATCTAAATTGCGCCTAAACTGCAATATTATATAGTGGCCTTTCTCTTGCATTTCAAAGATGATTGAACAAAAAAATAAATAAGAAAACCCACGTTTTTTCGTTTGTATTAACTTTTACCAGATCTAATGTGTTATATTCTCCTACATTCATTTCGCATTTTCACAAACTTCCAAGTGTTTCTTTACAAATGGTATCAATAATATGCATATCCTTGCTTCAGGTCCTGAGCTACAGGAAGTTAGATTTGGGTATGTAATTTTAGGCAAACATTTTTAAAAAAGGTCCGATCCTTATTAACAAGTCACATAATAAGTTGCATGGACTCTGTGTGCAGTGATAGTGTTTAACATGATATAATTATCTGTAAGGTCCTTCAGTCGAGCAGTTAATTTCAAACACAGATTCAACCATAAAGACCAGGGAAGTTTTCCAATGCCTCACAAAGAAGGGCACCTATTGGTAGATGGGTAAAAAAAAAAAAAAAGTACACATTGAATATCCCTTTGAGCATGGTGTCGTTATTAATTACACTTTGGATGGTGTATCAATACACCCAGTCACTACAAAGATACAGGAGTCCTTCCTAAATCAGTTGCCGGAGAGGAAGGAAACTGCTTAGGGATTTCACCATGAGGCCAATACCACTGCCCATATTTTCAAGCATAGTGGTGGCTGCATCATGTTATGGGTATAAAAAAAAACTGAATGGACCTAAGCCCAGGCAAAATCCTAGAGGAAAACCTGGTTCAATCTGCTTTCCACCAGACACTGGGAGATTAATTCACCTTTCAGCAGGACAATAACCTAAAACACAAGGCCAAATCTTCAATGGAGTTGCTTAACAAGAAGACAGTGAATGTTCCTGGGTATAGTTTTGACTTAAATTTACTTCAAAATCTATGGCAAAATGGTTGTCTAGTAATGATAAATAACAAATATATTTTTTTATAGAATAATGGGCAAATATTGCACAATCCAGGCGTGGAAACCTCTGAGAGTCTTACCCAGAAAGACTCGCAGCTGTAATCGATGCCAAAGGTGCTTCTACAAAGTATTGACTCAGGGGTGTGAATACTTATGTAAATAATATATTTTTGTATTAAATTTTCAGTTTGTCATTATGGGTTACTGTGTGTAGATGAGTGAGAAAAAAACATATGTTTAACCCATTTTGAATTCAGGCTGTAACACAACAAAATGTGTAATAAGTTAAGGGGTATGAATATTTTCTGAAGGCACTACATGACCAAAAGTATTTTGACACCTGCTCGTCAAACGTCTCATTCCAAAATCATGGAGCTGGTCTCCTCTTTGCTGCTATAACAGCCTCCACTCTTCTGGGAAGGCTTTCCACTAAATGTTGGAACATTACTGCAGAGACTTGCTTCCATTCAGCCACAAGAGCATTAGTGAGGTCGGGCGCTGATGTCAGTGGTCAGTGGTCCAATTCATCCTAAAGGGGTTTGATATGGTTGAGGTCAGGGCTCTATGCAGGTTAGTTGAGTTCTTCCACACCAATCTCAACAAACCATTTCTGTATGGACCTCGCATTGTGCACAGGGGGCATTGTCATGCTAAAACAGGACTGTTGCCACAAAGTTCGAAGCACAGATTAGTCTAGAATAACATTGTATGCTGTAGCATGAATATTTCCCTTCACTGGAACTAGCCCGAACCATGAAAAACAGCCCCAGGCCATTATTCCTCCTCCACCAAACTTTACAGTTGGGACTATGCAACTTTACAGTTGGCACTAGGTAGAGTTCTCCTGACATCCGCCAAACACAGATTTGTCTGTCAGACTGCCACATCACTCCAGAGAACGCGTTTCCACTGCTTCAGAGTCCAATGGCGGCGCGATTTACACCACTCCAGCTGGCGTTTGGCATTTCGTATGCTGATCGTAGGCTTGTGTGCGGCTGCTGGCCATGGAAACACACTTCATGAAGCTCCTGACGAACAGTTCTCATGCTGACGTTGCTTCCATAGGCAGTTTGGAACTCGGTAGTGAGTGGACAGGCGTTTTTATGCGCTACACTCTTCAGTCAGCACTCAAAGGTCCTGTTCTGTGAGCTTGTGTGGCCTACCGCTTCGCGGCTGAGCCATTGTTGCTCCTAGACGTTTTCACTTCACAATAACAGCACTTACAGTTGACCGTGGCAACTCTAGCAGGGCAGAAATTTGACAAAATGACTTGTGGGAAATGTGGCGTCCTATCACGGTGCCACGTTGAATGTCGCTGAGCTTTTCAGTAAGGCCATTCTACTACCAATGTTTGTTTATGGAGATTGCATGGCTGTGTGGTCGATGATTTTATACACCTGTCAGCAACGGGTGTGGCTGAAATAGCCGAATCCACACATTTTAAGGTCCACATACTTTTCTATTTATAGTTTCTATAGTGTACATAGATTATTGGTACAAAATTCCAGTATTGCACAGTGTCTCCAGCTGAGTTAGCAAATGCTACATAATTGTCTACTTTGCAGATACAGGGACATTCTATTTGTTTTGACTAATTGATAAATGTGATGAAAAGGTCACTATCCCCATATGTTTTCTTACGGAATTAAATATCTATGTTAATTACCAAAGGGCCCATCTTCAATTAGTTCTGTGAGTGACAGTCTGTTGTGGCTTTAGAGGAAAAGGGGACATGTGAAGACAGATCTGCTAACCCTGTAGTTGGAACTGTGGGAGGGAGAGTTTTCACACCTAGATGCAGGTTTGTGATGGAACAGGTGGGTGAAGATACTGTAGATGTGTGTGTGTGTATGCATGTGCGTACATGTGTGCTCTGGTGTATGCGTGTGTGCTGTGTCATTGCCCATAGTTACTGAACACTTTCCCAGCACTGTGCCAACGGTGTTTATCCTGTGAGGGAGCAGACTGTAATAGACATTGGTCAGTGTGCCTGAGGCCTTCAATGTATCATCAAAACCCTGTGGGGAAAGTGAGTGAACAGAACAGGGGAACCTTACCACCACCCAGCAAGGTGGAGATGTCTTGAAGCACAATTGTGTCCAGGTCCGTTATCACAGTAGGAGATCAGGACTTTCTACAGCAGCTGTGACCCACCCCTTACTGAGGATCAAAACACTCTGGCCAGCAGAGAACAGGGCTTTGGTGAAAACACTGTGGTTGGAATAAAATACATTGAATACAGTTTGCACTGCCAAACAGTACTTTCGCCAGGTTGGACTGGAGATTTTTCAGGAATACAGGAACCTTTAATATATCAAAGGTTTGGATACCAGTGGTCTATCTATACCAATGACACTGGCAATCATGATATGTTTATGCCTGCCTAAACATAGGACAGATCCATTGGTCCCACTTTAAACTAACTACAACTTATAACTGATTTATATAGCAGACATAAAGTCTTCATAAGCACAACATACACTGGATGTACCAAACATTTTCATGACATAGACTGACCAGGTGAATCCAGGTGAAACCTATGATCCCTTATTGAGGTCACCTGTTCAATCCACTTCAATCAGTGTAGAGGAAGGGGAGGAGACAGATTAAATAAGATGTGTTAAGCCCTAAGACAGTTGAGACATGGATTGTGTATGTGTGCCATTCCAAAAATGTAAGTGCCTTTGAACAGGGTATGGTAGTATGTGCCAGGCGCACCGGTTTGTGCCAAGAATTGCAATACTGGGTTTTTCACGCTCAACAGTTTCCCGTTTGTATCAAGAATGGTCCACCACCCAAAGGACATCCAGCCAACTTGAAACAACTGTGGGAAGCATTGGAGCCAACATAGGCCAGCATCCCTGTGGAATTGAGTCTGTTCTGAGGTCAAAAGGGTGTGCAACTCAATATTAGGATTCCTAATGTTTTGTACGCTCAGTGTATAATCATCTATAAACCTATGTTATACTACTTAAAAGCATACACCAAGGGTCTTCAACCTTTTCTTGCCCAGGGACTCCCTCCCAGCTAATCCACCGACCCAGGGACCCCCATTATATGTTAGCAAAAAAACATAAAAATCACGTTGTCTTATCAACAGGTGAATCATAATTGCAAGGAGAAGTAATCAACATTTAAAAATTAATCGATTTGGTTGATAGTTTTCATTATTTTGACCTCCTCACATAATTGGAAGAGTATGTGTACACTCTAACATAGCCTATCAGCTAGAAAGGTACCTCCAAACACATTTTTGCTAAGAACAGCTGTTTAACTGGTTAACAAAGGTTAGCCATGTGTTGGCAAACATGTATGTCCAAGTCAAGAAAGCTTACCAGCAGCCAGCAGCACTTACCGCACTGGTAGCCTATTCTCGAGTGCTTTTTCAAAGCCTATGTCAGATTCTCCCGTTAGTGTAATTGGCTCCAATGAGTGTAATTTGCTCAATATTAGGAGTTGAAGAATAATTTTGACATCATTAGAAAGAAGATATTCATTTTCATTCATAGTGTTCAAGCACTTGAGAAAAACTGTAATTGCCTGCTGATGGGTCATCAATGGTGGATAGGCTTTCCATTGAATTCAGACTGGTTGGGTAGGTTTATGCCAGGGACGGGCAACTCCAGTCCTCAGGGGCGGAAGTAGCGTCACACTTTTTCTCCATCCCTGGCAAACACAGCTGATTAAACTAATTGCATTCTAAACACTGGCTGTTGTGTCAGGGGGTTGGGTACTCTGACAGTGAAAAAACAGATGTCCGTTGTACTGATAAATAAAGAGCTTTTTGAGAGGGCTTTTATTTTGAAAAGTTCCAATGATGTTGAATAAATGTGTTATGACAGTTCTTATGAATGACACTGCAACACTCAAAGGTGTTATGACTGGTTACATAAAGGTGTTATGTATACCCTCTTCATTTAAAGTGTTAGAGATAAGGTAATGCCACACATTATAAAGCACAGCTTTTTGGGGAATAATGTCACACTTTAAACACCAGCATGACATGAGCTTATAGATGATTAGTGAAGCATTTATGCCGTGCTTATGAAAACTTTATGTATGCTTTATTAAACAATTTATAAGTTGTAGTTTGTTTAAAGTGGGACCGATCCATGTTCTCTGTGTTATTGGCTTAATATATCTTAGCAGGGCTTAGAGCAGAGTGTAACAGCTAAAGCTGAGGCTTTAAGGCTTTGGGAGGTTGTCCCCAGGTGAAAGCAGAGATCTTATTTCTCCCTTATGTTCCAAGTGATGACAGACCAGTATTGATGCATGGCTACACTGTGTTACCGTCTGTCACATTAAGCTGCAGATGGTTGAACTCCAATATGCCAGCTCAAACATGCTTTATTTCCTTATTCACCGACATTAAGAAGTACAGCCAGTACTGTACACCTGATTCAATACTCTTGGCTACACAGGAGTATTGATATGAGTGTCTAGGGCTCTATTTAATAAAATCAGTACATTTCTAATCTTGCTTTTAGTGTACCACAGTGGACCATGCTGTATCAAACAGATCACTGAAAGCCGTCCCAAAATGTAAGACCAGTCCCGGTTGGTTCCAGTTTGGTTTAAGCAGAGATAGTAAGGACAGTTCAGTTGCTATAGCTACATACAGTGAGTTCTCCTTATTATCTGTAGTCTTTATTCTTTAACAACCTCTCTCCTCTCCTCCTTCAGGGCCAATAGGTATCTTCTTATGTTTTCTCACTCACAAAAGCTGGTGTCTCGGCCCTGTTGAAATGTGAACGCGCGACCCAGGGAAGTTGGTAAACTCTACAGGGGACAGGAGGCTGTTTCTCTCCCCCTCCAGCGCCTGCTGCTTTGACCCCACTATCGTTCTGCACTGTTGCTTTATTGATTTCCAAAACCCCCCTCTCATGCTCATTTTAAGACACTCTGCGATGCGAACACACATTGGAGCATGACTGCCTGAAATGTGGCTGCTCATTAGGACATGTAGTGTGTGTGTGTCTGTCAGTCAGTCAGTCAGTAGCTAAATTAGTTATGTTTTGTTGTGTTTATCATAGTGGTACAGTTGAACGTAAATACAATTACTGAAAATAATGAAGCAATGAAATGTGCAGCTTTCATATGCTCCCAAAAGTTATTTGTTTGTAAAACACACACATGTACCATTTACAATTTACATTTTGTTAATTTATCAATGTGTGCTTTTATTCATGCATGTATGAATTATTCTGTTGAGCAGAAGGTGAATCAATGGGACACAGCTATGGTTTCTATAATTACTGACACATACTGACCAAAACAAACATTTTTCTGCATGATCCTCCACTCTGAAAGCTGAAATTTGCGTTAGTTGGTTGGTATTCACTCAACCCTCAATCCATAAAGTATGGGAGATATGTGAAAAGACAGTGCTAACCATATGCCCAAGCCTCTGTCTCACCATCCCTTTATACAATTCAGAAACAGAAGTCAGTCAGAAGTCAGTGTGGAGTGCCACGATCCACTCCCAATAAGATTCAATACTCAAAGACATTTAATGGTGCACAACATTGACATGAACCATGTTGAGGACAGTTCGCCCCAAGAGAGCCAATAGCAATTTCAGGAGACATGAACAACCTGGTTGTTTAAGATCTTCTGGCTCACTTCAGATGAAAAGGTTAATTATACAACATATCTGATTCCAGAAAATAATAATTCATCGTGGTTGTGAGCAGTGAAGGGGTTGCTGGACCGGGAACAATTACCAGTGCTCAAGTGACCCAAAGGGCATAAAGTCGTATTTCAAAAAGCAAATCCACTAGACATGCACAGGGAAGTGAAAATGGCATGCCTGGAGACTCAGAAAGTCAATACCTGTCTTTTTATTGGAGGGAAGGAGTAGTGGAATTTGAAGAATATGTACAATCTTTCCTGTCATCTGGCAGTGACTAGGCCTGTATTTATCTGTATTGGCTGTTACGTCTATGCGTCTGTTGCCCAATTTGTTACTGTCAAACGTCTTGAGCAGTGCAGTTGGATACTAATGAGTTACTGTATTTCCTATGATCTGCACAATGTTGTTTTATTCACATGGTTCTTCTAATTAGAGATATACAAAGCAATTATAATGACATTATTCAAAGTTAGGATGTCTTCTGTGTATAACCTTTTCTTTAAATGTCTCTGTGTTCATGTAATTTGCTTAATCAGGCATTTTCCTGGCTCTGCCTGGCCTGTCCTCATGTGAAATTGTAAATAAAAATAAGAATTGCTCTTTAAGTCTGAAACACTGGTTCTAACCACTGGTTCCAGACACTGGTTCCAACCGCTGGTTCCAAAAACTGGTTCCAAACACTGGTGCATTTTGTCTTTAATGTATCTAAATAAATATTGACCATTAAACACCAAACTAGCTCATAAATGGTTATTGCTAACAGTGGTCATGTTGTAAAGATATAATCTGTCACAGGCAACGTCGTGCCACATCTTGGCATCCTGTCATTGGCTTTGGCTCATGTCATGGGAGAGCTTCGATTTATGTTGTGATGATAGGGCCATGATAGGGAAAACAATTGGATGGCCAACTCTGTGATGGATGTCTCCATGTTGATGGTCTGAACACACAAAATGCAGCACTGCAGAGAGACTCTGAGAAAGAAAGGTAGAAGCCTATAGCTTGCTAAGAATCTACTGCACTGACGCTCGCTGTCTAGCTAGAGGATATCGGACTAGATAATGACTTGCGCACACAAACAAACACACAGAGGCCCAGTGTGACTGATCACCTCTTTTCCTCAGTCACACATCCTGGTCTAATGATGGGGTTGCTCAGCTGGTGGGGAGAGTGGAAGGAGGATAGTGATCTCAAACTCTCTTCATCAACTACCTCCAGTAGCAATAGATGTGGAGCTTCACAACCACACACTATAAAAACAGGAACCTCTGCTGATTATCCTCTCTGTTCCCCTATTCAGTCATAAATGCTTAATAAGAAACGACATGCTATTTCAGACCCCTAGGTGAGCCATAATACTAGCATGGTCCTTACACATACTAGCAACACTGCACTAGAAGTAAACACACTGGGCCAATGCAACCATTATTGGCCACCGTACATTGGTGTAAAGTACTTAAGTAAAAAATCTTTCAAGTACTACTTAAGTAGTTTTTGTTTTGGTATCTGTACTTTACTTTACTATTTTTATTTTTGACAACTTTTACTTTTACTTCACTACATTCCTACAGAAAATAGTTTACTTTTTATCCATACATTTTCCCTGAGACCCAAAAGTACTTGTTAGCTAAATCACTGGTTTACTCGTGTGGGTTTTACGTTTTAAGAAAACCAGCGCTTCGGTGCAATTGGCCAACTGAGTCCATTTGGCAGATCATTGTTCATTCCTTACACTCACTGTGGCCCATTCAGAAAGATAAAAATTGACACAACCATGTCCAGACCCTGATTTCAGGCTTCTGTAGCCATGGAAGAAAAACTGCTGCTGGGCAAACTCCCCACCACCTCTCCTTCTAGGGTTGAGAGGACACCCTTCTATGCTGCTTCCAATGTGTAAATGACTGTGATTGCAGCCCACAAACAAATCAAATGGCTCAATCCCTCTGAGTAGCGCCAGACACACAAACCATATCTGAATCTGGAGTCTCTCCCAGCTTCATCTCTAACAGCCTAAGGGAGATGTTTTTCTTCTTTTGAAGAGCACACTCATTTTTTCTGTTTTGTTACTGTGTAGTCTTGATTATTGGGCGGTAATAAGCATGCTAGGAGCTTGGTGGCGATCAATATTACCCATCATCAAGGTTTACCAGCAGTCTTTTTGATACAGGACTGTGTTCTTTTCTTTGAAATCATAGACAGACAACTATGATCATGTAGGAGGTTGTGAGTCATGCTTGAGGGTCCGGTAAACCCATTACAGCAGAGATGGTGCGTGTGTTTGATGGTGGGAGGCTGTATAGATGTGATGGTCCCACTTTAAATGAACTATAACTTATTAATGCTTTTGCATACATAAAGTCTTCATAAGCACAACATAGATGTTTCACAAATCATAAATAACATATGTCATACTGTGCAACATCTTCAGCTGACCACCTTGGAGCGACTTTTCACCTATTTTTGCGATTTGGGACCAGGCTAATAGCGGGTTTTGTCACATAAGGCTATGCACCCTACTTAGGGAGCTGTAACATGATCCTTTATGCTACCTTTATAAATGTATAGACAATTAGGAAGGATCTATGTTATGGTAAAAGTGGCCCGGTCAATTCTGGGATAAGGAGGAGTTTTTTTCCCCCTTTTCTTTGCAAAGTCAGAATGAAAGTACATTAGTAACAATATATACCACCTTTATAAAGTATGAGATAAACGTATAGATGATTTGTGAAGAATCTATGTTGAGGCTATGAAGACGTTATGTATGCTCTAAGCCTTTAAAAGTGTGTGGAACATGCTGTATTTTGATTGTGAAGTTATCATAATTCTGGGTAGCACTTTAGAATAACACCTGGTAATAAAGCATGTATAATAGATTCTTTTAAACTGGGTGGTTCGAGCCCGGAATGCTGATTTGCTGAAAGCCGTGGTATATCAGACCGTATACCATGGGTATGACAAAACATTTAATTTTACTACTGTAATTATGTTGGTAACCAGTTTATAATAGCAATAAGGCACCTTGGGGGTTTGTGATATAGTGCCAATATACCACGGCTAAGGCTGTGTCCTAAGAACAGCCCTTAGCGGTGGTATATTGACCTTATTGCTTAAATAAAACCCTTTTACAACTGCTTTGTTATTGCAATAACGAGTAATTTATCAAGTCATTATAAGTCATTTATATCTGGTTTATAAATATTGTATAAGTATGAAAACACAATTATCAAACACATTATCTTGTTCTTATTAACCATTCATTAATCATTTATAACAGTGTTTATTAATTGATCAAATACTGTTTATGAAATACTAACATAAAAAATGTAGGAATAATTCAAATGATGAAGGAACTATTTACTAATCCATTTTTAATGCTTTATTACTAGGTGTTATTATATTGCTACCAAATTCGGTCCATATTTCACCTGTTTGATTTTGGCCAAACTAGCATAGATTTGTGTCTTGAGAAGGTGTCTGAATGTGAAACAGCCACATCACACTATGCCCCTGGACTTCATGAACATACAGTATCTACCTAAAAAACCTCAAATACCTCGTACCTCTGCACACTGATCTGGTACTGGTACTTTCTGTATATACTGTACCTCTGCACACTGATCTGGTACTGGTACTTTCTGTATATACTGTACCTCTGCACACTGATCTGGTACTGGTACTTTCTGTATATACTGTACCTCTGCACACTGATCTGGTACTGGTACTTCCTGTATATACTGTACCTCTGCACACTGATATGGTACTGGTACTTCCTGTATATACTGTACCTCTGCACACTGATCTGGTACTGATACATCCTGTATATACTGTACCTCTGCACATTGATCTGATACTGGGACTTCCTGTATATACTGTACCTCTGCACACTGATCTGGTACTGGGACTTCCTGTATATACTGTACCTCTGCACACTGATCTGGTACTGGTACTTCCTGTATATACTGTACCTCTGCACACTGATCTGGTACTGGTACTTCCTGTATATACTGTACCTCTGCACAATGATCTGGTACTGGTACTCCCTGTATATACTGTACCTCTGCACACTGATCTGGTACTGGTACTTCCTGTATATACTGTTCCTCTGCACACTGATCTGGTACTGGGACTTCCTGTATATACTGTACCTCTGCACAATGATCTGGTACTGGTACTTCCTGTATATACTGTAGCTCCATTCTTGTGTATTTTATTCCTCTTGTGTTACTATTCTTTTAAAATAATTATTATGTTTTAACTGCATCGTTGCGAAGGGCTCCTAAGCAAGCACATCATGGTCAAGTCTACAGCCGTTGTATTCGGTGCATGTGACAAAGAACATTTTATTTGAGGAATTAATGCAGTGGAACAGAAGGGCAGTGTGTCCATACCTCAGCCCACAGCTGGTTAAAGATGCATTAACCCACCACACACACACCACACAAACACAAACATTTCCCTGTCAGCTCCAGAGTGCATTGTGACTGATGTTCTTATTATCTCACAGGGGAAAGCCACATCTGCGCCTGCAGGGAAGACAGAGGGAGAAATAAAATATTATTATATTTTTAAGAGCCCAAATTAGTCTGAAAGCAAACGGGAAAGCATGATCTAAACTAAAATAAATCTGTTGCATCCATATCTTACTGTATCTTCTTTGATATAGTCACAGTGGATTGTAAATCACCAAGACATGCATGATGTCATTTAGAGTGGGGTAAATATTATGCAGATGACAATGAAGTGGTGGAGACGTTACCTTACCTTGTATTATCAATGACAACTCACTGAGTGAAATTATTGCCATGTGTTAAGTACTTAAACTGCATATACCAATTGACATAGGTGGGTACTAGCAGTGTGAATGTGATCTATGTTGAATGAAATGCCTGCATTGTGATATGTCTTTCACAATAGCATTGACTCTAAAAATCTCAGAATGAAACAAGCACAATCGGCAAGATGTGCCCTTGCCAAAGGAGTAGCATCTGATTAGAGCTATATGGAGTCTAACAATGACTAGGTCACAGTTGCAACCCCCAATGTATTTCACTGTACAAAATTGTATATGGCGTGTATCATGCTAATTTAATTCCGCACAACTTCATAGTCAAATACATGAACAAGACATGAATTAGCCACATCTTGATATGATCTAGCGCCATGTTATCTTGGTAATATCATGTATGTTTGATATGATCTAGAGCCATGTTGCCATGGTAATATCATGTATGTTTGATATGATCTAGAGCCATGTTGCCATGGTAATATCATGTATGTTTGATATGATCTAGAGCCATGTTGCCATGGTAATATCATGTATATTTGATATGATCTAGCGCCATGTTGTTATGGTAATATCATGTATGTTTGTTTCATTACCCTGATTGCACTATGCTTCTTCTTGTAATGGGCAATGTTATAGTGAACTTAATATGTCTGCGACACTAGACCATATAATCATCCTATTAATTAATCCGCTATAGCATGCTAGGCCTATTAAATCTAATTCTAATTCATCAGATGCGACGCAGATACTCAGTCATTTACCCCAAATGTGAAGGATAATTACCCAAGTGGAGGGTGGTAATATATCTGCAGGGACTTTTATTTGTGCTTTAAATAAGGAAGTGCCACATATTCCTGCATATTTTCAGGAATTATGACACATTTATTGGCCCGTTAATTATTCTTACTGTGAATAGAAACAGATTGCGGGAGACGGATCTGCATGGCAGCTTCAGCGGGTGAGAGCCGGTGTAGAGTTTACAAGAACGGTGGAAAACGTTATTTTATTCCATTGACCATGAAATTCTACTTTGTTTTATTTCAACAGTGCTTTTTGTCATGCATTTTATCATTAGCCGCAGGCTTAAAGCCCCTAAGACCGAACCTACAGCCAAGAAAGCGGCCTTAACTAGAGGTGTCCCACGCATACAGATAGTGGAGAGAGAGGGAGAGAAAGGAATACTTATGTGTATGGATGCGTTCAGTTTGTATTGGCTATAGAACAGACAACAACAGGCTTGACATGCTCTACCAGGTAAACAAGCCCAGGTGGGTGTACAGTAACAGACCAGCTGGTGAGAGGCCACTCTGGAAGGTAGGCAGTATTACAAACAACAAGTTTGTAAGAATTACTTCCCCCTTCCCCTTGTTCTGCAGTACTCCACTATGGACTTTATTATGTGTGACACTGTGTACACATACTGTCAGTAGCATATCTGATGGCTCTCTGCTCCCAGCAATCTGCTCTCCACCGCACCAAGATGATGGAATTAATGTGTCATATATGGACTTTTAATAACATGTCACAGCCACCATATGTCAAATTATGGGAGGACTGTGTTCTCAGTCTTGGCCTTGTATTGAAGTGCATTGCATGGGGGAGTGTAACTTTGTGTTTCTTTGTGTTTGTAACTTTCAGCACAGTGGTATCATTATGGAAATAATGGGTGTCTACTTGAAGTGTACATGTTAGGCAGTCACAACATAGAAATGTGTATTGTGTTGCCCCAGTGTTTATGTTATGTATTAAATAAGTACGGAGTGGAGATGATAAACATGTGTAATGTCATCATGTTCCCTGTATGGAAGCAAACAGAACGAAACGAAGAGGGACCTACCTGAATTTGTTCAATAGAAACTCTTGGTTATGTTGCAAAACCTTTTCTGTTGTGGAACGTTTTGCTACGGTGCAAAACATTTTGCAACAGTGTGTGACTAATGAATATACCCAGGAGTTTCAGGGTACACAATACAACCCTGTTAAATGTCCGAAGGCCATGGTTACTCCATTTCCAATCCTAAGGACTCCTTATGCTGTAGATTTATTTCAAAATATGACTTAAAATAACTTTATAAACTTCATTTATAACCTTCATAACTGATTTATTCAACATCATTCCTAAGGTGTTTTCAAATTAAAAGTCCTGTCAAATAGATCTTTGTTCATCCATTGTACAAAGGACATTTCTATTTTTACAGCCACAGTACCCAAAGTGTTATCCTAAGAACACATATTTTTGGCTTATCTTGGCAGAGAACACGCTGTAGGCCAGAACATTGTGCAATGCAGTTTTACTGTTTACATCAGATACACATTTCCTGGATATCGTCAAAGAATAGCTTATTTGAATAAGCTATTCTTGAATTTTGGTACAGGGCTTTCCGTAGGGCTAGTATTACAATTCCAAGACAACTCATTTATAGAGATAGTTCACCCAAACCGGAGGGTTGCTAGTTTGAATCCTGGGTCCAACAGAAAAAATCTGGAGTTGTTTAGCTGTTGTACACATGAGATTGGGTCATTCTGAACTGTATCCGCAACGTTATATTCCATTTTGCTGGACTCTAGCAATACTTTTCCATGTGTACATCCATGGGCTACACAAAGAAGCATCGCTTAATCCAAAAAATTAGAATATAACGTTGCGGATAAAATTCGGAATGACACAATTTCATGTGTACAACATCTAAAGACCTGCATCACTAGACTGAGAGCGTTGCCATTTCCAAAAGGATGTATTTGGGTGCCTTTGGTCATGTTTTATCTGTGCCCATGTGAAAGGACCGAAGCAGGTACAGGGAGTGAACATTTAATAAACACAGACATGGAACAGGACAGGGCCAGAACAGCGTTAGAACCAGGTAATTCATGACAAACGACAATGAATGCGGCAGCGGGGAATACAGCTGGGGAACAGACAGATATAGGGAAGGTAATAACAGGTGATTGAGTCCAGGTCCAGTATCGCTGATACGTGTGACCAGGGAAGAAGATGTGTGTAATGATGGTGGCAGGAGTGCGTAGTGCTGGGCAGTGGGAGCAGGCGTGACACCCTGCAACTTCAGAACGAGCATGAGGAAGTCTATTGCTGGTGGGCTACGTTTCTCAAAACCAAGTGAAATTGCAAAAAAAGTGTCTGGACACTTCTATAACATGCCATTTACATGATACGTTCCCCCAAAAAGATGTTTAAAAAAAGTGAACTTGTCCTTTAACGTACAAAAACAATTACATTTGGGTTAACATTCTGGGAAACTATCCCTTTAATTTTTGGGTGTTCTGTATTGCTCTTTTAGTGTAATAAAACATTTACAAGATGCAAGATGATTTAGCTCATATTTGTATAAGAACCCTCCACCCAGATAGAGGTCTGTGTGTGTGTGTGTCTGTGGCCTGACGACTCCTGGTTGTCCCCGTCCCCAGTCCACCTGGTCATGCTGCTGATCCAGTCTCTGCTGTTCTGCCTGCAGCTATGAAACCCTGACCTGTTCACTAGATGTGCTACCTTATCTCAGACCTGCTGTTTCTACCCCCCCCTCCCCCTCTCCCTCTCCCTCTCCCTCTCCCTCTCCCTCTCCCTGATGTCTCAAACTCTGAATGCTTGGCTATGAAAAGCCAAATTACATTTATTTCTGAAGTACTGACCTGTTGCGCCCTCTATAACCACTGTGATTAACATTTGAACAGCTTGAAGAGCGATCTGGCCTTAATGGCCATGTACTCTGTACATGTACTGGCCACCCCTCAGAGCCTGCTTACTCTCTAGGTTTCTCCTACATTACTGCCTTTCTAGGGAGTTTTTCCTAACCACTGTGCTTCTACATCTGCATTGCTTGCTCTTTGGGGCTTTAGGCTGGGTTTCTGTATAAGCACTTTGTGACATCTGCTGTAAAAAGGGCTTTATAAATAAATGTGATTGGGTGTGTGTGTGTGTGGCAGTTACCTGCAGAGGGAGGATAAAACAAGCAGAGAGAGAACTTGGTCAACGTCCTAAACATCCTAAAACCATAATCCAGACAGCCATCAACCAAAACTCAAGTGTTCTCTAACAGGTGCATGACACTACAATCTGAACCTTCAGTGTTCCAGTGTTAACATGACGTGTTCTCTGTGCTGTAGTAAATGATGAGAACCCTGAGTGTGTCTCTGCTGTAGAGCCTGCTGTGGTGGGTCCTGATAGTACTGGCTGCCTCACTGAGCACCTGGGAACTGCAGCAAGAGCACATTGTTTACTGTAACAATTGAAACAAATATCTTTACTTCTGTTATGAATATTAATGTTAAATGGAGCTGCTTTGAAAGACCATAGTTTACATAATCTTCCAAACAAACAGGGCAAAATCTGGCCTCATTTAACAATATACTCCTCTTATTTCCCCCCCTCTCTCTCTCCTCTCCCCCTCTTTCCCTCTCTCTCTCCTCTCCCCCTTTCCCCTCTTTCTCTCCTTTCACCCCCTTTCCCTCTCTCTCTCCTCTCCCCCATTTTCCCCTCTTTCGCCTCTCCCCCTTTCCCCCCCCCTCTCTCTCTCCTCTCCCCCATTTTCCCCTCTTTCGCCTCTCCCCCTTCCCTCTCTCTCTTCTCTCCCCCTTTTCTCCTCTCTCTCTCCTCTCCCCCTTTCCCTCTCTCTCCTCTTCCCCTTTCCCCCTCTCTCTCTCCTCTCCCCCTTTCCCTCTCTCTCCTCTCTCCCTCGCTCTCTCCTCTCACCCTTTCCCTCTCTCTCCCGTATATGTACTAACCTGCATACTGAGTTGGGAGGTATGTAATGGCCAATTATGTCTGGCCTCTACACTAGTGACTAGCTGCATATGTAGGACATGGACACAGTCACACATCCATGTCACCTTGCTGTGTGTGTGTGCGTGCGTACATACATTTAGTTGTTTAAGCGTGTGTTTAGTATGGCTATGTATGCCTATAACCATTAGTTGTCTCAGGGGACTTCCAAACAAAGCAATGACCCATACCATTGACAGCAGTGAGCAATAACATTGCTTGTTTGTCCTATTGTGTAAATTAGCCCCCAATGGGAAACTAGCAACTGTGAAAAAGGGGGTAGCAACTTGTTAGTCCTCTTTCGATGGGCTCTAAATCAGGACTAACAAGTCAATGCACCTTTTCTCTCTATCATTAGAAATAATATTTTCACGATCAACATCACAAGGGCAAAATGTATAGTTTACAACGTAAAAGCACCTTAAACTGAGAGTCAGCAATATGACGTTGCCACATGCAGCACCACAGATGCAAGATGACACACACAATGCACTCACAGTGTCACATGTGCACGGGTGTGTTACAATAGTTAAAACGTGATAGATGCGGGACCAGAAACAGCTGAGAAGTTTAGCCTTGCACATCAATGCTTTTAGTTGTTGTGGATATCAACCAGATATTGCATTTTACTTTGTGCATCGTTGGCTCTACCTTTGAGGAGAGATTATTTTCAAACATCAGAACTCCGTTTTAAACAAATCTGTATATATACAGTGGGGTCCGAAATGACTCCCAAGACATGCTAACCTCTCACCATTAGCAATAACAGGGGAGGTTAACATGTCTTGGGGGTTTGACCTTTGACCCTCTATAGGTTTCTCGATCATCATTATTCAGAATTAATTCAGAATTATTAGTAATCATGGTAGCACAATACATCATTTACCATTCATTTATGTTGGGCACCAAATAATCTGAAACACAACCAAAACTAACTGCAAATGTGTCCAACATGTTTATAGAGACATTAGCTTGTCATTGCGTACTAGTAATATGGGATTACATACTAATCTTTTGACTACTTTATTTATAAGAACCTTTAGGGGCATCAATTAATTTGACCCCTTCAATTTTTTGAAAAAAAAGTATTAACTGTTAAACAAAATGTCTTTCTCTGAGCATTTGTTTTAGTATAAAATAATATAATTTCCCCAATTTTGGGGGCATACAATATAGCTCAGTATTTGAATTATTGATTTTATTCAGTCACTATTGCTCATCTTTATCAAGGGTGTCAATAATTTCACACAACTGTATGTTACCTAATTTAGGGATTACATAATAAAAACAATGGATATATTTGATGAATCATTGGTATTGGTTTGAGATGCAGTGGCAGTGGAGTTTGTGTTATTATTCCAAAACAAGATTAAACTATAATGTTACCCCAGGCTCAGTCCTTGAAATGAAAGGCTTGCTCACCTGTAATAGTTGGGCCGTTATATTATGTTCTGGGTATTCCTACATGACCTGAAAACACTCAAACATGTCAGAGATGACCTCACTTAGCCTAATTGGTCCATGATCTGATTTAATTTTGCAGGGACATAATGTTATAGCGAGAGCATACAGCTTCAGAGACTCTTGACTCTGCTGTCCACTCTTGATACTACTGTGTCATCTAGCCGGGACACAGTTCTCAGTGTGTATTCATCCTCATGATATGTGTAGACAAAAACATACAGTGCCTTCAGAAAGTATTCATGCCCCTTGACTTATTCCACATTTTGTTGTGTTACAGCCTGAATTCAAAATGAATTAAATATGTTTTTGTTATCACCCATCTCCACACAATACCCCATAATGACAAAGTGAAAACATGTTTTTAGAAATGTTTGCACATTTATTGAAAATGAAATACAGAAATATCACATTTTACATAAGAATTCACACCTGTGAGTCAATACATGTTAGAATTAACGTTGGCAGTGATTACAGCTGTGAGTCTTTCTGGGTAAATCTCTAAGAGCTTTGCACACCTGGATTATACAATATTGGCGCATTATTCTTTTTAAAATTCTTCAAGCTCTGTTAAGTCAAAACTGTAACTAGGCCACTCAAGAACATTCAATGATGTCTTGGTAATCAAATCCAGTGTATATTTGGCCTTGTGTTTGAGGTTATTTTCCTGCTGAAAGGTGATTTTGTCTCCCAGTGTCAGTTGGAAAGCAGACTGTACCTGGTTTTCCTCTAGGATTTTGCCTGTGCTTAGCTCTATTCCGATGACAAGCATACCCATAACATGATGCAGCCACCACCATGCTTGAAAATATGAAGACTGGTACTCAGTGATGTGTTGTGTTGTATTTTCCCCAAACATAACGCTATGCATTCCTGATATAAAGTTAATTTCTTTGCCACATGTTCTGTACAGGCTTCCTTCGTTTCACTCTGTCAATTAGGTTAGTATTGTGGAGTAACTACAATGTTGTTGATCCATCCTCAGTTTTCTCCTATCACAGCTATTAAACTCTGTAACTGTTTTAAAGTCACCATTGGACTCATGGTGAAATCCCTAAGCGGTTTCCTTCCACTCTGGCAAACTGAGTTAGGAAGGACACCTGTATCTTTACAGTGACTGGGTGTATTGGTACACCGTCCAAAGTGTAATTAATAACTTCACCATGCTCAAAGGGATATTCGGTGTCTGCTTGTTTTTTTTTACCCATCTATTAATAGGTGCCCTTCTTTGTGAGGCATTGGAACACCTCCCTGGTCTTTGTGGTTGAATCTGTGTTTGAAATTCTCTGCTCGATTGAAGTGAGGAGAATGCAAAACTGTAGTTTTGGGGTGAGACGCCAGAACTTGGGATATTTTGAGAGCTTGGGACTATAAGGTTCTATTTGCAAAAAGATGATTCTGAGATAACTGGCTTTAAAGTTCCAAACTATCATTGGTTTGAACGGTGTAAGCAATTTTTATTTTGGATTCTTTTGAACTTCACAACATGAATTGGGGTATTTAGAGTACTATATACTGTAGGTAGAGAACATTGAACAGAACAAGGATATGTCATTTAACTAAATTTTGACAAAAATGCAATCTTATAGTCCCAAGCGATCAATTTGTCGAACGTGTCTCAACGGGATATATTTGGACCCAAACGAACAGTATGAACAGACCACAAAAACAACCACTTGGATACAAATGGGTTTAGATGGATTTAGGTTTCAAAAGCCTATACATACATGAACTACTTGAAATAGAAACAGTCCTTGAGTCCTCAAGAGGCGGCATGTATGTCCCCCCTTATATAACATACTAATAAGTGAGTGCCCCCAGGCTCACAGAAGTCATCTTCAACAACTATGCCTTTTCATATATTACCATTTGCATATGAAGTAGCTTAACAAACAGAATATATGATAACCCACTACTCCTTTGATCTACTGAAATTACACTCCCATGCCATGTACATGCAGACAGGCAAGGGTCATTGGAGTCCATTTGTATTCTTTCTTATGTTGTACCTCTAAATTGGATGTATCTTGCATGTTACATGTTTAAAATGCATAGAGGGGGCGTGGAATTAAACTACTGTAGACTTCCACAGAAGGATTCCTTTGATGATTCCAGTGCCTCTCACAGACATGGTATATGAACCAGCTATAAAAAAAACAATGGTTACATGGGTGGGAGCAGTAAATTAGTCAGCCATGCGATGATTGTCATAAAATATTCCTATACTCCCCTTCATTTCACTACTGATCTGATAGGTGTAATTGATAAAGTATAAACTATCTTGTCCATTCAAGCATTAGTGGAAATTAGATGCTGGAAAGACAAAACTTTATGAAGTTATTGGACATAGCACATATGCATGACTAAGTCTAGGATTTAATGGGCTCATCCTACTCCTGAACCATAAAAATGCTCCGTTTCTTTATTGAAGGTTCTTCATTGTCCAGCAATTGGCGTACTCTGGGTCTGGGAAACAGGTCCTACATAAATCTCTCAGAACATGATTCTGATTATTTGTGTATATCTTAGTTTGTCAACTTTCTAAATAATTTAGTGTCCCAATACAGGTAATTCGCTCAAGGATTGTGTTTACTTGAGTGGGCTAATTTAATCCATAGAAGTTGACAGAACCAGCTATTTCTCAGTAAAGCTGTATGAAGTAAATTGACTGCATCTCCGGTCAATCTACATCACCTAACCTAATTTATTTCCCCACTTCTCTAACATTACAGAATAACACACTTTGATTGAAAGAATGAAAAATCATTCTGAGACTTGTGATGTTTTATGACGCTCCTCAGCGCACCTAGGAGAGAGGGTGAGTATTGAATATGCACGTGAAGTCGTAGTGCATAGAGATGGCCACTAGGGACGGTATGTGAGCTGTAATTTGAACAGAACTTTAGGGCATTGGCGCATGTATGTATGTGTTCCAGATGGACGGCGTGGAAGTTAGATGGGTAACATAGCCTACATTGATAGTCATAGAGGTGGTGGAACGATTGAGGTGAATATACAGATGTAGGATCTTAATTGGATTGTAATGATTACTCCATAATATTGCTTTATCTGTGGTTAGGCTATTAGCTGGTCAAAATGAGGCTAAAGTGGAATACTGATAATATAACCATGTGTTTTAAGTGGATTTATGAAAATCACGAAGCTCATCTTTATTTATTGCAAATCAGGAACACTTTCAGCAACAAAAGAGTGATCAAATTAAGATCCTATATTTGTAGCCTACAGCTGGGCGAGCTTGGTTAATGTTTCAGTCTAATGTAAACTACGCATGTTAAACCAAATGATGTGTCCTATTGAAGTTATGAAATTCGACAAAAATCTACAACCGATTTAATTTGTTAGACAACAAAATATATTATGTAAACCACAATTTCAATGCCGAGTGTTTGAATGCATAAATTCCTGCGTTGTCTGTGATCTACAGGTGATTGCTCCTTCAGTCAAGCCAAGCGGTCCTGTAGCGTATTCCAAAGGCGCTGTCCACTTTCGTGGTGTTGAAAGGTGATGTGACCTGGTAGATCTAACCAAACAATTACAAGATATTTCCGTTTATGCTCAGTCACAAGAAATATCCTTTAATTGTAAGATTATGCCTATCATGCATCTTCATCTTGCACTTGAGACTTCTTCTCAGCGCCTGTCCTCTACTTGTGAGCGGGTAAAATAACAAATTAAATAAATGGTCATGCCTAATTTATACCCATCCTCTTTAAATCGATGGAATTGTAAACCTGCATAAAATTGGATTCGGCTCAATATGACATGACATTGATTCATCCTCAGTTATTAGCATATAGGCATTCAACAATTACCATACTAGTTGTTGCCACAGAAGTGGCCCATTAATTCGTTTGTTCAGCGTTTTGTAAAGAGACCAATCAATCAGTCAGTCAAGCAATGCATAAATGCATAATCGATCAATCAATCAGCCTTAATTTGCATATGTCTGTAGTTCCTCAATCTTCGCTTCTGGCCAAATCCCTCTGTTGCCGAGTCAATTAGGCTTTCTCGCTGGCTGTTTCCTATGACCATAACTTCTGTGCTGAAGAATGTTAAAGTCTGTCAAATGTCTGTCCATCATCCATTACTTTTCAGCGGTGAACACCTTATGGCTAGATCCCCTTCTTCGGCTCAACATCTGCGCCCGCGTCTTCTCTTACACGGTTGCTCTGCTCTTTCAGTTTCTGGACATTAGCCTATATTTCAAATCCTAATTTCTAAATTATAATGCATTTTGGCAAGCAGGGGCAGAACTACATAGCCTAATCTAGTTTTCGATCAGACTACCAGTTTATATAATGTAGGCCTACCGCAATAAATAAGACTATGTTCAGTGTTTTCAATTATTTAGTAGCCTTCATCCAAGCATACACTGCATAGTGGTCTATCAGCCTCAAGGTAGGCTACTCTAAAAACACTGCGCTCTGCCCGCGTCTCTCTCCGGCTAGAACAAATTCCATTTTACCCGGCTTCTCCGGACAGCACCGAGAAGTGAAGTCTCTGCAGTCACGTGGGTCGGGCGAACAAGCGATTGCACGATTCAGTGTGTGTGTATGTGAGTGTGTGTCTCTCTCTCTCTGTGTGTGATTACAGGGGGGTGTCCCTCTGCGTTTTTGTAGCTTGCCATGGTTTTAGACACCGTGAGCGCTGGAGAAGGCGAGAGCGAGAGACGGAACGGGCTCACTAGCTGTATTTGAATACAACCACGGGTTTCCCTACCTTTCTTCCCTTATTTCCCCATCACTTTCCGTTTTAAACTGTTATTTCCCTTATTAAAAATATAGTTTTTACTTTTTCTTTAGTGTTTCCTGCGTTTTTAGGCTTCTGAACGACATTTGTGATTTGTAGCGTTTTTGGATTGTCGAACAGCGGAGGAAGCTTGAATGAGCTGCTTCGCTAAAAGCCGGAGATGGAGTTGCTGTTGATCTGCCTTTCCCTGTGGATATTGCAATGCAATTATGCCGGAGCGGACTCCATCATTCATATTGGTAAGGACCCTGGACAGCTATGCGCGGGTTTTAGTGAGACGTGCTGCAGAAACATATAGAACCAACACTGTGTAGCAGAGACAAATGCATGCGTTGCGCGTAACTGTAAAGCATGAAGGGCAGCCTCAGGGATGTTTTGCGGAATAAAATATCTATTTTGACTGCGTCAGATGTAAACTGAAAGTTTGGATGCAGTCAATGTTAACTTAAGGAATAGTCTCCTGAATATAACCCTATTTCCATCTTGTTGTAGGAAATGGAAACATTCGCCGGCGTAATTTTTTGGGCTATCAGAGAAAGTCTATCTAACAAGTGAATGGAATGGATCGATTTATTCAATGTGAATCATTTAGCAAAGACATGGCATTTCTTTTCACCAGTAGCAGTGCCTTTTCCCCCATCAGCTTTTGAGGAATCAATGTCACATGAGCGGTTCACGGTTTGTTATGTCCTCTCCCTCCAAAATCAGACCACAAGCCTTAACTTTTAATGGAACGTGATCGCAGTATCAATAGTATAGATGGGGTGCCAATAGGTTTTCATAGTGAGAGATGCAATACTGGCATTACATTGGCTTGAGTAGCCTTAACCTCGAGGGAGCTTTTATGTCAACATATGCTTGATGCTTGATCTGCAAGTTTTCCAGCACCTAAAAAGCATGAGTTGTCATTGTATTGTGGAGACAGAATTAACTAATTTAACATTCTGATAATACAGAATGTTAAAGAGAGATGGCGGGATTTTAAATAATGCCCGATCTCCACAAAATACATACATAAATGCTAAATTGAACCATAGCCTATACTACCACTAGTCAGATTATTTAAAAAACCTGGTTTGAAAATGAATTGATATGCCCAACCTCCACGATACATCCCACACCTCTCTCTCTCGCTCGCTCGCTCACTCAACGCACACACACACACACACACACACACACACACACACACACACGCTACTGTTGCATGCCATAAATGTGTCCCTTACTTTGTACTTATTATACAGCATATAGGCCTACACATAATGCATTATTCCACATTGCACTGCTTACCAAATAAGAACAGCAAGTGCTCTCTCTCCTCGGGGTCATTCTCCAGGGAAATTGCGGTGTGGTTTTAATATTAATAGACCCTAATAACCCAGATGACCCAGATAATACAATTAATCATCACACTTTTTATTGGATTATGCAACACTTGGTTTATGGAAATATCTGTGAATGTGGCTATTGGCTTCTCTCTTTGTTTTAATGTGTGAGCGTGTGTCTGTGCAAGTGCAATTCTGTCTGTCTGTCTGTCTGCCTGCCTGCCTGTCTGTCTGTCTGTCTGTCTGTCTGTCTGTCTGTCTGTCTGTCTGTCTGTCTGTCTGTCTGTCTGTCTGTCTGTCTGTCTGTCTCACTCTCTCAAAGATAGTGCTAAGGAGCTTAATGGAAGCTACACTCACGCAGTGAATTGTTTAAATTGCTTAACTGTGCCTTCATTGTCAGAATACACAATGCCTCTATGTACATCAACCCTTTACTTTGTAGGTTTCCCATAATACTTCACTCAATGACACTAGTGTGTATGTAACCCACTGTACTACAGCGTAGCCTCCATATGCTGTCCTCAATAGACACCCGCCACGCAACTATAGTGGTCAACCACAGGTACATTTTTCCTCTTGAGATTATGTCCTCCATAGAGACCTCTCTGTTTTCCTACACAACGCGCCTCTGCTCTCAGTTCAAAAGGATGTTAATTAAATCCCGTTACTGCCACTTTATGAAGAATTTTAAAATGAATAATGTGCAAATGTTGTATAATCCAGGTGTGCAAAGCTCTTAGAGTCTTACCCAGAAAGACTCACAGCTGTAATCACTCCTGAAGGTGATTCTAACATGCATTGACTCAGGGGTGTGAATACTTATGTAAATGAAATATTTCTGCATTTCATCTTCAATAAATTTGCAAAAATGACTAAAAACAGGTTTTCACTTTGTAATTATGGGGTTGGTGAGCATTTATTTTATTTAATACATTTTGAATTCAGGCTGTAACACAAAATGTGAAATAAGTAAAGGGTCTGAAAAGTTTCTGAAGACTCTGTATATGTAATTGTTGCAATTGTTGCAACATATACCATCATCTTAAATTGACATGTTTAATTATTTTGCAATATAACATTATTTTATATTGTGCTAATTTCCCTAATATGGAGAGTTTGTATCATTACCTTACAGTACACAAGCTTGTATATCATGAACTGTTTCTGCATATTGGTTATTGATTTGGACACTTTAAAACTGTGTTTTGACATTGGGATATTCACCAAAATGTCTTGTCAACAGGAAGCAGCGACAGCATCATGTTCAACTGGAGTTTTAGGAATATAAATGCAACTTTCAACATTAATTTCCAATTTGATTGTACTTAATCAGGTAAAAACTGCTGAATGAGTCCAAAAACGTGCTGTGATTGATTTATTTTTATTATATACCAGAAGTCACTAAAACAGGTTTGCCCTACCTACTTATAGGTCCATATGTGAAATAAATCCCATATAGGCTACTGCCGTGCTCCACTGTTCTATGCTTGCTGCTAATAAATAGGCAAAAGACCCAACCAAAGATCCAAGTCTGGAAAGTGGTTTGTTTTGCACGTGTTTATGAACATTTGTAATCCCACCTGTGCTAGAGTGGCTATCAGGAACTTTTGACAATGTTAGCCACTGGGCCTACAGTAAATATGTAGCCTAGCCTTAATTATATTTATTTAGGCATCCAAATAGCGAATATTCTACAGAGCGTAATCAATAATGCAGTTCAGTCTAAACTGCATCATCATTTTATAAATGGATATAAATACTACGATGGATCAAATAAACCTGTTGGTGAATGAAAAAAAAACATGGGCACAGTTCCCAGTTTATTTTCCCGCCAAATTAATAAGCCTATATTGATTTATTTACAGGTGCCATATTTGAGGAAAATGCTGGAAAGGATGACGAAATTTTCCAACTTGCCATTTCTGACCTAAGTCTCAACGACGACATTCTACAAAGCGAGAAAATCACCCACTCTGTAAAACTTATCGAGGCTAACAACCCATTTCAAGCGGTGCAGGAAGGTAAGTGATATCCAGCAGAATTATTCTTTTTATCGATTGCTTTGCTCTTAATTGCTTACGGCCGGAGGGTTGTGGTTTCTGATGTCAGTGGCATAATAGCACGAGTGTGTTTATACTCTTATTGTGGTCAAATACTTGTAGGCTTTTAAAAATTATTTAAATGTTCTTGTTTCCATAGCTTGATGTAATATCTACTGTAGTGTAAATTAGTAGCTCGATGTAAGTATTGAGTCAAAGTTCAGACTGGTGATTATTAACTTAAATCTCTTTTCTCAGATACAGATAATCAGCTTTAGAATGTGGATAGATTGAATCTCACCTTTTAGTGTTTTTGATGGTAGCTTCACATCGACCTTGTCAGACATACAGAATGGCATAAGAGGAGAGTGGTTAATAATTATAAACCTTTTACATGCCTCCCCTCCCCAACATAATGGTAACTTAAAGGAGGAGTAACTGGCCTATGTTGAACCTTTTGTAAGGGATTGTTGATCCTATTGAATTGAACTGAATGTTCAGCTAGGCAAACTAAATGGTAGTGGTTGATTAAAGAACTGGATAGGTGTATATTTTAAAAGGCCATGATGGTGGTATTGAATGATGTTTTCATGCAGTGTGAAAGAGAATGGAACCCTCATCAATTGAACATGTCTACTGACTCCTAATGACAAAGCAAAAACAGGTTTTTAGAAATGTTTGCTAATGTTTTATTTTCTTTAAATGGAAATATTACATTTACATAAGTCTTCAGACCCTTTACTCAGCACTTTGTTGAAGCACCTTTGGCAGCGATTACAGTATAGAGTCTTCTGGGGTATGACGCTACAAGCTTGGCACACCTGTATTTGGGGAGTGTCTCCCATTCTTCTCTGCAGATCCTCTCAAGTCAGGTTGAATGGGGAGCGTTGCTGCACAGCTATTTTCAGGTCTCTCTAGAGATGTTCGATTGGGTTCAAGTCTGGGCTCTGGCTGGGCCACTCAAGGACATTCAGAGACTTATCCCGAAGCCACTCCTGCATTGTCTTGGTTGTGTGCTTAGGGTCGTTGTCCTGTTAGAAGGTGAACCTTCGCCCCAGTCTAAGATCCTGAGCACTCTGGAGCACTCTGGAGGATCTCATCAAGGATCTCTCTGTACTTTGCTCTGTTCATCTTTGCTTCGATCCTGACTAGTCTCCGCATCCCTGCCAACTACATGCTTCACCATAGGGATGGAACCAGGTTTCCTCCAGACGTGACGCTTGGCATACAGGCCAAAGAATTACATTTTAGTTTCATCAGACCAGATAATCTTGTTTCTCATGGTCAGAGAATCTTTAGGTGCCTTTTGGCAAAATCCAAGCGGGCTGTCATGTGCTTCTTACTGAGGAGTGGCTTCCGTCTGGCCACTCCACCATAAAGGCCTGATTGGTGGAGTGCTGCAGAGATGGTTGTCCTTCAGGAAGGTCCTTCTCTAGAGCTCTGTCAGAGTGACCATCGGGTTCTTGTTCACTTTCCTGACCAAGGCCCTTCTCCACCAATTGGTGGTTCCAAACGTCTTCCATTTAAGAATGATGGAGGCCACTGTATTGTTGTGGACCTTCAATGCAGCAGACATTTTTTGGTACTCTTCCCCAGATCTGTGCCTCCACACAATCCTGTCTCTGAGCTCTACTGACAATTCCTTTGACCTCATGACTTGGTTTTTGTTCTGACATGCACTGTCAACTGTGGGACCTTATATAGACAGGTGTGTGCCTTTCCAAATCATGTCCAATCAATTGAATTTAACACAGGTGTACTTCAATCATGTTGAAGAAACATCTCAAGGATGATCAATGGAAACAGGATGCTTCTGAGCTCAATTTTGAGCCTCATAGCAAAGGGTCTGAATATTTATGTAAATAAGTATTTCAGTTTTTTATTTTTAACGTATTTGCAAAAAAACAAAACTTTTTGCTTTGTCATTATAGTGTATTGTGTGTAGATTGCTGAGGAAAATGTTTAATTTAATCAATTTTAGAATAAGGCTTTAACGTAACAAAATTTAGAAAAAGTCAAGGGGTCTGAATACTTTCCGAAGGCACTGTATACCTCTCTCCTTCAGCAACATAGTCGACTGCATCCTTTCACAATGGCCTTGAATAGTTACTCCGTTACAAAAGCACTCAAATAGTAATACCCATTGATTCGTAAAGAATGTAACTGATAAATGCCTCATGAGCTTAGTTTAATTGTCGTGCCCCATCAGAATACAAAATATAAGCTTGTTTTTGTTTGCAAAGTATGTAGATGTTAACAAACACTTTATATACAGGATAGCCTCAAAACATGGTTAAAATTATCATCTTGATGTCATGAATTGTCAGTCCTAGTATCCATAGCTGTGTCTATGAATTTGATAGTGGTTACATTTCTCCAAGCCCATTCCTCAGCTTTTTACTAAAACAGAGGCAGGTTCACTGCTTTGTTATTGTTTAAAATGCAGATTCTAGCTTTAAGTTAATACTGAAGTGATTTTTGCACAATAAAAGTGACGTGACTTCTATTGAGAAATGTGTTTTCTTATCTCTTCCTAATTCAGAGTCGTTGCCTATCATCAAAACATGTATAAACAAACCATTTTCTGTTAATAAATGGCATCGAACTTACCAGCTCTGAAAGTGTAAGAGATGACAACAGATGTTCATTGCTGGCTGCATACCAAACAAATCAGTGCAGAAGAGTTAAAATACGAAAACAACACAAAGGTCTACTGGGTATCAAGGCTGATTGATAGTGAGCCCAAATACATTTCAAAAGGAACCTAATGGTTGTTCTGCTGCTTAGGCTATTATGATTTCCTTAGGTTATTATCATAGCTTACCAAGTCACTATTTCCATATTAGCAGTGCTATTTCTTTATTCTGAACTCTAGGGGCTTACCGGTCGATGAGGCGCCAGGATCGATGATCCTTCCTGGGCCTGGGGTGTGTGTGAGATGAGTGGGTGGTTGAGTGGCAGTAGGGTCGTGTTGACCTTTGCTTTGCTCTTTTGTTCACATTCACCCTGTGACTGCCACTCAGGACCCTGCCAGTGTACCGCCAGGGAGGAGGAAACAGGCAGGGCTGTGCAGGAGAGTAAAGAGAACAAGGATCAGAATAAGAATGAGTGGGAGGGAAGGAAGAGTGAAGGAAGAGGAGTGCTTAGGAAAGGAAAAGGGTAGGAACGAGGAAAAGAAGGAAAGTGAAAGGGAAGATCAGTAGTTGGGTAAGAGGAAAAACGGCTGTTGTATTAGAATACCTGTCTCTGGGATCTAAGGTGAGAGCTTCCATATTCGCATGAAGTTGATCACTGGATGATGACAGGTTTGGGTTAGGTGACATCAAGACTGATATGATAGATTCAGGTCCATTCTTTTGGAATTGAGACTTGCGCATTACTCAAATTAACAAACAATCAGATCAATGACAAGGTATCAAATAACTGCCGTTAACTATTCACCTCAGTAGATGAGGGTCTATTTTAGTCACCCAGTTGAGATGCAGTAATTTGTTGAGTGCTTTGTACCCATAACCCCCAACACCCACTACTGCAACTCTATTTACATCAACCCAACCCAAGGGAAAAGTCAAGGAGAATTGAATTGCTCTAAGCACATAGACTTAGCAAATCCTCCTTCTTCAATAACTATAAGGTTAACTTTTACCTTCATCTACTGCACGTGACAAAGGCTCAAATAATAGCTCCTTTTAGAGTGTTGGCCAATTTAATATCCCCACCAGATTCCCTACTTATGACAACTCATTATTCACAACGCTCTAAACATGGTGGAAAGCTGGCCTTTGACCATTATTGTCCCGGTCTGTGGTTTAATAACCGAAGGTAAATCTCCATAATGGATTTGTTTGTGTTTTTATGTCTATTTCCTGGGTGTAGTGAGGAGAATGATCATGCCATTTTATCCAGGGCTGTTAATTACCCAATGGTTATTTTTAATCTGTCATAAGCTCTCTGATAGGCCTGCAGACCCTGCACTGCTTCAATCAGCTAAGTGAGGTCACAGCCGTGGTGTACATTTCACCCTTTCATTGAATCCATGTCTAACACTATCCCTGTACTTATACTGGATGTGTCTGGGACTAGCTTGGCCATGCTGCTTATTGTGCATTGATGGTAAATTGTACAGTATGAAAGGTTTACGGTAACATTGTGTACTAATACGCTGACCCGCACTGCCGAGGTGCTGTGTAGATTTGCAAACTACAAAACTGCATAGTTGTTAAACAGTAGTTAGCCTGTAGTAAGATTTGATTAGATTTAGATTAGATGTGAGTTTATTAGTCACATGCACAGGGTCGCAGATGTAATTGCAGGTGAAATTCTTAAGCTCCGAGCTCCAACAGTGCAGGTCATAGAGAAGTGAATGAAACACTAATACAAATGATAATAGGTAGGAAGTCAGGGCCACAGGAGGGGGACAGGGGGAGCAGGTAGCTGACTAGTGGTGGCTATTCAGTAGCCTGGTGGTCTGGGGGTAGAAGCTATTGGCCAGCCTGCCAGTTTTTGCCATGATGCTCCTATACTGCCAGTGATGGAAGCGGGAAGAACAGGCCATGGCTCGGGTGGCTGAGGTACCTGAGGTCCCTGATGATCTTCTTGGCCTTCCTGTGACACCTGGTTTTGTAGGTGTCCTGTAGAGAAGGCTGTGTGCACCCAATGGTGCGGCCTTGTTGATGAGGATGGGGGCGTGCCCAGCATGGTTCTTCCTGAAGTCCACAATCAGTTCCTTTTTATGCTGACATTGAGGTAGAGGTTGTCTACCTGGCACCACACCGTCAGAGTGCCTACCTCCTCTCTGTAGGCTGTCTCATCGTTGTTGGTAACCAGGCCTACTACTGTCGTGTCGTCAGCAAATTTGATGATGGAGTTGGAACTGTATGAGGCCAAACAGTCGTGGGTAGACACGGAGTACAGGAGGGAACTGAGGACGCACCCTTGTGGGGCACACTTGTTGAGGATAAGTGAGGAGGAGGTTATGTTAAGTACTTTCACCACCTGGGGGTGGCCCGTTAGGAAGTCCAGGACCCAGTTGCATAGGGAGGAGTTCAGTCCCAGGGCCTTGAGCTTTGTGGTACGCTTAGAGTGTACTATAGTATTGAAGGCCGAGCTGTAGTTGATCAACAGCATCCTCACATACGCATTCCTTTTGTCCAGGTGGGTGAGGTCTGGATAATGGCCTGAGCTAGAGAGAGATTGAAAATGTCTGAAAACACATCAGCAGGCAGTATACTATGCGTGATCCTGCTAGATTTTTCACTGTGTGCAAGTGTGTGTACATGTGTATGTATGTGTGTGTTGGTACTTTATACATGCTGAGTTGGCCGTGTGTGTATTTGTCTGTGCATATGTGTTAAATTGTGTTTTATTTATTGTTAATATCCTAAGTGTGTGTGCGTGTGTTATATAATGTTTTATTTACTGTTAGTATCCTAGGCGTGTGTGCGTATGTGTTAAATAATGTTTTATTTACTGTTACTATCCTAGGTGTGTGTATTACTGTTGTACCCAACCTATCCTATTATGTATAAATACTGCCTTGCCTGTACATGTTCATGCTGTAGTGACCATGTAGTCTAATTAAGCAATAAGGCCAGAGGGGGTGTGGTATATGACATGCAACATGCACAGGCAAGGCACTATTAGAGTAGTAATTTTTTTTTGTCATACCTGTGGTATACGGTCTGATATATCATTCAGGGCTCAAACCAACCAGTTTATAATGCAAAATAAATCACAGATAGACTTCTGGCAAAGAAAAGGGGCCTGCAGCCCATTGAGGCCTGAAAGACACTCCATAGAATATGCATTTGACTATCCCCTTTGGAATGGAGAGAGTCAGCACTGTCTGGAGCTATAGGTCCTGTCAGAGAACAAAGAGACAAAGTGATCTGAGAGAGAGAGAGCGAGAGAGAGAAAGAGAGAGCGACAGGGAGAGAGTGAGAGAGTGAATGAGAGAGAGAGAGAGAGAGAGAGAGAGAAAGAGTGAGAGAGAGAGTGAGATAGTGTGAGTTATGGTCCAGGCCACTGCTCCTAAATGTAGTCGCTGTTCTGTCCCTCCTCTCTCCCCATCCTGGAAAGTGTTCCACTGAAGCGTTCTGTTCCAGTGCTTTGTCCGCTCTGTGCCTAAACCCATGCTGCTGCTGTCATTTCTTGGGCACACTGGGATATGGTGTATCCCTCAGGTCATTGACTCTGCACATCTCTCTTTGAGTTTCTGTGACACCTCTGAATGCATTGAGAGTGTAGTGTAAGTCGTCTCTAGGAATCAGCCCTTAGAGGAATTGATAACACTTTGCATGTGATTTGCCTTTGGAAACTGACGTGTTGGTACCACTGTTGTATTTAAAGGATTCAAAGGTATTCACTAATCTGTATTCAAAGGAGTCATCGGCTTCTCTCTAAATGTCACTGCGAGCTGGGATTTCACTAATCTTTTAATTTGGGTATCAGAAAACAGACTGGCCCTTTTCAAGCATGGTACCACGTTTTGAAAAAGTAAAGCAATGCTGTTTTTTTTCTACCCTATTCCCTTAGCGATTGCAATGCCTGTAATTGCCAGGTTTTCAGCAAATTAAATGGTGAACTTTGTAAACAGAGTGACTGTAATGCACTAATCAGGGGGTTTCAGGTGCATCATCACTACCTCGTTTCCTCTTGTTCAGAGAACTCCAGCTGATGTGTCTTTTGAATCTTTTCATAGTAGTTCAATTTATGATCTTTGGTTGTTGATCTTTCTGGGTCACACTGCTACAGGATGAGTTTTATTTTGGAGGGCAAATATAGGCCCTCATGATATGAGTTCTGGTATAAACTATGGATGAATTGGACCAATTACTGTCTGTAGAAATGATCAATTTCAATGATTAACTGAACTAACACCAACATATCCATCTTATGCAGGTTATTTTCCTGCATTTCTCTCCCATGTGACAGTAAGAATAGTGCAGGTCGATATGCCAAATGTTTTCACTTTTCTGTGACCACAAATACCCCTCTCCATTACCTGTAATAGTGGTGAAGGTGGTAAAGAGGAAATCAAGACTGATTGGCTCCTGGGAGATGACCTGTCCAAACAGATGGATGCTGATGATTGTCTGTCAGCATCTATCCTGTCTTATACATCTAGGTCAAAAGTCTATGGCATCATATCTCTTTTTCTATGGTTTGTTGTGCTTTGAAATTATTGAGCTGCTTAAAAAGTACTTGAGAAATAGTGATGGAGAGGAGGAGGGATGGAGTGGAGGAGGAAGGGAGGGTAGGAGGGAGGGGAGGAGGGGAGGAGGGATGGAGTGGAGGAAGGAGGGATGGAGAGAAGGATGGTGGGAGTAAGAGTTAGGGAGGGTGGTAGTGGGGGTGTTCAGGGGGAGGCTTTTTTTTGGAACCCCCCCCTCCCTCATGCTGAAGTGCTCGGAGGGCAGTGTGTATAATTTACTACCCACCACCTGCACTGTTGGCTGCGGAGGACTCCATTCCAGGGCGGAAGACAAGGAGCGGAAAATAAGCCTCAGAGTAAATCCTATTAGAGTATAAACAGGAGGCAGCGAGAGGAACGTTGCTTGGCCGCCTCCCACTAGTCATTCAGAGAGATAGAGAAAAAGAGATGGAGGAAGGGTGTGAGAGAGAGAGAGAGAGATAAGAAGGGAGAGAGAGATGAGCGAGAGATCGAAGAAGGGAGAGAGAGTTGGAGAGTGAGAGCGAGAGATGGATAGAGGTGAGAGCTACAGACTGTGAAATCTTAGGTAATAAAAAAGATTACGTCGGTTCAGCTCACTGCCACATTGACTACAAGGCAAATGACACAGTGTGTTTGTGAGCCTGTCTGTGGTATCGCCCAGTAACACTGTTCCACTCAGCATCAGTGAGTGGGCCCATCTGTTACTGGTTCACGCTGCTCTCTCCATGCCATAAGTCCCCACACTCATGCCCAGGCATAAGGGATTTATCTCTGGTAATGAAGCTACAGTATGTAAACCCCCAGAAAGAAACTTAAAACTCTGACCCCTGTTTTTGGAGTGGAGGTCAAAAGCAGATGAAATCTGGCCAAAATGCATGGGCATTGGACACTGGACATAATATCAATAATGTTAACTGATTGAATAGATTGCTTTTCTGGATGCTCAAAGCACATTCCATTCAGAAATGCACCACAGCTTTTGCCTTATAGTTTTTCAGGACACATTGCTTTGAGAGATATCATGGCTGAAGTCACAGCAAGCTAAAAGCTACCAGTTTTGTAAAGTACTTAGGTAAAAATACTTAAAAGTACTCCTTAAGTAGTTTATTGGGGTATCTGTACTTTACATTCTTAAATAAAATATTGTACTTTTTACTCCATACATTTTCCCTGACACCCAAAAATACTTGTTACATTTCGAATGCTTAGCATGACAGGAAAATGGTCCAATTCACACACTCATCAACACCCCTGGTCATCCCCACAAATGCTTTGTTTGTAAATTATGTCTGAGTGTTGGAGTGTGCCCCTGGCTCTGCAAATAAAAAACAAGAACATTGTGCTGTCTGGTTTGCTTAATATAAGGAACGTGAAATTATACTTTTACTTGGTTCTAATCTCATCATGGACATCTTTAGCATTTTAGCTAATTGCCAACTTTGCAACTACTGTACTTACTACTTTTTAGCTACTTTGCAACCACTTAGCATGTTAGCTAACCCTTCCCTTAACCATTTAAAATACTCCAGGAGCACCAGGTCGAGGCAAATTCATGATGAAATGATTGTCTTTCCACTTCCGTATTATGGCCCCAACAGTGCTCACTGGAACATTCAGAAGCTTAGAAATGTGCCTATAACCAATGCCATCATTATGTTTTGCAACAATTAGGTTGCGAATGTCTTGAGACAGCTCTTTGCTTTTACCCATCATGAGATGTGTCTTGTGTGACACCTTGGCAATGAGACCTTTTGTAGGCCATCAGTTGGGACTGAACCAGCTGGTA
Organism: Thymallus thymallus; assembly: GCA_023634145.1. NCBI lineage: Eukaryota > Metazoa > Chordata > Actinopteri > Salmoniformes > Salmonidae > Thymallus > Thymallus thymallus. Next base: position 14,859,696 of record CM042389.1, on the reverse strand, counting down.
TTAATTTGCCCTGACAGGGGGCTGGATTGCTTTTTAATTACTGATAGTTTTCAGCTGTTGTCTTGGCTTTCCATTCCTTTTTGAACCTCCCTTTCTTCATGTGTTCAATACTTTTTCCCTGTGTCATTTCACATTATTACACATAACTTAATTTCTGAACTTATTTGTTTTGGTTTCTTTGTATGTATGGATTACTTGGGTTGTTACCAACATCTGGTGAAACGTTCATGTCAATAGCACCTTTGGAAATATATTTACTGAAAAAAATGGTGACGTGTTCAATACTTATTTCACCCGCTGTATATATTGTAAGTGGAACACCGTACACACAAGAGGATTTAATCTCAGTCTTTCTCACATATTATTGCTGGTTAAGGACATTTCAGATTAATAATAAATGTTTCTCTTTATGTTGCATGCTGTGGTATACTAAGCCCACCCAGTATGCTTTACATTATACAAATGAAAGCATGCATGTATGCTTTACAAACACTGGCTTGATTTATAACGGTAAATTGGCCAGATTGTTTTCAAAAGAATAAAAGTTACTTTTTAGAACCAATCATGAGGTGTTTTCTTGATTCATCGGTACATTTAGCCGTCCATTCCTGTGACGTCACTTACTAGGGTAATTTTTAGCAATCATTGGAGGGTGGATAAATATATGAGGTACATCATTCCACCTCTCCATAAGAGAGGGCATGAATTATGAAGTAGCTACAGGTTAAAAGGGATATTCAAGAGAGAGAGGGGGAGAGACAGGCTCTTTTTTACTAAAGTTAATGTGAATGATTTATATTTTACCTCAGTCAAGTACAGTATGCTCATCTTCCATTATCTAGTCACCTACAGCTTTGGCCTCATTTTGTTCCTCATCAGACAGAAAACCTTTCCATACCATTGACCTCATTTACCCTGTTTTATAATCAAAGTGCTGCAGTAAAGTGTCATTTGCTATGGATGTTGTGTGTGCCACTATAAGTTTGAGTGACTGTGTGTATCGTGTGTGAGTGTGTGTCTTTGCTTGGAGCAGTAGAGGTTCTCATTTCCTGGCAGTAAAGCAACTCCACATATACTGGACAAATCGCCCATGCAACAGTGTAATAATTGCCAAACTATCAGATTTGCCTATGCAGACATACCCTAAATGCCTTGTAAATATTACAGCCTTTTGACTAAATTAACATGTACAATGCTGCATTATAAATGTATGCATGCATTATACATAAATTTAATGTAAATAATTCAGACTTGACGCAGCCTTATTCCTTTGTGTGATTATTGAAAAGGTTGAATACAGCAGGCAAGCTGTGATAAGCTTATGGGTCTTTAGAGGTGCTTCTAATGGACAGACCAGATGACAGCATGGAGTTAACAGTCCCTAGCTACTAAGGCAAGCCTCAAAGGTCAGATTCCTCAACTGCAATTAGAAATCCCAAATAATGTAGGTTCAGTCACAGTGTCACGGTCTCGGGTGAGGGAACGAGGCGCAGAGCGAGAGGTGAGAGCAAACATATTTATTAATACTCACACGAAAACAGAAACAACAAACGTAATACAGTGAGCACCGTGAACTGTGTAGCACACAGACTACGTACTAAACAAACACACACAATGATAAACGCGCAGGTGGATGTGAAGTGCACATAAATAGACTCCCCAATTAGAGACAACTCAAGACAGCTGCCTCTAATTGGGGATCACCCAAAACCAACCCTGTGAATGTCAGGACCTGACTGTGGCCCACTGCCTCTAGTGGGAGTCAGAGACCTGGCCTCAGTCAGGCCCTTACACACACTTAGTTTCTAGGGAGTTTTTCCTAGCCACCGTGCTTCTACATCTGCATTGCTTGCTGTTTGGGGGTTTAGGCTGGGTTTCTGTATAGCACTTTGTGACATCGGCTGATGTAAAAAGCACTTTATAAATAAATTTGATTTGATTTGATTTGACTTAGTTTCAATGATACTTAGCAAAAAATGAAAAATTACATCTGCTGGTCACATTCGGTAGTAAATTGGGAAATGATTTGTCTACAGGCCACACGTCCCAGTTGTCAGGCAGAACAACAATTATAATTGGTGATTCTTACTGTTTTTAGTGACTTCACCTTTGACACAGTTCTACTACAAAGTAACTCTGATTGGACTTGTAGCATGAACATGGCAAGCATAGCAAAGTAAGAAGCAAGCTTCACTGTGCTGCATCTTACAAGTGTGAACTAAACAAACAGCGTTGAAAAGAGAACATCTTATTTCATCATGATGTCTTATTGGAGGATAGGAAAACAAGTGGATGAGTAGGAGGTGGTGAGGAGGACTAGTAAGCTGGAGGGGAAATGTGTGGGGGATGCGTCTCTAATCGTCTCCATCCTCCTTTTCTCCAACCCAGCAGGACGGAAGTCTGTCCTACGTGTTCTCATTCACTGCGATGCCAACTTCCCCCTAGCAACCACTCAGAATTGATAATACAGGACATAGGAATGAGACATTCTATCCTACAGAGCTCTCTTCTCTCATCATGTAAAATAACATATCCTCCCAAAACCACAAGAATGGCTACTCTTGGGTGACAATTCTGAATTTGTACTTTGTACCAATAGTCAGAGGCTAGACCAGCAGTGTAGGCAAACAGCTAACAGCTTCTTGTACAAGTAAGCAAGGAAGAATAGAAAGCCCTGAAGGTGTTTTCATTAGGCCCAAATGCGCACACTTTTTCCATATGAAAACAGCCACACACACAATACAACACAAACATTTTAGGCCTATGTCTTGAAATGTAAGCGGGTGTGACATGAATAGCTTACTTTGAATAAACAAACAATATTTTATAGACCAGGTTTCCCCAAATGGCGGCCTGCGGGCAAAATCTGGCCCGCCAAAAATATTAGGTGCCCCCCCAAAACCCCCAAAATTAATTCTGAATATTTGTTTCATAAAAAAATAATGATTATAATAATAAAAATCTCCCAAGAGATCTCCCAAATGCAATGTCCCAAGAAGGAAGTTACCCTACCTAAATAATGCAAAAGTTACTTAATTCATGAGGAGAGAGAATGCAGGAGACAGTCAACTAATAAAGCAGGCAGCGGACCATTTTGTGGTGCTGAAACGTAAAGCTGCAACCGCAGCGCAATCATTAGGAGGTGAACAGCGTCTGGTGCTGAAAATATAGCTAACTTGTTATGCAAGTGTTCCACAGTGACAGACAGAGAAAAACTACACCAGTCGAGAAATTCATTTCAACAATAATCTTCATTTTATTTATTTGACTTTAAAAACAACAAGAGGGCTTGATTTGAGTTTATTTCTTTAGAGCCTATTAAGCCTACTTACAATTGCAACTGTCCAAAAATATAGCATCCTACATAAAACAGTCATTTAAAGTTTTTTAAAAAGTCGATGTCTGAATGTCTATCGGTATAGCGTGCTCCTGTAACGACAGAACACATAGAAATGACTGTCAGCTTGAAACCTAAATATTCCTGCATAAGCACTCACAATAATGTGAGTATTTACTAAATACAGTCATATAGGCCACTAAGTTACCCACTCAATGGGAAACGTTGCATTTCCCCTCGGACACGATCTTGTGGATGTCGCGTGAGATTTTGATGCGCTGGCAGTCCTCGATTGACTTATGTGAAAGCCATTTCCTGTCCTGAGTCTATATTGCGTTCATAGAGGAAAATAACTCGCAGTTGTAAATAGATACAAACATTGTTAGCACATAAAATGCACGTTTCTTTATTGGCTGTATTCCTCTGAGCATGCCACCCAAAACGTACCCAAGGACTCGGGACTCCTGAGCGCATCCCTGATTTGTTTCGATGTCTGGAATTCAATCAGCTCAGTTTGGCCTCATCCAGCGAGGGTATCGTTTTCTTAGCAAGGGAGGAGAATTCTCCACCTGGACGGACTGAGAGAGGAGCACGTACAAACGCAATGATATCCTTAGGCATGCTGTAGTCTTCAAATCTAGTGGAGAAGTTGTCCCTCAGCTGCTTGATGAAATATGCCATGCTGTGGCCTGGCCCCTCTGCCTGTCGTTTCTTCACTGTGCTGAAGTGCAGTAGCCTTCCAGATGATAAGTCCAAGTCAAACAACTCAAGCTTCCTTGTAAGTGGAGATTTAACCCGTTTAAGTGACAGAATATGTCAGCCATGTGTGTAGCTTGCAGTTAGCTTAAATGTTTCTGCGTCGGGCCTCTGTCTGGGGCGGGAAGGCCACTTTGAAAGTTCCATGCTTAGATTTATAATGACGTCTGAGAATGAATTATTTGCAAACAGCGATATTTTCATTGCAAATAAGACACACTAGCTTGGCATTGGGAAAATATGGTAAGATGAACGCATCTCTCTCTGTACATTCTTCACTGAAACTTCGATTTTCATTATCCACCTTTCTTGTGATACTTTTTGAGAGTGACATTTTCGCTTGCTATCAAGCTAATTGTTCTGAACAAATGTTGATGTTGAAATAAGCAGTGTAGGCTACAGTAGGCGACTTACACCTGTTTTTCACCACCAATCAACACACAGAGAAATAGACAAAAATAATAATTTAATAGAGACATGGTGATTTTATGAGCGTAGTCATATCGAAATGGTTATGTTATTGTCACAGAATGTATTATGTAGAAATCAGATGTGTAACAAAGTGTTGTTCAATTTGTAGTGTTTAGTAAATATGCCCGCTGACTATTAGCTGAAAACATGAAATCATCACACATAGCCTAATATCACAGCAGGTATGAATAAAGTAGCTCACTTTTAATCAGACACATAAAGGCCTGGCCTACCAAGGCAGGCATGAAAACATTTGGCTAAATCTTAAATAAACAGTGTTTCACGTTTTTAGAGCAGATGCCTAGGCTTGGTGTTGAAGATTATTTCATCATAGTCCAACGAGTCACTGAGTTCCCTTTCAAAGGACAAACAGGGCTAGATTGTTTAAATGTGCAGTCAGCATGCGAGATTTGATGGATGTTTTGATACAGCCGGTAGTGTAGAAGAGTCTCAACAATTCATGAAGTCATAGGAAGGATGATGTTGCTTAGCCCTTAGTAGTCTATTGATGTCAGGGAAAATGCCAGGGCTACAGCAGTCCAACACTTCAATAAGGGATGGGAATTCCTGACCTCCTCCTAGATTCCGACGCAGTTGCTGAATAAACACGGTTAATTCAGCATCCTCAACAGAGATATGATAGTGATCACATGGGGCCAGCATTGATACATGCAGTAGTCTTAGACCCTGGCAGACAGGCCGCTGCGGCTCTCATTATTATTCTATATTGATCCTCCTGGAACCAGGTGTGCAGCTCAGTCAGACAATTTAGAATTTTGGGATAATATTTGGATATGAATTTTAAATAATTGCTCTTATTAAGGGCCTCTTCACTTTCTTTATGTCCACATATTGCTATGCCCTGTTTAGCGCATAGCATAACAATGCCCAGAACCACTATTGCATGAATTGGCCATGGCCTGCGGTTAAGTTGATTTAAAACATTACCCCGGCTTTGATTGCGATGGCTTGCACTGTAGCCTTCAAATTTATCCAGCGCAAAAGAGTGGGGTTTACTAGCTTGGTGCTTGAAGCATGCCTCGGAAAGGTGCTTCCAATCCATATATCTGTCTCTAACAAAAGAGCCTTCCATAGTGGCCTCTGGGAAATGTAGTGGTAACATATGACTGCGATATAACCACTTAGATACGAACCTCCTACTGCATTTTCAACATTTCTGATTAGTCAGGAGACAATACAAACAACAAATCCAATTCATTTATTTCATTTTTTAAATAAAAATAATCAATATATATACAGTATTGGGTGGGCCCTCTTCCCAGCCTCACCCTGCCGTGGCTTCACCTCTGGGCTAGACATTATCTGACAAGTAGCAAACACATGTTGCGTTGTGGAGAACAGTTGTAGATTATAATTACATTATAAGTAAAAACTGAAATTTCACAATATCTTATGGTATGCATAGTTTAAATAACGTTGTTTCTTATTTTAGGTGTGCATTGAGAGGGCTGCTTACTCAATGGATGGTTGATATGGCAACAGCTCTCTCTGTAAACAAACTGTTTTGTTCAATGTCCACCTGTTCCATGGATGGTGCTCTGTCTGCATATGTTCTTAACAGGAGAGGGAGAGAGGGAGAGCTAGAGAGTGAAATTGGATCATAATTGTGGTGAAAATTATAGTAAATTGTCACAGAAGCCCTGGCAAAATGTCTGGAAAATGGTTGTCTGATTTGCTAAATATCCTGCTCTGTCTGGACATAATGTGCCCCTAAACAAATACTCCTTAACAACCCCATCTATATGTGAATCTGTATTGTCCGTCATTGCCAATAAAGTCTATGCTTCCCTCACATTCTGATGATGCATTTATGTCTGTGTTTTCTAGAAATGACCTCCTTTCCTAGAAAAAGCTATCAAGTGAGCCCCACCTAAATGTTACACTGTGAAAGTAATGTCAGGGCTATTCCACAGTGTGAAATGGTGAAATCTGAAGTACAACGAGTAGTGTGCTTCTCTCTATTTTCCACAATACAAAACCCTCTGACTGAGTGTCCCGGAGAAACATGTTTGTGGCCTTAGGGAATTCCCTTCACTGACTTTCTGTTAGATGATGGAATAAGTACAGACTGTATGTGTTGGTTACTGGACGTTAAAGTAGCCTACTTCTTTAGATGCTAGACTTTCTCACTATCATACTGTGTAACAATGTTATAGTATTTTTTACTGCAGAAGACAGAATGCGTGTGTAAAAGATCCATTTTAATTCACGATTATCTCTAATTCTTTATAGTCAACCTGCACCCCAGGGCAACAGCCCTTTAGCCCTAGTAATAAAACGCCACTATTCAAATTAATCCTTTTATATCCATGATAAAAGCTATTGGATCAGATTATTCATGCTTTTTCCGTGAGAAATGTTGGAACACAATCTCCTGTCAATATCACAACTTTCATTATGATTTTTCAGAGGAAATCCTAACTTAAAACCAGTGGTGTAAAGTACTTAAGTAGTACTTTAAAGTATTTTCACTAAGTAGTTTCTTGGGGTATCTGTACTTTACTTTACTGTTTGACAACTTTTACTTTTATTCCACTACATTCCTAAAGAAATAATGTACTTATTACTCCATACATTTTCCCTGACACCTAAAAGTACTCATTACATTGAATGCTTAGTAGGACAGGAACATGGTCTAATTCACGCACTTATTAAGAGAACATCCCTGGTCATCTATACTGCCTCTGATCTGGCCGACTCACTAAACACAAATGTTTAGTTAGTAAATTATTTCTGACCCTGATTATCCGTCATTATTATTATATTTTTGTATCGTGCCGTCTGGTTTGGAATTTGAAATTATTTATACTTTTACCTTTGATACTTAAGTATATTTTAGCTATCACGTTTACTTTTGATACTTAAGTATATTTAAAACAAATCTTTTTATACTTTTATCATTTTCTAATAAGGTATCTTTACTTTTACTCAAGTATAACAGTTGTATAACTTTTTCCACCACTGCTTATTGACTCATAGACCAAGGCTATCACATTGTTCAGGCCAATGGAAGCTTTAATGTTGAGCTAGATCAGGATAGCCATCGGTGTGTGAGAGCCCAATCCCCTGCCTATGGAGGCAAGTAGCTTAGACAACATGGCTTGTAAAGGCTCTATGTGATCTCCCCTTAGAGATCTATAGCCTTTTGTCCTCTCTGCACCCAGCAGGATTTACCCTTAAACATAGCAAATCTCTGATTATGTGTCAGGGTATGAGAAGGCTGGGGTTCCGAGAATGGGTTTTTGGAAATATCATTAATCTCCCTAGTCCCATAATTCATTTCAATCCTTCCGTGCTGTTGATGCCCTTGTAACTCTTGTTAGGTGTTTGATGCAGGTAGGCAAGTGGTTAAGAGCATTGGGCCAGTAACTGAAAGGTTGCTGGTTTGAGTCCCTGAGCTGACTCTGTAAAAAATCTGTCGATGTTCCTTAATTGCTCCTGTAAGTCGCCCTGGGTTAATGCTAAATTACGTAATTGTGAAGTCATATAAATGGTAGACATAGCCAACAGTAGTAATGCTGATGACAGCATCTTGCCTGTTATGCATTGCATTTGAGCAGAGTCAAGCTGAATTCAGACGTGTCAAGCTCATCCCAGGTTCATTGGAGCCTCACAGTAACAATTATTTTATCAGTACTATTTTAGCAGTGGGGGATGACCAGGCTATCTGTATCATGATAGCCTCATTCCATTCCCTGTGGGGATCCAGCTTTGAGATTAATATTTCCTTCCTATCAGCAGAACACTTAAAAACTACTGACTCCTCCACTATTGAGTTCAGAGTTTGGATCAGGTCCAATGAGTTTAGTTTTTTCCAACAAGTTTATGCATTTTCAATAAAGTCCTTTATCTTCTTAAGCATAGCATTAGCGCAATGACTGGAATTCTAGTTGTTACCATAGACTTCCAGTCATTGCACTAATGCTATTTAGCATTGGCTCGCAAAACTACCTCTAACTTCCTTCAAACTGCATGCAGAGACTTACAAATGGTATCCACGAGTTCCTCTGGATAAAGTGCCCCTTTAATATACATGAAAGACAAATGGAACGTTTTGGAGACTGAGAGATTTGCTTTCACCTAGCCTATTCTGTGTGGGTGAAGGAAAGGAGACCACTTTGGCATATTAATAATCAGTAGCCTACTGCACTACTTTCTCATAGAAGAAGTGTCATGAAAGACAGCAGATTGTCACGTTTATTGCTTTGCACACTGGTTTGCTACAGAACACACTGTAGCAACTGTAGTTGTGCCAAGATTTTGGAGACAATAGTGGATGGATTGCAAGCTATTACTTTCAAATGGTTAACTAAGATTAAGCAAGTTATGTTTGTACAGGTTTTAAATGACAAAGATATAATATGTGGAAGCTTTATAAATAAAAGCTGCAATTGAAAAGTACTTGTTTATGAAATGCCACTCAAATGCATAACGTGCACAAAGGGTGCAACTGTGTGTTAATGCCTGTTCCTTTCTTAGGCTGTTTTAACAAATGTTCACGAAATGTGACACACACACACACACACACACACACACACACACACACACACACACACACACACACACACACACACACACACACACACACACACACACACACACACACACACACACACACACACACACACTTCAAATGTCCCCTTTTCCTCTCCAGCCTCAACAGACTGTCACTCACAGAACTAATTGAAGATTGGCCCTTTGGTAATTAACATGGATATTTCATTTCATAAGAAAACATATGGCGATAGTGACCTTTTCATCACATTTTGCAATTACGTCAAAACAAGCAGAATGACACTGCCGATATCCGTAGTATCTGTAGTATCAATGTAGCCTTGCCAGATCAATAGCATGTTTATACAGTGCAATATGACTAGGGATTCATACTGTGGAGAGTAATCTATATGTTTTCAACAAGGGGAGTTCAATATACTGTCTGTTGTTTTTGTTCCCCCATTCCTTCCTTGTTGCTTACTGTGCTCCGTCTCTGCACTCCAAACCCCCCATTATGATTCACTCCGGAGTCGATTTCCCTAAGGATTCTGGGGGTATGCCGAAGTCCTTAGTGATATCACCTAGGAACTCACTTATCATGCCTGCTGCATATCGATTGCCCTACATTGACAACTCTTTATTTCACTGTGTTGTTGTATGAACGGACGTGGATTCATGGGAATCTGCCAATAATGCTGGGCTATTGGATTCAGATAAACACCCCATTCAAATACCCAATAACCTCTCTGTCTCCTCGGGAGGATAAAGCACTTGAATGTGGTCATTTCCATGTAAAAGGACCCATTGTCACCAACATGTGAAGTTCATAGGAGCATACCAAATGTGGTGTCAAATGAAAAGCTAAGAGTCTATATATACATTTTTTCTTATGGCATAAATACATTTTTCAACCATTTTCCATCCTACAAATTAGGAATGAGCAAAGGCTTTGATTTATTGTCAAACAGACAATAATGTTGAAGTGAAGAACACTGCCAACTAATATCCACACATTGCCTTGTGCCTGGAAAATCTGTTACCAAAAACCCACATATCTGTAAGATATTTTCTAGTTTCTCCCTCATGAGAAGGGAGGATAATGAAAGTTCACAGAAATAACAAGTAAAGGTAGACCGATCAATTTGGTTTATGAATCTTTAGCACTATGCATAAATTGGCACTCAACTACTTAGTCTGCGTTTACACAGCCAGCTCAATTATGAACTTATGCCCAATTATGGGCAAAAGAGCTGATCTGATTGGTCAAAAGACCAGTTAGTAAAAAAAACAATCAGAATTGTTCTGCCTGTGTAAACCTAAAACAAATGTGACTGATATTTTGACTTCCCTTATAGTACTCCTTTGCATGCACTATGGCTATAGGCCTAGATGTGTTTACAAAAAGTTATTTTTACTTCATCCATCTCACCTGATAAATGAGGTACAGTGTAACAGGTTGGCGTACAGCATGTTAGAGTCTCAGGATAAGCATCTATCTTTTAGTTGATTGCTTACCTGAAGCTGTGCCGTGGAGGAACAGTGCATTTTATGGAGTGACAGACAGCACACCACTGCTAGGGCTCGTTAAAATGACAAGCGCCAATGCCAATATTAATAATGACTTGCTTGTTCATAGCCCGTAGCTTGTAGTCCCTGGCGTCTAGTTACTCATTCTTCTCATCAGTCAATCAATGGTTTTTACTGCTATAACTACATAACCTCACCCTCTTCTCCCTCAAAGCCCACAGCTGATCAGCAAAGTACGCGACTATACGTTTTGCATCTCCTACATTTTTTACTTTCCTTCATTACTTGCCTCCGTCGGTTTAGAGGAATTCTGACTCATACAAGTTTGAGTGCATCTGTGTTGATTTGATGAGTAGATACAGCCATTTGGTTTTGGTTATCCTGCGTAGGATTACCATCAAGGTGATCACATTTAATCGGTCTGTGAAAAGACGACTCTGTAGAGGTTCTTTTATCACTTAGAAGTGAGCTGCATTATCCAAATGAAAAACAAGCGGAGGAAGAGGCAGATTTGTCACGGAGTGATTAGTGCTCTAGCGTTCCGCTGCAGGAACAGCAGCACTTCAAGGACAGAGGAAACCTCTGAGTTGTGCTCTAATACAAACACTAACTCTTTATTGTACAATACTCTAACACATCCTTTAATACAGTAAACACTGGCTCTGGATGGCTCCCAGTTAGATGGTGAACAGTTAGAACGACGATCCCATGACTATATAGAAGATATCAGGGAAGAGTGGAAAGGATAAGAGACGACTGGTCCCCCATGATGTAAACCACGTGGTACAATCAATTAGAAACATGGAGGGTCAATGGAGACGATCCCTAGAGATGCAATTAGACCCTCCTTAACAGAGCAGGTTCTCCTCCCACCCTATTGATATACGTTGTGTGTAGGAGCCTCTACTGTTCCATATCTCCTCCTTCCTTCCTCCCCTCTCCCTCTTCCCCAACCTTTCACCACAGACTGATGGGGATCAGTTCAGTTCTCTCTTCATATTGAAAGCTCCTCATGACTCCTTAACCACACAGCAAACCCTAATGCCTAACCTAACCTTAAATGAAGACCAACAAGCCATTTTTTATATTATAGCCAATTTTGACTTTGCAGTTGGCCTATCTAAAGGGAAATCACTCAGTTCTGCCTCCAGGACAAGACTCATGACAATAAATGTCAACCTGCTCAATAACTGGGCGGATAGAGATATGAACATGTGGCGCAATGATTTACAGAGCCTGCCTTTGTGCCATGGGGGAACAGATTAAGGACTAGGAGCAGCAGCTGGGTGTCGACACGGGTCATCAACACCCAGGGAAGCCATTAACCGGGCCGACCTTTCCACTATGATTATCCAGCTGTGCTCTGGACCCTTCTGGGGACTGTCAAGACTTCTCCCCAAGGTTCTGCCCCGCAAAAATCTGAAAGAGCTGTGGGCTATGGGCTTTGGTAGTCTACAGTCTTAGAAACAAATGTGCTACATAGAACCTAAAAGGTTATATATCAACACAGAGGGTTCTACATGGAACCCAAAAGAGTTCTATTTCGAACCAAAAAGGGTTCTACCCAGAACCAAAAAGGGTTCTCCTATGGGGACCTCTTTTTTTCTAAGAGGGAAGACAAAAGGTTGCGCTGAAGATAAAAGGTTGAGGTCAATGTTTTTGACTATTAGGTCGACCAGAGAAATCAGTGCTGGAGTGCTGTATTCTATGGGATATATGGCTGCATGGGGTACCTGTGGGCTAAAGTGCTGTAGGTGCACATAATGAGCTTTACTTAATGAGGCTGGTTGGGGATCGATGATCCATGCTAGGTGCAGTGCCGCCTTGCCTTCGGTCATATTTCTGGTTGACTTAATAAGCAAGTATAAGCAACCATGATTTTTAGGCAACACACAGCAGCATACAAAATGTATATGAAACACATACACGTACACACACGCACACACAATAAATCAAAACACACCAAGTGACAGACGAACGTTCAGCATTTACAATCAGTACACGGCTGGAAACAGGCACACTTTTCCGTTCTGTCTGCACTTTTATCAACGGCTGTCGTGTTGCTGCTGCCATCCTTTGTGTGTTTGTGTGTGGGGGGGTGGGGGGAGGGGGGTGGGGTGCTGCCATCTTTGATTGGAGCTGATGTTGTGAGACCCTGAGAGACTTTATTACTGTGAGTCGCCAGCCAGGCTAACACTGGAGTGGTTCCACTGCTGCTAATGATGCAGCTGTGGAACAGACCAACAAACACCTGAGGAGCTCAAACAACTTGTTTTGCTTTGATATCATAATTTTTCTTGGAATATTGTGTGTGTGTGTGTGTGTACAAATATGCTCACATCTGCATGTGTGTGTATTACCTGTGAACACTGTTCACAACCCACTGTGATGTGATGTGACACAGGAATGAGGCTGTTTGCTTAATATACCGCAGCGGCTCACCTCGCCCATTCCTCCAGAAGTCACTCCGACATTCTCTTATTTACTCAAGCCAGGTTTAAAGTGCTTAATAAAAGCATCCCAGATCTAAAAAGCTCCGGAGGCTCATCCTCCTCTCTATTGATTCTTTGTCGCATGCCGTATAATCTGCTGGATGGACGGATTTACACAGATTAACCTGGTGCCAACCAGTCTCTCTCTACAGTATGTCACAACTTTCCACTTACTACAGTGGTTCCCTCTGCATGTGAGCTGATTGCTGTAACATTCCATGCCGGGATACAGATTTCTGCGATATATTTCATTTTGCTTATGTCTCTTTGCGATGTAGTTTACATGCTCAAGATTTGCTGTGAAACATTTTGATCTGGCATGTGTTACTGCATTCTAACCAGCAGGCGGATTCCACTGATAGGCACCAGTCCGAACATTACAAATGCTTCCACTTAAAATACTATACTCACTTGCCTAGTATATATACAGTTGTTGAAACATTGCTGGAAATTGCTCCCAAGGATGAACCAGACTTGTGGAGGTCTGCAATCTTTTTTCAGAGGTCTTGGCTGATTTCTTTAGATTTTCCTATGATGTCAGGCAAAGAGGCATTGAGTTTGAAGGTAGGCCTTGAAATACATCCACAGGTACACCTCCAATTGGCTCAAATGATGTAAAGCCATGACATCATTTTCTGGAATTTTCCAAGCTGTTTAAAGGCACAGTCAACTTAGTGTATGTAAACGTCTGACCCACTGGAATTGTGCTATAGTGAATTATAAGTGAAATAATCTGTCTGTAAACAATTGTTGGATGAATTACTTGTGTAGATGTCTTAACCAACTTGCCAAAACTATTGTTTGTTAACATGAAATCTGTGGAGTGTTTGAAAAATGAGTTTTAATGACTTAAACCTAAGTGTATGTAAACTTTCGACTTCAACTGTTTTTATGAATCATGGTCTTAGGTCATAATACATTACATCACTGAAGGAGGTGGCATTTACGAACCACAAGTATTTACAATCCCATTCCCAACATTAGTATTGTCAGTAATACTGGCAACCTCACTTACTACTTCAATTTGAGATTATATTTATCTATGGACTGACCTTCTCCAAGATGGCTGCCGTGTCAGATCATTAAACCACAAATCTCTGGCTCCTCTGAGGTAATCAATTACTGGCCTGAATGAAAGTGTATTTCATTCGGTTCCCCATCATTTCCTTAGTGTGTGGTTGTACTCCAAGGAATGAACGGTATTCCTTTGGGGTTTTTGCCTTCAGTCTCTCCCTGTGTAAGGTTATGTTGGCTGTAACCAGGAGATATTAATGCTCCCTAGTGTCGGGTTTCTATTGAGTTCCCCAGCTGTCCAAGATTATATCTGCCTTTAACAGTACATCTATCCTAAAGGAATTGTAAAATCTCTATCTACAGTAATATCACATGGTCTTTTTACTCTGTAGTCTTACCACAGAGGTATCTCAGCCAGCCTGCCAACAATGAACTTACCAATTATGTCTTGAAGGGAAGATATGTCTCTCTGTCTGAATAGATTTCCTGTTTGTATGTGGGGTCGTGATTGATCAGGAGATTCTCTGGAGCACAAATACACACGTACGCACAAACAGTGTGGTCCAAAATGGACACCTTTGATAAAGATGAGCAATACTGACTATATAAAATATATAATTCAAATACTGAGCTACAGGTAATTGCCAAAATAAAGGAAACACCAACATAGTGTCTTAATGGTGTTGGGCCACCACGAGCCAGAAAAGCTTCAATGCACCTTAGCATAGATTCTACAAGTGTCTTGAACTCTATTGGAGGGATGCGACACCATTCTTCCACAATTTGGTGTTTTGTTAATGGTGGTAGAAACACTGTCTCAGGAAGTTAAAGCTTGGTCGCAAATGGGTCTTCCAAATGGACAATGACCCTAAGCATACTTCCAAAGTTGTGGCAAAAAGGCTTAAGGATAACAAAGTCAAGGTATTGGAGTGGCCATCACAAAGCTCTGACCTCAATCCTATAGAAAATGTGTGGGCAGAACTGAAAAAGTGTGTGCGAGCACGGAAGCCTACAAACCTGACTCAGTTACACCAGTTCTGTCAGGAGGAATGGGCCAAAATTCCCCCATCTTATTGTGGGAAGCTTGTGGAAGGCTACCTGAAACGTTTGACCCAAGTTAAACAATTTAAAGGCAATGCTACCAAATACAAATTGAGTGTATGTAAACTTCTGACCCACTGGGAATGTGATGAAAGAAATACAAGCTGAAATAAATCATTATTTCTACTATTATTCTGACATTTCACATTCTTAAAATAAAGTGGTGATCCTAACTGACCTAAGAAAGGTAATGTTTACTTAAATGTCAGGAATTGTGAAAAACTGAGTTTAAATGTATTTGTCTAAGGTGTATGTAAACTTCCGACTTCAACTGTATATATTACTTTATCTTTCTCTGAGCAATTGTATTAGTATAAAATATAATCATTTCTCAATTTCTTGAGCATAAAATACAGTTTATTATTATTATTATTATTTTTATACAGTCATTATTGCCCACATAGGAAAGGCATCATGTGTGTGGCTGTTTGACCTTTTTTTGGCATCAGTCAGTAAACCTACATTAAATACATAGCACGTGTGTGCATGTGTTAGAGAGAACGTATGCATGTAGACTGGTAAAGATGATAAAGATGAGCAATAATGACTTTATCAAATAAAAAAAATAAAAAAATACTGAGCTATATTGTATGCTCAAAGAAGTTAGAAATTATAATATTTTGTACTAATACAATTACTCAGAGAAAGAGAAAGGAGTTTATATTTTTCCTCTAAAAAGGTATGGGTAGTAGACTGTGTAGTAGACATGGTAATAGGTGGCATGGAGCGGTAGTGCCAGTGTCAAACATGTAAACTAGTCAAGCATTTCCTCTCAGGCAGACACTTTTTATCATACAGCTGCCTAGCCTTAACAGTCAGTCTCCCAGTCATGTTTTGCTTTGTGTGTAATGGTGTGTGTGTGTTAAATATGGATATTATTTTCACATTAGGTCATGCACAGGGTGAAACACAGGACACACATAATTTTCACTCTGTCGAGACAATTATGTGTGGTCATGGAACTTGAATTTTCACATTCATTGAAATGAGAATTAACATGGGAAGCCATGTTGAAATGAGAATTCACAATGGAAGCCATGTTGAATTATTTATTTGCTGTGAGTGCACCAATTAAGAGGTGATATTTGCACAGTTATGGAAAAATACAGAATATTGACACTCCAATTGATGTTCCCTTGGGCCAGTGGTTACTTGATATTTAACAGGGATATCCCTCACACAGAGAGGTAGCTTTTTCCTTATTTTGTGACCGGACAGATTGACTTTTGCTATATTTTGATATGTATTATGCCTATTACAATCTCTTTTGCAATTCAGGGTGTAACAAAGACAATAGCTAATGCTTGCATATCTGTTCTGCAGATGATGTGAATATAAAATGGTCCCCTGACCTGTTAGCAGCATGTCAGCCCAGCTCCATGCCCTTTGAAATCACTTGTCTTCCTAGTTATTCCCTTCCCAACATGGCTTCCCCTGTATAAACCCATGTCAGATGAAAAGGCTCTATTGTAATGGGTATTAACAGAAAGCAGCGGCCCAGGGTTGGTATGGCCCAGCTGGGTACAGAGTGTGTGCTTAATTACCTGCACTAACTCTGCCTGCCTCAACTACTTCAGAAGTCTGCTTCACTGGAAAGGATTTCACTGTGATTTAGCTCAAGAAGTGTAGCTTCTAGCTTGCTTTTGCGAGGGAAATACCTGCAGCTTGAGGAAGATGTTGGTCTGGGTGGGGACATTATTAATCATAAAAGGAGAGACAGAGAGAGAGAGAGAGTTAAGGAACCCATGGTTATGCAGAGCCCTTGGTCTAGTCGTAACAGATCTGGCTGTTCGCACATATGTATACCGATCCCGGAGACTTGATCCCCTTCTCCACCCTTTCTACTGTGTCTCCTCTTAATCTAGCTTCCCCTCTACTTCAACACTGTCTAATTAAAGCACCAGGAATACAAAAGGAGATGCCAAACCCATGGTGATACAGTAGAACTCAAATTAAATGTTGCTGAGCATCTCCAGTTCCCTAGAGAAGCAGAGTGGTAATGACACACGTGGATCGATCAATGTAGCACATGTGGATCGATCCACTGCCAAAACCTCAGACTCGGAGCTGTTCCTTCATGTGTGGCGCACGGCAGTGATTTGCTTGGCTTGGAGAGACAAGCGCGTCCCACTCCATGTTTCGTTGACCTATGGCTGTAATTACATGAGGGAAATATCAGGCCCACTGTATCGTAAATGTCGTCCTGTGTGAGCAAAATTTAATCGAAACAGAACCCTCGCCTGATCTGACACATCAGTTCCAAATGTTGATGATGCTGTAGAATTGCGTACATATTATTTTCACATTTTCCTGCAAAGAGGGGCTTTCAACTTTAATCAAACTGTCGCAAGGGAGGAACACATACGAGCATGTTGAAAGAAGCCGCTGATATATATACATCACCAAAAGTATGTGGACACCTGCTCGTCGAACATCTCGTTCCAAAATCATGGGCATTAATATGAAGTTTGTCCCCCCTTTGCTGCTATAACAGCCACCACTTTTCTGGGAAGGCTTACCACTAGATGTTGGAACATTGCTGCAGGGAATTGCTTCCATTCAGCCACAAGAGCTTTAGCGAGGTCTGGGACTGATGTTGGGCGATAAGGGAGTTTGAGAAGTTTGATGATGTTCCAACATCTACTGGAAAGCCTGTTAAAGCAGCAAAGGGGGGCCAACTCCATATTAACTCACATGATTTTGGAATGAGATGTTCAACAAGCAGGTGTCCACATACTTTGGTCATGTAGACTGTAAATGGAGAAGAAATTGATTATGGGAAAAAAAAAAAAAACTGTTCAAGATACCACTTCGGAGTCAGAGAGAATGTATCTTTTATATTTCTCTGCTTACACCACAAGACACCCTCCTCTATCTACAGTAATATAGTGTGGAGAAAACAATACATCAGTGAACTATGATAACCCAAGGCAGTGGGGAAATAGGTAATGGAGCAAGCTCAACTGTGTCATACTGCTCTGACTGACTTAGCAGTGAAGGTCAAAGAGGATACTAATCAGTCGTACAACTGAATGCATTCAACTGAAAGATGTCTTCTGCATTTAACCCAACCCCAGTAGAACAGTAGCTTAACTGCTTTGTTCAGGGGCAGAACGACAGAGTTTTACATTGTCAGCTCAGGGATTTGATCCAGCAACCTTCCATTTACTGATCCACCACTCCTACCCTCCAGGCCACCTGCCGCCGCTAGTAATGCAGCAGGCCACTCTTAGTGGCTGTTCTCAGTCAGGCTTGACATTTCACATGAAGGAGCAGGGACAACACCGAGACGACTAGGCAGACAAGGCCCCAAGACTCACTGGGAATGTGAGGAGATTAAACCGCCAGAGAGGGAATAGCTCATCTCACACTCACATTCGCATGCACACACACACAAACAAACGCAGTCACAGCCAAGTTAAGATAGACACAAACTGTCTCTCTCTCTGTCTCTCTGTCTCTCTCTCTCTCTCTCTCACACTCTTTCTTTCTTTCTTTCTTTCTTTCTTTCTTTTTTTCTTTCTTTCTTTCTTTCTTTCTTTCTCTCTCTATCTATCTTTCTCTTTGTCTCTCCCTCTCTTTTTCTAAACCTCTTTCTCTCTCCACCTCTTTCTCTCTCCACCTCTTTCTCGCTCTCTCTTTTTCACTCTCTCTTTTTCACTCTCTCTTGTTTTTCTCTGTTTCTCTCTCTCTCTCTCTCTCTCTCTCTCTCTCTGTACCTCTTTCTCTCAATTCAATTCAAATTGCTTTATTGGCGTGATGTAACAATGTTCATATTGCCAAAGCGCTTTGTGTTTGTGTTTGTGTTGCCCAATAGGTAATGCTGTTTTGTTTTGACTGTGTTGTAATTTGGTTTATTCTGATTGATTAGATGTTTTGGTCCTGAGGCTTCAGTGTGTTAGTAGAACTGATTTGTGAACACAGCCCCAGGACCAGTGGAATAAGGGGTCTGTCTGTCTCTCTCTCTCTCTCTCTCTCTCTCTCTCTCTCTCTCTCTCTCTCTCTCTCTCTCTCTCTCTCTCTCACTCTCTCTCTCTCTCTCTCTCTCTCTCTCTCTCTCTCTCTCTTTCTCTCTCTCTCTCTCTCTCTCTAGCTCTCTCTATCATCCACACATAGCTACCCACAAACTCAGAAATAATGTTGGGAGATGATATGCATGCCCAGAGAGGAAAAAGATAACCACACACACACACACACACACACACACACACACACACACACACACACACACACACACACACACACACACACACACACACACACACACACACACACACACACACACACACACACACACACACACACACACACACACACACACACACACACACACACACACACACACACACACACACACACACAAAGGCAGTGAGATAAGAGAAATATGTGATTTAATTCCCTTCTCATAACAGTAGAGCTCAAGCTGTGGCTAATGCAATTTACCACCGCACCCTTTTGGAATGTCTGAGGCGCAGAGTCATCAGCGGATGGGGGGAGGGTGTGTGTGAGGAGAGCATCTTCTATTACTACACAGACAGGCTCTCTTTCAATCCTTTCACAGCACAGATATTGTCACATTGACTGTGGTGGGTCTGACAATGACCAGGTACATGTAGGCCATTAGGATGGAAGGAGCTTAGGCTCATCCATTATCACCAGCATGCTGGCTTGCCAATGCCTTGGCACCTGCTGAATACAGATAACAGCTGCTGGAGGTTAGATTCACTAGTGTGTATTCAGCGCCGATGAATGCGTTTTATCTGCCTTGCCCTGTCGTGTTTGTCCGTGTGCCCGTTCTTGAGCATGTGCGTGCGCACGTGTGTGTGGTTGTAGCGGTGTGTGTGTTTGTGTGTGGTCATGCTATTTCACTCCATTAGTGAATCTCCTGTTGCCATACTGGCAGTGCTGTTAAAGCTTGATCATCTTCCATCTGATTCCTCTCATAA
Organism: Thymallus thymallus; assembly: GCA_023634145.1. NCBI lineage: Eukaryota > Metazoa > Chordata > Actinopteri > Salmoniformes > Salmonidae > Thymallus > Thymallus thymallus. The sequence continues at coordinate 14,839,537 of CM042389.1, read as the reverse complement.
CCTGACATTAAGTTCCTTCTCATCGCATAGAACTTTCATGTTGCTATTCATTTCTTTTTTTTACTTACCTTGATCCTGGACCACATGGAGGAGCCGTGTTATTATCTAGATAGGACAACGTTTCTTTGATGTTGTTTTATGTGTGTTTGACCTTAGGCGGAGCATGGCATCACTGATGTTTCCCAGTAGAGCCGCCACTACTATCACTTCACCATTTCTCCTAGCTCTGAGATAAGAGACTCATTAAACAAAGATCATATTTTTGCTCTTAAACGTCACAGTATTGCACTAATGAGTTTTTCCTACTTAAAGACACCTTCAAGGGGAGTGGAAATTCACTTATCGTCTTGGCTGATCTGGCTTCATTAGAGGACTCTATGATAATGTCCGCCAGCTGCTTAAATATGCAGGATAATGTCTCTCCCAAGAGGACCACCTCAGGTTAGCTCTGGTCCTCTGCCAAGGCGTCCATCTGCGTGTCCGTGTGAATACCATTATGCTTTAGTGCAGGCAGATAACAAGTGATGCCCAGGGGACGTATTTTAGACTGCACATTATTAAATGCTATTTTATTAAGCCTTAAGATGTACGGCATCTGATATTAATGCAGGGTGTGAGTTAATGTGTTTTAGTTCACTAGTGAGAACAACAAAATTCTTAATAATTATGTTGGGTAGACCAGAGGGAGCACATTATTTATTTGTTTATGCCACCTCTAAGAGTACTGCATGATATAAATCTCGATTTTGAGCATCCCTGTAGAACTTCATGGAAACATTTGACCGGTGATGTTAAAGCTAAGCTGTCTGTGAGCGTCAGACGGAGAAAACAACCCTGTGTTCTCATGCAGCTGCCATTGTTGATATTAAAGTGACTCAAGCCTTTAAGTTTAGCCTCATATATATTTCATGCTTTTGTGCTTTTAAGCTCTGCGAGGTGTGTGAGGCGCTACACTTAGAGGGTGGCATTCACTTTGAGTCGATTCCGATGAGATTGTGCAACCGTGAAGCAGGGAGGATAAACATTGCACAATGGAAAACAGAGTACAAATGGTAAAGTACAAACACTTGTGTTTCTGAACAGAGATGGTGTGTACTGTACTTAGCACTTTGTGTTCCTCTTGAGCTATATGAGATTGCTTTATTCTTCTTTGAGATCCAGCCTTTCATCATATTGCTAGCTCCTGTATATAGTGGTCTGAAAAGGTCAGGACGAGGAGCTGAAGGAAAGGCTCTATTGTCCATCATTGAATGGATTGTGTGTGTGTGTGTTTGTGTGTGTGTGTGTGTGTGTGTGTGTGTGTGTGTGTGTGTGTGTGTGTGTGTGTGTGTGTGTGTGCGTGTGTGCTCACGTACGTACATACTAATCAGTGTCCTTTTCCTCAGTGGTTACGCTAGCTGACACAGATGACAAGGCCTGTCACACACATATACACACACGCACACACACATACACACAAACATATACACACATACTGTATACAGTACACAGACACACACACACACCATAAAAAATAAAACAAACAAATCCACAAACACACTTGTTTCAGGTTTCCACAGTACCACAGACTGTCTTTCAACTTTTAAACCCTTCAATTCCCTCTCTACGTCAGACCGCTTACAAGCACAGCAGTCATCTTTGTGATGAAGTCATAGGTCAATGGCTTATGGAGGCAATCCCACAGTAATGAAACAGTAACAGTTTAGCCCACTGCCCTTCCTGTAACCACCAGCTCACTACACAGTTTTATGGGGTGATATACACCAAAATGGTGGTGGCACTATTACTTGGTGGGAAACCGCTGTATTAAAAGCTCTTAGCCTTACCATGCGTAAGATGATATAAAACTCAAAACAAGGTTCTGTCAAACTAATTTGCAATCAATGTTCATGCAATCCTTTTAGGGTCTCCTATTCATATACAGTTAATGAGGCAGCAGGCATGTTGGTTTGATGATCATTGTCACTGCACTGTAGATATGCAGAGTAATCAACTGGAACATTAGTTCTACTTAATCTACTAATTCATATTTCATATTTTATCAGGCCTGTTTAAGCGTACATTATTAGAAGATCTTTTTCAAGCTAAGTTGTTTCAAGATTGCATATTATGCTTAACAAGTGAAAGTAAACATGGTCTGGTAGCTTATGCCACCATACGCTTCATTTGGTTCCTTTTCATTTGAATTAATTTATCAGAATATGCCAAGGAATTATAATAAAAGTAGAGCTGTGAATAAACTTCAGGCCACTGGCACAGTGGCAGTGATGTTGCCTGGTTACACATCAAATGTGGTCATAAATGGTCCACCAAGCGCCTTCTCCACCCCAAATGTTTACCGTGTCGTTGCGGCACCTATTGTCCCTAAAAGGATGATGGGGAAATGAGGAAGGTGCCTTACTGTGCCCAGGTCTACTGAGGCATGACAAAGTAAGATTGGCACAGCTCGCCACTGTCATTTGGCTATGGCAGTGCCCGCTTCCTTCTCCGCATGCTAGGCTCTCAAGACTGCACAGGCTATTTCATGTAATACTTATCCTGACGCACGCACACGTGCACACACACACACACACACGCACACACACACACACACACACACACACACACACACACACACACACACACACACACACACACACACACACACACACACACACACACACACACACACACACACACACACACACACACACACACACACACACGCACACTTAGACCAAATACGGATATAGGCTAATTTACCCAATGCCTTGAATTAATGGACCTTGGATGAGGCTTAGATTAATCTATTTTGATCTGAATACATGCATAACAATTCTGTCATCTATTTACTTATTCATTATTCATCTATTTATCAGAGCTGTGTATCTAATCAATTTACAAAAACACTGGAGGGAATTGTAGGATCATCTTTCCAACACCAATCTCATCTATTACTGTTCTAACCCTGAAGGGCCTTGGAACTAGTACATTCATCGACCCTATACATCAGGGGTAGGAAACCCTGTTCCTGGAGTGCCGCAGGTACTGCCGGATTTTGTTCCAACTAGGCACCACACCTGACCAACTGAGCTAATTGATCAGTTCAATGATTACACCTGGACTTCCAGGACAGTCCAATCAAAAACATGAACCAGGGTTGCCTACCTCTGCTATACATCCTCAAGAGTGCATGCAGATTTGGGCCAGGAGTTTTTCCATACCTTGAAAGTCTATGTGCCCTAGGTATAGTCTCTGTATATTTCCTCATCGGGTTGCATGGTTTTGTTCTGGGAACTCTTATGGTCCTAATAATGATGACAGACTAGAGCAGGTTGAATTTCACATGGGAGCCAAAGACCAGAGGCTGAAGAGTCGCTATTGGTGTGAAAACAAATGGAACAACTCTGATACTAGACTAGACTTGATTCCTCGAGCTTACTCCGCAATGCATTAGGCTTCAAACTTGTTGTTTGTGTTTATAGCATTTGTTTTGGGGGTTTTTCTCCCAGAGATGCAGCACTGTCTAGAATCACCCCCTGTCTCCACTGGTCCATTTAGGCCTAGATGAGGTTGATTGGGTTCAAGGGCCTGGAGGATGTTGATTCAGTTTATGTCCACCCCCCCCTCCTCGTATGCACACACAATCACACACAAATATGCATAAGATTGTGTGAACGTAGTCCCAGTCCCAGTGGAGCTGAAGAGATTTTTGAAGCGGTGTGCCTGGGAAGGCTTTTAGTCTGGCATTTCACTGTACTGTCTTATCTTGTCCATAGAGCATGCTAATCAAACCCAGTAAGTCCTCTCATCGTGATCAATAGCCTTGTTTAAGCTAAGAGCAGAGAGCCCTCAAAACAGGGCTGGTTAATTAACTGAGAAAACACCTGCTTGGCCCCTAGTGTCCACTCAACATTTAGCATAACATTTAGCATTAAGCCTAGGGTTGCAAAGCTACCAGTAATTTGCCAAAGTAACCGGAATCTTCAGTAATTTTGGTAATTTGGCAATCTATTATAACATTGGTAATTTATACAATTACAGTACATTCATAAATAGTATTAATGTATTATATATGTGTCCATATTGTCCTTGAGTTTCTAGTAGATAGACCATATGGTTCAAGAGAAAATAGCCTAATTAATCAAAAAAGCATCTAAACATCCATGGCATAAATATTTAACTATGCTCTTCCAACTATTACATTTTTTCACAACTGCCAGCAGTTTGACGCCAAAACATTGACAACAAATAAATATTTTGTTCCACTGCCTTTCGTTAAAGGCTTATTTAATTATTTCTGGGATCTCTATGAAAGGAAACTTTAATCACCTCTGCACTTTGAATAGCTGCATCAAAAAACGCTGTGAGTAGATAGCTTGAAAGAGAATAGTACAGTGGTTACCCTGGGATATGTAGATGGATACAGGCTGCTGGCTACCAGCTACTGGTGCAGGTAGATAACAGGTATTACACTTCAAATACAACCCAGGTTTTGTTGAGCTTTTCCAACAGTGTCTCCCAAAACGATGGATAAAACAGTAAAAAGTTGAGGAAAGTGGTGTGTGCATCTTACTAGTGACAGAGTGATGTTTCTAAAAACACTGCAGGAATCGCAGCTGTTATTCTGCTTTAAAAAGTTTCCACACATGCACATTTTGGAGAGCAGTTTGTCAGTAAGTACCAGTATCTGGTTGAAGGGCTGATAATGGTTTTGAGGGATCCCACTGGACACACCACGTCATTTCAATGTGGAAATGTGGGTAATATTTGGTTGAGATGTTGATCAATGAGTTTTCAATCCTTTATTTACCCACTCAAAAAGACAGCCAGAAATCTTCTGATGTGTTATCACTATGCTTTTAACCATCTAAAAGCACCACCAAATTCCATTGGAAAAACAATTTCAGATTTCTGGTTTAATTTAGGGTTTATCTAAATTGTGGTGAAAACAACTTAATTTTATAGCAAAACCAAATTAACTGAATTGGAGTTGAGATTACATTAAAGTACATGGAGCAAGTGATCAATGCTATTCAAGATTCTGCACAGATTATTATAGTAAATGTGAAGATCTTCACAGACATGCAACCTTTGAACGCTATCTTGAATATGTACGCTTTCTATGATTACATAAGAAGACAAGCACAAAATATTATTTCTCTCAAATTCTCGGTACAAATTTGTTTACATCCCTGTTAGTGAGCATTTCTCCTTTGCCAAGATAATCCATCCACCTGACAGGCGTGGCATATCAAGAAGCTGATTGAATAGCATGATCATTACACAGGTGCACTTTGTGCTGGGGGCAATAAAAGGCCACTCTAAAATGTGCAGTTTTGTCACATAACAGAATGCCTTAGATGTCTCAAGTGTTGAGGGAGCATGCAATTGGCATGCTGACTACAGGAATGTCCACCAGAGCTGTTGCCAGAGAATTGAATGTTAATTTCTCTACCATAAGCCGCCTCCAACGTAATTTTAGAGAATTTGGCAATTTTCGCAACAGCAGACCACATGTAAACACACCAGCCCATGACCTCCACATCTGGCTTCTTGGCCTGTAGGATTGTCTGAGACCAGCCACCCAGACAGCTGAGAAAACTGTAATTTTGAACTACCAAAGAACCAATTTGTCGTCCTCACCAGGGTCTTGACCTGACTGCAGTGGCATGCTGGAGAAGTGTGCTATTCATGGATGAATCCCGGTTTCAACTGTACCGGGATGAGCACAATTGCATTGCCAATTTGGAAGCACAGAGATACCGTGACGAGATCCTGAGGGCCATTGTTGTGCCATTCATCCGCCACCATTACCTCATGTTTCAGCATGATAATGCACAGCTGTGAGTATCTGGACACAATTCCTGGAATCAGAAAATGTTGCAGTTCTTCCATGGCCTGCATACTCACCAAACATGTCACCCTTTGAGCATGTTGTGATTCTCTGGATCAATGTGTACGACATCACACAGCCCACAATCAACAACCTGTTAAATTCTATGTGAAGGAGATGTGACACGCTGCATGAGGCAAATGCTGGTCACACCAGATACTGACAGGTTTTCTGTTGCACGCACCTACCTTTGTTTTTAAGGTTTCTGTGATCAACAGATGCATATCTGTATTCCCAGTCATGTGAAATCCATAGATTAGAGCCTAGTGAATGTATTTCAATTGATTGATTTCCTTATATGAACTGTAACGAAATTGTTTGAAATTGTTGCATGTTGCGTCTATAATTTTGTTCAGTGTATTTTACACGTAGATTCCATGTCACAATACGTTGACAAATTACGTTGAAACAACATTGATTCAACCAGTTTGTGCCCAGTGGGATGTACAGATTGGGTTAAATATTATCTGTCATGACAGAGAGAGAGACAGAATGAGATATATAGAGAGAGATGTATTCTTGAAGGAGGTATTTTGTGTCATGCACTCCGTCATCATTCCCTCCACCTCCCTCCATATCATGTCATCATTCCCTCCACGTCCCACCATATCATGTCATCATTCCCTCCACCTCCCTCCATATCATGTCATCATTCCCTCCACCTCCCTCCATATCATGTCATCATTCCCTCCACCTCCCTCCATATCATGTCATCATTCCCTCCACCTCCCACCATATCATGTCATCATTCCCTCCACCTCCCTCCATATCATGTCATCATTCCCTCCACCTCCCTCCATATCATGTCATCATTCCCTCCACCTCCCTCCATATCATGTCATCATTCCCTCCACCTCCCTCCATATCATGTCATCATTCCCTCCACCTCCCTCCATATCATGTCATCATCCCCTCCACCTCCCACCATATCATGTCATCATTCCCTCCACGTCCCACCATATCATGTCATCATCCCCTCCACCTCCCTCCATATCATGTCATCATTCCCTCCACCTCCCTCCATATCATGTCATCATTCCCTCCACCTCCCTCCATATCATGTCATCATTCCCTCCACCTCCCTCCATATCATGTCATCATTCCCTCCACCTCCCTCCATATCATGTCATCATTCCCTCCACCTCCCACCATATCATGTCAATGTACTATATCTCTTACTTTGACACTATTTCCCTTCAGTCTATCTCTGCCCTCATTTCTCCCTTATTCACTTTCTTTCTCTTTTATTGCTCCCTCCCCTTACTCTCATCTTGAATCCACCTCTCTCTTCCTCCTCTCCTCTCCCCTGACTCTCCTCTTTTATCCACCCCTCTCTCTTCCTCCTCTCCTCTCCCCTGACTCTCATCTTTAATCCATCCCTCTCTTCCTCTCCTCTCCCCTGACTCTCATATTTAATCCACCCCTCTCTCTTCCTCCTCTCCTCTCCTCTCCCCTGACTCTCATCTTCAATCCACCCCTCTCTCTTCCTCCTCTCGCTCTCCCCTGACTCTCATCTCGCTATCCACCCAACCCTCTCTTTTTCTCTCTCTCAATCTCTCCATCTCAAGTTGTTTTATCACTCTAGTGGTCAGTGTCCAGGGGGGCTCCTCAGAGAGAGGAGACTGGCTGGAGAGAGTGGAGTTAATTGAATTCCAATCCCCTCTGTGAGATGGAGACGAGGGTCAATCAGCACAGCAGCACACTCAGGCCAATCACATTATACACTGTGTACGGCCAGTTCTCAGTGTGTGTGTGGCACACTGATGATGCTTGTCTGTCAAGGTAATGGGCGCCCTGTCCAACTGACGGGAGTGACAAATGCATCTTCACTCTCTCCAACTCCATACCAGACCATTTGGATCTATTTTTACTGTCTATGTGCTTTGTATATGTAGAGATATACACCCCGGTCAAAAGTTTGGAATATTAATATATTAATATATTGCCATGAGTGTGCAAAGCTGTCATCAAGGCAAAGGGTGGCGACTCAAATATAAAATATATTTAAAAAGTGTAACACTTTTTTGGTTACTACATGATTCCATATGTGTAATGTAATAGTTTATGTCTTCACTTTTATTCTACAATGTAAAAAAACTAGTGCAAATAAAGAAAATCCCTTGAATGAGTAATATTCCAAACCTTTAATCCACGGTGTAGACGTTCAATCTGTGTGTGTGCACATCCATGGCAGTTGGCTGTGTCATAAAACCACTGGTCCCGCTCTGTGTGTGCTCATTATGTTGCAGTCTCCTGATGACTCCTGTTCTATCTAGAGGCAGGGCCCCGTGGATTACTGATCCCCAGTCAGCCTTTAGGAATATTTAACCAATCCTTCTCTATCTATCTATCCTTCTCTTTGTCTCTCCCTCTCTTTTTCTAAACCTCTTTCTCTCTACCTCTCTCTCTCTCTCTCTCTCTCTCTCTCTCTCTCTCTCTCTCTCTCTCTCTCTCTCTCTCTCTCAGATCACAGCTCCATCACTCCCACCTCTCCAACACCTTCTTATCTCATGGAAGACACTGCTACACCCTGCCTCTCACGCACATTGGTTGTTTCTTATTTAATCTGTTCCGCTATATTGAATTTAATTATTACATTTATTTAATTATTTAATTATGAACTTGCGGCTTGAGGAGGCGCTCAGAGATAGGCGGTGTTGTTGTAAGGATAGCAGGGTACACAGGAAAGACAGTGGGGGCAGTGCTCCTTTTGTTTGCAAGGCAGGGAGAGTAAATAGCTGTTTATGAATGGTCATTAGTCTTGAATACCATTACTGTTGATTTAATGCGCAAACAGTGTGTGTGTGTGTGTGTAGGTTTACATTCATGCATCCATGTGTGTGTGTGTGTGTGTGTGTGTGTGTGTGTGTGTGTGTGTGTGTGTGTGTGTGCATCCCCTGAGGAGAAGGGTTAGCACATTGAACAATAGTGCATATCTACAGTTGTCAGGTCATTTTGCATGGTGTGTGACGGGTGCAAAGGCGCGACAAGTAATGTTAGCTTTTCTCTAGCTGTGCCACTGTGAGAGGTATATATTACAACACAGTCACCCCGGAGATATTGAAACCATACCAGTAATGATGATGTCCAATGTGGAGGCATGCACTATGTAAATAGGCTTCTGTATCGCGTAATCACTGTGGAAATATGCCTTCTCTTACTGTGGGAGTCCCATTAATATACAGTACCCAGGCACACATAAACCCACATTCTCATGCACCCTAACATCCTGCACACACACACACACACACATGTTTGTTTTACTATCCATGTGAGGTCCAAACAATTAATTCGATTCAAAATCTTATTTTCCCTAACACCTAAACCTAACCCTGTCAAGTCCTGACTGAGGCCAGGTCTCTAGATCCCTCCATGGGAGTCGAATGGCCACAGTCAGTACCTGACAACAGTATTCTAGGAACTCTATGCTGAGTTGGTTAATCCCCAATTAGAGGCAGCTGCCTTGAGTTGTCTCTAATTGAGGATTCTATTCATGTTCCAACAGTTTCCACCTGCGATGTGGATCCTTGTGTGTTTAGTGTTCTATACACTCTTCTGTTTCTACGTTTGATGTTTTATTGAGTTAATCAAACATGTCCACCTATCGCTCTGCCCCTCGTTCCCTAACCTGGCATCGTGTCAAACCCTGACCTTAACCCTACTCCTAACCCTAAACCTAACCACTAACCCTGATTGTAACCTTAACCCTAAACCTAACCTTAAGCCTAAAATAGCCTTTTTTCTTGGGTGGACCGATGAAATGTCCCCATGAATTTTCCTTGTTTTACTATCCTTGTGAGGACTTCTGGTCCCCACAAGGATAGTAAAACCAAACACAGAGACGCACAGGCACACAAACACACACACACACACACCCACACACACACACACACACACAGTGCTGCAATACTGAGCTACTGTTGCATAGACACAGTACATTCCTTAGAGTGGGAGACATTCAATGTTTGAACTACGTGGGTGTTTTATGTCTGTCAAAACAAACCAACTGTCAACATGTTGTGTTTTTCCATGTATTTTTTTTTACCATAAATATTTTTCAGACTAGTATCCAAACTAACATCAACTCAAATCAAATCAAACCAAAACAAACACAATTTCATTAGTCACATGTAGTCCCTTTCCAACAACGCAGAGAGAAAGAAAATAGAGAAACAATAGAAAAATAAAACACATACAAATAAAAGTAATAATAGATACATAATAGTACAGAAGAATCCCATCCTAAGGCAATGTGTCCAATTTGTCCTTATTGTGGCGCTGTGGGGCCATAGCTTGAACCTCGCCATGGCTGCTTGCTGCTATATTTTTGTATATTCATCTATTTTTAGTTTTTACCTTCATCACTGTTCGCTTTGCAGCTGTTTTAGACTGAGTCAGTGTGAATCAAAACCGAATTAATGAGGAGAGAAAGAAGGTTGATTGAGAAAAAATGTATTTGTTTAGGGTATTTTCAAACATGAACTAATTTGGTTTGGTCTAATCGCAATGAAAGGTGCTCTTTGATGAGGATGGCGTGCTGATGAACAGATTTGTAATACTGCTAACACAGATGTCTATGCCCGTACACACACACACTACTGTTTATGCTGATAAGATTTTAATTACTTAAGGATAAAGTCAAGATGGATGATGTGACAAGGGAAAGAGAACCCTCCTTTTATAAGATAAAAGTGAGTGTGTAGATTTGCGTGTGGAGGTGTGTGTGTGTGTAGAGGTGGGGTACAAATATGTGTGCTTTGGTGAATGGGTTTGTGTTTGAAGGATACAGAGGAAGGTTATCAGGTATACCACAAATTCAGTAACTGTCAGGTACTAAGCCATCTGTGTGGCTTAGTACCTTAGTACAGAGCAGGTTGAGAGGACATGTTTACCATCACATAAAATGGCTAAAATTTGAATTAAGTGTACCAAAACAAGTGCAAATGATTAGAAAACATTAGAGAGAAACTTAGGAGGGTCCAGCCTTCCATAAAGATAAGAAAATTGGTCTAGACCAAACCAGACCAATTTTCTCATCTTTATGATGGGTTTCTTTCTCTCAACCTGCTCTGTTTTTTTGGAGAGTAGGACAGCATTCTAGCCTGAAAAAGCATGTTCTAGCCAGAAATAGCATGTTCTATGCAGAAATAGATTATTAGCTTCAAGCCTCGTATGAGGTGTTTTGTGTTTTCACAATTCCTTCCTGTGTGTTGTTAATATGTTTATTACTCTAAATTAGCAGAGATTAGTGGGCAGATCTAGTGGACTAAAAGCTTAAGTAAACCTTTCATTGGAGAGGCCACTGAATCACACACACGCTTATATGAAATTAGATTCTCCTCTCTCTAACGCATCATCATGCAAATAACAGAGGTGGAATCCCAAACTACCTGTGAAAAGTGGCAAACATGTAGTGAGTTGAGCTAAACATTTTATAGATAAAAGGATAAGTAACATAGCCTTTTAAAAATGTGTGCATGCTTTTCTCCTCTGAGAAAAACTACTGCTGTTTCTTTGTATCTCTTTCATGGCTTGTGGCAGATTTTTTACCTCTTCCATGGTAGGATACACCTGAGCATCCTCCTGCAGAGGAGGCAATTGAGGAGAGGAGCAAACTCCTCCGTTCACCTATTAACGACTTGACACTCTCCTACATATGGCGACCACTTATCGGTTTCATGGTCACTGAGGAGAGGAGGACAGACTTTTTCCCAATTGTAAAAAGGCCTGTTCCCTAGCCTTAGCTCTATTTTGCTCAAGGCTGTTAGGAATTATTCTGTATTATTTGCTACTATTTGTTAGCATTGTATTCCCTTAATAGTCTGATTGGTTATTGGTTTGCAGCTATCTCAGTTTGTATTTTTCTCACTTCCTATGGTTGCTAGCTCTCTTTATCGGCTTCTTCTTTGTATCTCTTTCATGTTTTTTGGTTCTTATCATATATCCACCACTATCTTCAATTCAAATACCTGACTGCCTATAATCTGGATAATTCTAACACTGGTTGGTTTCACTTTGTCATTGTCTTTGTATGATATTAGTGTCACCCTCTGTGGATTTATGAGTGTCCCTTCCTCCTCAATTATAGTTAACACATCCCTAAGAACCTCTTTGCCTCTGTAACCACACGCCCTGTCAGGTGTCTCATTGTTTGGATCCAGTCTGTTAAGGGAGGCCCTCTCAACTATTGTGACATGCTGGGAAATATCATTTTTCACCTGGAATGACACAGGAGGGACTCTCCCAAATGTCAGCTGCTCAGCAAGTTGGTTCAATATGACGCAGGCTTTCCGTTTCGCACAGAGCAAGTTTAACAGCTGGGGGATGAAAAGTAAATGTCATGCCAGATCGCTGTGAACTTTAAAAAGTGCCACATTTAAGAGGTAGTGCTTTCAAAAGCAAGCACTAGCTACAGTACATGTGTACCCCTCTACTGTATACCCTTGAACACTGTAAGAGTCTCTAAAGTGCTTTTAGCTTACAGATGTAGCTAACCCCTAAAGGTTTCATTGCCTCTTTAATGCATTTTCTACCCTAGACACTAATAGAAAGGCCTTTTAATCTTCTCTCTTGGTCACAAATAAAATCCAGCAACATGCAGTTAATCACCCTAGCCAGCCAGTCCCATGTTTGCTGCTTTCGATTCAATAATAACTGATAATCAATTCACGCAATTAATCTAAAACGCAATTATCTTCTATGCCATTGGTTCAAACGTTCATGTCCTCTCTTTCTATAAGGCATCCACTCGATTGGCTGTAACTCATACGGCGCAGAGGCTGGGTCGAAAGCCGGAGGAATGTAATTGGGCAAAACTCATTATTTGTTGGTGAATACTGCATGTAAAAAAGTATTTTCCTCATTACTTTACCCCTCTAAAACATGCAACATTCTAACTCTAAACAGAAAAACAAATAGACAATTCATTGCCTATACACAATTCACAGTTTAGCCATTTTTATTTGGGTACCAACACATAAAGCATTAATATATTGCACGCTCTTTATCTTGAGTCTTTAGCCCTAGCCTCCTCCGCTCCAGCTCTTTCACAGGGAGACTGTCCTGTCTCTATGTGTGTGGAAAATATTTAATCACAGGTGAGACATTTATCTTGTTTAGTATAGTCCATTTGTAACTTCATTCACTACTTGTAGCTGTATAGTCCATTTGTTTGTGTTGTTGGTATTGGCTAGCTTAATGTTACAGTCGGTTGCTAGCTAGCACTCACTCACGTGGCTGCTAGCTAGTACCATCATGAAAAGGGGCATGAGAGAAGCCCTACAATATAACGTTTTAAGTAAGTATTAAGAATGCTCTGGAGCAGGCAATGTTGAAAAGCAATCTTAAGACATTGTAATTGACTATAACAAGTAGACAAGAAAATTACGTTTGAAAAATATGAAGTGTTTGCTCTGAGCTAATGGGGTAACCTAGGTAACCACAGGTTGTTTTCCCCACAGGCGGGTCTATAATCATAGAGCACCACTGGAACTGAAGTGGGAAGTGGGACACATGAGTGGAGCTTCTATCTCTCAAGGGCTCCTTTCCCACCCACTTGACTGTCCCATGGTGCTGAAGCAATCTGTTGAGTGGCAGAAAATATAGCTAAAGGGAATTCATAGAGCAAGCGGTGGCCCCCATCAGCCTTCCATCATATGCTTTCATTTACCAACAATTTATGAAATGAAAAGTTTGACTTATTGATAAGCGTTCAACACATTCTTGGTTTTGTCTTTTTTTAAGAATCCCCTCTATTACAGTATATTTGTGGGGTTACTGGGAGATGGAGATCAATCCAAGAGAAAGGGTGATGCGTGTTGTTATCACCCATCCAATTAGCTAAAATCTTGTAGTAAGTGTATATTAGTTAGATGAGTCTATAATAACTCTCCATGCCAAGCTTACTCCTGCAGCTCCCAGCTAGTAGATCTACAGACATGCTAGTGAGTTAGAGCTTAGAGTCATGGGAGGCCATTTTGCATCAGAGGCCTAATGAAGAGCAGTATGTCAATGGGCATATGGCATGAGCCATGGTGTTAGTACTGTGTGTCTGTGGCAGGTGATCTGTCAGAGCGAAAGGCCACTGTGTGTGTGTGTGTGTGTGTGTGTGTGTGTGTGTGTGTGTGTGTGTGTGTGTGTGTGTGTGTGTGTGTTGAAGCTGGAGACTACCATTTCCCTCAATAACTTTAAGCATCAGCTGTCAGAGCAGCTTACCGATCACTGCACCTGTATACACCTGTTTTTTTTGCACATTTACAACCCAGTATCATCATCTGCACATCTATCACTCCAGTGTTAATGCTAAATTGTAATTATTTTGCCACTATGGCCTATTTATTGCCTTTCCTTCCTAATCTTACTACATTTGCACACACTGTACATAGATTTTCTGTTGTGTTATTGACTGTACGTTTGTTTATCCATTGTGTAACTCTGTGTTGTTGTTGTTGTTTTTGTCGCACTGCTTTGCTTTATCTTGGCCAGGTCGCAGTTGTAAATGAGAACTTGTTCTCAACTGGCCTACCTGGTTAAATAGTGTGTGTGTGTGTGTGTGTGTGTGTGTGTGTGTGTGTGTGTGTGTGTGTGTGTGTGTGTGTGTGTGTGTGTGTGTACAAGTGTGCCAACAAGGCTGGCTTGAGATGGATGACAGACGGCTTGGTTTTATGTCTGGGTCAATGGTTCAGAGAGGTCTCTGAAGGCCCACTGGCAGTACAGACTCTCAGCAACATCAAGTCGACTAACATGGCTGGGAAGGAGCTGAGCATGGCCAGTTAGGTCAGAGGTGACTACCATACAGAGGAGGAATGTTGGGACAGTATCAGAAATGGGACCTTTTCAAGTGTAATTAGTCCAAAACACACACAACCTCAGAGCCAGTGGCAACGACCAAACATGTCCTACAAACATGTAGGTTTAGGCTGCAGTCTCTAATCCCTGTTAGTACAGTGAGTCCACAAAGTAACCCATATAAAAAGAGAGAAGGCCGTTATTTGATGCAATGTTGTCAGTGGAGAAATGCTGTCTATTTGTTGTAGTGTCTTTTTAAGTGATTCAAATTTCGCCTTACTCATTGTGTTCTAAGCCAGTCGTTGCCTGACTGCATAAAGGACGTGACAAATAGGCTCTAATACCCCTTAAGACATTAACAGTAAGAACCTTATTCATTTCACACCATTACAATTACTGACCCCTCAGGCTTTGGAGGTTCTGCACTCTACCATCCCCACATACATACACAGTCACTTACCAAGACAAAGTCATCCTTCTCATCGCCAACCAACACGCAGTGCAGAACAGACATAATACAGACACACAAAATGCTCAACCATGGAAACGGTTCTGTCCAACATACCTCTGGAGAACTTTGAAGGAGCTCAGAAGACTGCAGCAAATTAGCACCAAATGGATAATTAGCTGCTGTGTTGTGGAGAAGGAGATAGAGTCTCTGTTAACTGATGCTCTATACGCACAACAGCACTTCGGAGATAAGCTCCCATTGAGAGAAAGCATGACTGTAAACAGGCGCATGCATCTCATAAATGTATTTGCATTCATTTGACTTGACTGCTGTTGGCCTCGTGACGGCATTCCTTGGCAGCGGGCGATATCTCTCCCAGCGAGGAGACACTGTGCTAAAGTGAGAGGCAACTTAGAACTGCCATCTGGTGAGAACGCAGCAGTCTGAAGTCTATGATCTCTCGGCCCCCTCCTACTTGGTCATTCTTCAAAAACGCAGTGTCACTTTATAGGGGTTAAAAGAGAACCTCCGCTGTTTCCTAACTTCAAATGAATATGCAGTAGTTCCAAGTCCGTGTCAATAATTCCAACATAATGACTGGCAACAATGAAGTACACAGATAGTTTATGCAACAGAATGGTGTCTAGTCCCTAACAAAGGCCTGTAAGTCATAGAACCCACTAGCCATTCATTATTAGAGTGCATGATATGCAGAGTGTGTTTACTTCTAGGGACAGTGTGGGGAGATATTAATCTGACCAATAGGGATCTCCATCATTCCCTGTTTTTGATGCCACCCATGTGGCCATCCATCAGTAACGTGGGGAGATTCACACAGCAGTTTGGGTGCATACAGTAAGAATGTCCCTACACCCCAGGAAAAGGACGAGGAAGAGAACACTTCAAAGTCAGGGAATGATGGAGATCAAGATGGCTCTGGCGGAGATGACTGCATCGCGACTAGTTCTCTTGCAGTATTTTGTTTTTTTATGTACTTTTTTCCCCCTTTTTAGCTCAGGAAATGTTTTGTGTCATTATATACAGCCAGGAAGAACTATTGGATATTAGAGTCGGAGGTAACTCACCAGAGCTACCAGCATTACGACTAGGAATACGACTTCCCTGGAGCAGATCCTTTGTTCGCTCCCCCCAGAGCGATTTAACTTATTCCAGAGGCCGACCCAAAACATCAGCGGCAGAGAAAAGGCACTCGAGGCGGCCTGCTGGTTCGACTCAGGGGGTGCGCACACCATCCACCGCTTCCGAGTATGTTACTCGCCAATGTTCAGTCTATGTATAACAAAGTTGATGAACTGAGGGCGAGGATTAATTTCCAGAGAGAGATCAGGACCTGCAACATTCTTTGTTTCACTGAAACATGGCTCTCTCTGGATACTCTGTCGAAGTCTGTGCAGCCAGCAGGATTCTTAGTCCATCGCACGGACAGGAATAAACATCACTTTGTAAAGCAGAGGGGTGGAGGGGTGTGTTTCATGATTAACGACTTATGGTGTAATTGCTGTAACATACAGGAACTCAAGTCCTTTTGTTGACCCAATCTAGAATACCTCACAATCAAATGCCGACCATATTATCTCCCAAGGGAATTCTCCTCCGTCATTGCCGATATCACAACGACCCTCAAAGAACTTCACTGGACTTTATGCAAACTGGAAATCACAGATACTGAGGCTGCATTTATTGTAGCTGGGAATTTTAACAAAGCAAGTTTGAGGACTAGGCTGCCAAAGTTCTATCAACATATCAACTGTAGCACTCGCTCGTTAAAACTCTCGACCACTATTCAAACTTCCGGAATGGTTACAAAGCCCTCTCCCGCCCCCCTGTCTGACAGAACGACAGATATACGGGACCCAAAAGCGGACACGGAGGCAGAGATATGATTGACTGTTTAATAGAATATATGGGACAAGACAGGCTCGTAGTAAATGACAGGCAATGTTCGTAACAGGGGATCTGAATAGCAGTCGTCCAATAAGGGGAGTCAGGCTCGTAGTCGTAGTTCAGGCAGCGTTCGGTACCGGGAATCAGAAGGGTGGCAGTGCAGAGGAGTAGACAGGCTCGTAATCCGTAATACAGGCAGAGTTCGTTTAGCAGGAGATCAGAAGGTCGAAGGCACAGAAGGGGATAGACAGGGACGTAATCCAACAGGCAGGTAGAGGTCCAAATACCGGGAAACAGACTGGCAGAGTTAGTAATACGAGAGAGTGCTGGAACGACTGACTAGGCAAGACGATCTGGCAAAACCCCAACAGAACCCAAGGGACTAAATACCCAAACTAATTAATGATGGAGATAGGGTGCACCTGGTGTGGGGAGGGGACAAACACAGACAGGTGAAACATATCAGGACAAGACACTTTCGGCAAGTCTGACCACGACTCCATCTTGCTCCTCCCGTCCTATAGGCAGAAACTGAAACAGGAAGTACCCGTAATAAAGACTATTCAACGCTGGTCTGACCAATCAGAATCCACGCTCCAGGATTGTTTTGATCACGTGGACTGGGATATGTTCCGGGTAGTTTCCGAAAATTATACACGGACACTGTGACCGCGTTTATAAGGAAGTGTATAGGAGATGTAGTACCCACTGTGACTATTAAAACCCTAACCAGAAACCGTGGCTAGATGGTAGCATTCGTGCGAAACTGAAAGCGCAAACCATCGCCTTTAACATCTGCTAATAGGTGTATATGTATAATATTTGATTTGATTAGATTTTTGGAGTTTACATTTGTGTTTACACTGTTCTTTGCGTCCTCCTCAGGAAACTCTTTGAACGCTTTATCCCGATCTCTATTTGACAATACTTGAAATGCATTTATAATGAGGCATGTTACTCACTGTATATTAAAGTTTCCTTAGAGCAGGAAAACCAATTTCATTTTTTCTTAGTCTCTGCCGTTGAACCACCTTTGAAAATGGTAAGTAGTCATTCAATTATCACAACAGTTTCAAAAACAGGTATGACTTCTAGACTTAATTAAAATGCATACCATGTGAAAGGAAAACAAATTATTATACAGTACAGTAGGTTTTTTGATTGCTCTCTTACGCGCCATAAGATTATATAACTGTGTTTTATAGGAAACTAGAAATAAAGCTGCAGAGACAATAAAGCATAATTTGATTCTACTCTGTTTGAAAAAAATTACCATTTAAAGGATTCGGTTATATCTACCACATACACAGTCAGCTATAGTATAGAACATGAAGCTCTATGTTTGAAGCTTTATCACTAGAACTGCTAATGCAGTCATTTTGACTGCTCGTGAATAGAAAATATATATTACTGCCATTTTTAAAGTCATGCCCCTCTCCGTCCTTGACGTTTCCTAAATAAGTCTATATACAGTGGGGAGAACAAGTATTTGATACACTGCCGGTTTTGCAGGTTTTCCCACTTACAAAGCATGTAGAAGTCTGTCATTTTTATCATAGGTACTCTTCAACTGTGAGTGACGGAATCAAAAACAAAAATCCAGAAAATCACATTGTATGATTTTTACGTAATTAATTTGCATTTTATTGCATGACATAAGTATTTGATACATCAGAAATGCAGAACTTAATATTTGGTACTGAAACCTTTGTTTGCAATTACAGAGATCATACGTTTCCTGTAGTTCTTGACCAGGTTTGCACACACTGCAGCAGGGATTTTGTCCCACTCCTCCATACAGACCTTCTCCAGATCCTTCAGGTTTCGGGGCTGTCGCTGGGCAATACAGACTTTCAGCTCCCTCCAAAGATTTTCTATTGGGTTCAGGTCTGGAGACTGGCTAGGCCACTCCAGGACCTTGAGATGCTTCTTACGGAGCCACTCCTTAGTTGCCCTGGCTGTGTGTTTCGGGTCGTTGTCATGCTGGAAGACCCAGCCATGACCCATCTTCAATGCTCTTACTGAGGGAAGGAGGTTGTTGGCCAAGATCTCGCGATACATGGCCCCATCCATCCTCCCCTCAATACGGTGCAGTCGTCCTGTCCCCTTTGCAGAAAAGAATCCCCAAAGAATGATGTTTCCACCTCCATGCTTCATGGTTGGGATGGTGTTCTTGGGGTTGTACTCATCTTTCTTCTTCCTCCAAACACGGCGAGTGGAGTTTAGACCAAAAAGCTCTATTTTTGTCTCATCAGACCATATGACCTTCTCCCATTCCTCCTCTGGATCATCCAGATGGTCACTGGCAAACTTCAGACGGGCCTGGACATGCACTGGCTTGAGCAGGGGGACCTTGCGTGCGCTGCAGGATTTTAATCCATGACGGCGTAGTGTGTTACTAATGGTTTTCTTTGAGACTGTGGTCCCAGCTCTCTTCAGGTCATTGACCAGGTCCTGCCGTGTAGTTCTGGGCTGATCCCTCACCTTCCTCATGATCATTGATGCCCCACGAGGTGAAATCTTGCATGGTGCCCCAGACCGAGGGAGATTGACCGTCATCTTGAACTTCTTGCATTTTCTAATAATTGCGCCAACAGTTGTTGCCTTCTCACCAAGCTGCTTGCCTATTGTCCTGTAGCCCATCCCAACCTTGTGCAGGTCTACAATTTTATCCCTGATGTCCTTACACAGCTCTCTGGTCTTGGCCATTGTGGAGAGGTTGGAGTCTGTTTGATTGAGTGTGGGGACAGGTGTCTTTTATACAGGTAACGAGTTCAAACAGGTGCAGTTAATACAGGTAATGAGTGGAGAACAGGAGGGCTTCTTAAATAAAAACTAACAGGTCTGTGAGAGCCGGAATTCTTACTGGTTGGTAGGTGATCAAATACTTACGTCATGCAATAAAATGCAAATTAATTATTTAATAATGAGCACATTCTCACTGCATTGTAGGAGTGGAGATATTGGCTGGAGGGGGCGGAACAACCATTTCTTGTGTGGACAGACCACAAGAACCTGGAGTATTTACGCTCAGCCAGGAGGCTCAATGCCCGACAAGCCAGGTGGGCTCTGTTTTTTACTCGCTTTGATTTCACCCTGTCTTATATACCTGGCTCTAAGAACACTAAACCGGACGCCCTCTCCCGTGTGTTCAGTCCTGCTGCTGCCCAAGGTAATGAGCACATTCTCCCTGTCTCTTGTTTGGCTACGTCCACAGTTGAAGTGTACCTATGATAAAAATTACAGACCTCTACATGCTTTGTAAGTAGGAAAACCTGCAAAATCGGCAGTGTATCAAATACTTGTTCTCCCCACTGTATAATGTTAATATCACAAACACAACCAGTTTTAGGAGGGTATGTCATTTTTTTAATGGTTTTCCCACGTTGCCCCTCCTTCTCCTTGACAGTAGGGCCTGCTCCGCTCCTTCTCCCGATAGTTGAAGGTTACATATCCAGTTGATAATTACCACAATAATTGCCTCGAAACTGTACCGAAACAAATTTCACACATATAACAGCAGATTAAATAAATAAAGTAAAGTATGATGGGGAGAAAGGGGAATAATGGGTGAGTTGATGAGCGAGGGGAAGTGAACAATGCATACTTATGCAATCACTAATTGCATGATGATTATTCTTCTGATTCCTGAGCCTCAGCCTGAATAACCTACACCTTCGAGGCCTATGTGCAAAAAAGCCAGAACGGTGCGCACTGATCAGGTGCCCACCCCACCACCAAATGAAATGGTGAGACATGAGAGAGGAAGGCACAGCACCGTTTAGATAGAACAAGACGGACAATGCTACGGGACGATTATCAGCACAAAATGTCATCACGAAGACAGCAGGCCTTAAATCTCAAGCAAAAAACATCAGCAAAGCACTCACCAGCTTTCGTTGTTTATGTGACATGGACATGCTACAGTATTCAGGGGCTGTACTGTGGCTAAGGCGGAGCAAGGAGCAACGATACTTGATGAGCATTCATTTTAATCCCGTATGTCAGTGGAGCATTCGGTGGAAAGAGCTTGTATATGGAAAGCATGTATGTAAGACTTTTATTTAGAGAAACCATGTCCTGGGATCAATTTAGAGAGATCATGTTACCTCCATTTTGATGACAAGGAAACAGACAAATTTGCCATGGTATCCGACTTATAAATAATTTACTTTTTTATTTTATTTTTTATTTTATTTCACCTTTATTTAACCAGGTAGGTCAGTTGAGAACAAGTTCTCATTTGCAACTGCGACCTGGCCAAGACAAAGCAAAGCAGTGCGACAAATAACAACACAGAGTTACACATTAAACAAACAGTCAAAAACACAATAGAAAAATATATATACAGAGTGCAAAATGTAGTGCAAAAATGCAGTAAGGTTAGGAGGTAGGACAATAAATAGACTGTAGTGGTGAAATAAATTACAGAAT
This sequence comes from Thymallus thymallus, assembly GCA_023634145.1. Classification (NCBI taxonomy): domain Eukaryota; kingdom Metazoa; phylum Chordata; class Actinopteri; order Salmoniformes; family Salmonidae; genus Thymallus; species Thymallus thymallus. Next base: position 14,818,085 of record CM042389.1, on the reverse strand, counting down.
TATCATCATTAACACAGGAATGAAGGATGTGCAAATTATGATGTGCAAATAGAGATACTGGAGTGCAAGATTAGTGAAAAATAAACAAAAATAAATATGGGGATGAGGTAGTAGTGTGGGCTATTTACAGAAGGGCTATATACAGGTGCAGTGATCGATAAGCAGCTTTGACAACTGATGCTTAAAGTTATTGAGGGAGATTGGAACCTCTAGCTTCAATACTATTTTGGACTGCTGTCATATCGAAACTTATATTCATTATAATGCCATTATTGCTTTTGTGCTGATTTTCATTATTTATCAAGCACATTTGGAGCTTATAATGATGCTTAGGATACTGATGTTTTCATCATTTTACCCAGCCTTTTAGCTCACCATGCATCTTGGTGGTTGGAGTATTTTGGGGTATTTTTATTTATTTTGTCATTATAAAAAGAAGCTGTTGCCCTGTTACAACACATACACTTTCTGTTTGATAGTTATAAAATGGGTACTTCACCCAAAAAAAGAATTGAGACACACATAGGGGCATTGATGATGAGAACAAGCAGATAAGCAATCATACACGTCCTGTTCCAGATCACCCACACACACACACACACTTGAAGAATCCTGCTGGGGAGAAGTGGAAGCAAAGGGGTCTTCATCCTCATCATCAGGCTCAGACAACATTTGTGAAGACACCTGTGTAGCTGAGGAGGTGGATGGCTCCTCATCCTGAGGCTCCGAGATAATTTCTGAAGAGGCCTGAGTGGCTGAGGAGGTACTGTAGATGGCTCCTCATCAGAGGAGGCTCCAAAATATTTCAGAAGTGACCCTGAATTTGCATTGAAAGACAGTATATGAGTCTGACACCCTAAATACATTTGTTGCACAATTAAATATACATGTCATTATGCACAATTTATCAAACTTTCAGAATAAGAACCAAATGAACCATACAACCTCCTTGGCTAATTCTAGGCATATGACACCACGAAAGACTCAATATTTAACAAAAGGTACAAAATATAAGCATAATATAGACGTCTTTTAAATTAGCCTACAGCATTGGACATTCCCCTTATTGAGCTCAGGTCCTAGTCAATACAATCACAGAAAACCTTTATGACGCCACCTCAATGAAAGTTAACCAAATCAATAATGTGCTAGTTAGGTTGTAATCGTTTTGCTGCAGGCTACACACATTATCATGATGAAACTGTGTGAAATTATATCCAATGTTATGTAAGCTAGTTGGACGGAAAATTGAATATTGTCGCCCTTTCCAATGATCTAGACTGACCAGGTGATTCCAGGTTAAAGTTATGATCCCTTATTGATGCTACTAGTTAAATACACTTCAATCAGTGTACATGAAGGGGAGGAGACAGGTTCAATAAGGATTTGTAAGCCTTGAGACATGGATTGTGTATGTGTGCCATTCAGAGGGTGAATGGGTAAGACTAAAGATTGAAGTGCCTTTGAACAGGGTATGGTAGTAGGTGTAACGCTGCTGGGTTTTTCATGGTCAACCGTGTGTATCAAGAATGGTCCACCACCCAAAGGACATCCAGCCGGAAGAATCGGAGTCAACATAGGCCCGCTTCGATGTGGAATGCTGTCGACACCTTGTAGAGTCCATGCCCCGACGGGTGGGGGGTTGCAACTCAATATTAGGAAGGTCTTCCTAATGTTTGGTATACTCAGTGTATATCCTCAGTGTATGTACAGTACATTGATTGTTGCTAAGTACAACAACACTGGCATAAATGTCTCAAGCGTCACTGTAAACTAACCCTTGCATTTTCACAAATTGTAGGTTAGGCCAGGAGCTTTTTCCTGACTGAGGAAATTATAGGCTATTAATACAGCCCAGCGTTTTTCATTGTCAGGTCTTTTGTGGTAAAGATGCCACTTCTGTCCCTATAGACTTTGACACTTCGATCAGTAACTTCTGAAAATCTGAACTCCAAATCCAATTGAGTCATTATCATCATTCAGGTTAAACATTAGTTTTCTTCATATCCCTTTCCCGAGTCTGAAGTCGCCAAGCTTCCAGCTTCCAGTGGCCATGTCTGCTCTTAGCTATACATGTGACAGACCAAGCTTTCTCTTTTCTTTTTTTCAATGCTTTCCCTTCTTTCCGGGAAGATAAAAAGCGAGCTAAACAGTGTTAAATAAATCTCTGATCTTTGAGTGAGTCACAGCCAATGGTAATGAACTCATCTGTCAAGAGGGTGTGCCTAGATGAACGAGTGCTCCCTTCAAATGAAATGGAAGGGTAGCTATGGATAAAGTTTGATGAAATTAACGTCGGAGCCAATCAGTCAGCCCTGCCTTTGTGATGCGGGAGCTGGCCTGCTGCGATGGGGCAGAGCTTACTGAAGACTAGACAAAAAGCCCTTAGTGCTGTAGCCATAAAACTTGGAGAAAGACACAACTGAAAAAATTGCTGATAAAACCTCTATTGGATTTATTATTTTAGAACAGAAGGTCCGCCAGCCAATTGAAAGCGACCCGCGGTGGATTAAGTAAAAAATAACACATCAAAGTTAGTTTAAACCGCAGTTATGTGAGTAACATCCAAGTACTCCACACAAGCCGCGAAGGATAGATTAGAAGTGACAAAACTGCAACTGAAAGCAATGCAGAGCTTCTTTTATACACACTTAACTTTCCATTACCTTTCTGATGCATTTCACTTACTTTGTGACGTACCTTTTCCATATTCAAGTAGAAACTTGGTTGCAGTTTCTGTAAGTGCTGTAATGTTTAAAAACGGCATAAACGAGAATACATTTGGAGATCGGTATGGGCCCAACCAGATAGAAATTATAATGCCCCTATATATTATAAATGAAATAATGTCCACGACAGTTCTCGAATTGCACGGTTTATTGACTCCAAAATCACAGTCTACTGTCTGGCCTACACCAAATAAATCCGATATAACAATCACAGCTACTCAGCTCACTGTCGGGACATGAAAAGAGAGAGAACAATGCCAGCATGGCAATATAACAGATATGCAGTGCCCAGCCCATGCTCAGCCTGGTGTTTGTGGAGGAGAAGTGGCCCCTCTGTGTAGGGCTAATCTGTCCCGGTGCAGTGCCACCCAGTGACTGTCGAGCTTGGGGCATCAACCTTTCTTTCTCAGGAGGTTGTAAATCCAGACTAGCTCCTTAGCCTCTAAATGGCTTTTTTTTTTGCCACACCTGTGGGCTGTCTCCAGGCAGTCCTGGTGTCTCCTGGGATACTCCGACCTGCTCCTCACCCACTGTAACACTGGCTGTAGGTCTGTGGCCTGCTCCTCCCCCACTGTAACACTGGCTGTAGGTCTGTGCCTTGCTCCTCACCCACTGTAACACTGGCTGTAGGTCTGTACCTGCTCCTCCACCACTGTAACACTGGCTTTAGGTCTGTGCCCTGCTCCTCCACCACAGTAACACTGGCTGTAGGTCTGTGTCCTGCGCCTCCACCACTGTAACACTGGCTGTAGGTCTATTACCTGCTCCTTACCCACTGTAACACTGGCTGTAGACCTGTGGCCTGCTCCTCACCCACTGTAACGCTGGCTGTAGGTGTGGGTCCTGCTCCTCCACCACTGTAAAACTGTCTGTAGGTCTGGGACCTGCTCCTCACCCACTGAAACCCTGGCTGTAGGTATGTGCCCTGCTCCTCCACTACTGTAACACTGGCTGTAGGTCAATTACCTGCTCCTCACCCATTGTAACACTGGCTGTAAGTCTGTTTCCTGCTCCTGCCCCACTGTAACACTGGCTGTAGGTCTGTGGCCTGCTCCTCACCCACAGTAACACTGGCTGTAGGTGTGTGTCCTGCTCCTCCCCCACTGTAACACTGGCTGTAGGTCTGTGGCCTGCTCCTCTACCCACTGTGACACTGGCTGTAGGTCTGTGGTTTGCTCCTCCACCCACTGTAACACTGGCTCTAGGTCTGTGGCCTGCTCCACCACCCACTGTAACACTGGCTGCAGTTCTGTGTCCTACTCCACCCGCACTGTAACACTGGCTGGAGGTTTGTGACCTGCTCCTCCCCCACTGTAACACTGGCTGTAGTTCAATGGCCTGCTCCTCCTCCACTGTAACACTGGCTGTAGGTCTGTGACCTGCTCCTCCCCCACTGTAACACTGGTTGTAGGTCTGTGTCCTGCTTCTCCACCACTATAACACTGACTTTAGGTTTGTGTCCTGTTCCTCCCGCACTGTAACACTGGCTGTAGGTCTGTGACCTGCTCCACACCCACTGTAACACTGGCTGTGGGTCTGTGACCTGCTCCTCCCCCCACTGTAACACTGGTTGTAGGTCTGTGGCCTGCTTCTCCACCACTATAACACTGGCTGTAAGTTTGTGTCCTGTTCCTCCCGCACTGTAACACTGGCTGTAAGTCTGTGATCTTCTCCATCCCCACTGTAACACTGGCTGTAGGTCTGGGGCCTGCTCCTCACCCACTGTAACACTGGCTGTAGGTCTGTGCCCTGCTCCTGCTGTTTCCTTCATTCAGCCACGTCGACAGCATGCAGTTCACAGCAGACAGGCAGGCTTACCTGGCATACTGAGGCACAGACCCCCTCCTCCACACACAGCTCTCTCTCACGGGCCTCTCTCCACTCACAGTGGCGGCACCCGTCTGCAGTACAGGGCCAGCAGGACTCGTTGGAGTGGCGTGCCCCTGCTCTGTGTACCACTGTGAAGTCGTATGGCTGAAGCTCCTCCAACCAGCGTGCGACCTGCCCCTCTGGCTTCTTTGAAAGACACAAGCAGAGGTGTGAGTCCTTACCGTGAAGGGCAGGCTACCCAGGAAGTATTTGAAGAGTGGATGCCACCACAGCGAGGAGCTCCCACCGGGTTACACGGTAGCGGTGCTCGTGTTTGTTGAATGTCTTGCTGAAGTACGCCACCACTCTGCTGTGGGCAGGTGACAGAGGGGCTAGGGGAAAGTCACACACTGATGTGGAGGAGGGGGGCATCCATGGGTCTCTACTGCTTTGACTGTCCACACAAGGCGGCAGCCTGTGCTCATAAGAAAGTCCAACCCCAGGAAACAGGATACAGGAAACAGAGGTCCTGTACAGCCGTTACCACACAGGATGACGCACAGTCCTCCCCCATACTGTCAGAGTCATTATCCCCTTCCCTTTCATGGGTGCCAGCTCTCCTGTGACCGTGTTGAGCTGGACAGTTGTGGGCTCGAACTGTGTCCAACCTGGTACAATGTTGGGCCTCACTATGGTGACTGTGGACCCAGTGTCCACCAGGGTAGAGCAGGGCACCCCTCCACAATGACATGGACATGACAAAAGTCACCCACACAGGTCCGGCTCACCACAACAACAGACTTTCTCTGCTTCTGGGGGACGTGGAGCCTTGCTCCCACGTCTGTGCCGTTGGGCTCCTCCTTGCGATGGTGGGGGTTGGGAAAGCGAGCCAGGGGTCCGCACTGCCCCGCACTGCCGCGCCATTTCCCTGGGCCCTGGGGTAATCCCTGCGCAGATGGCTTGGCTGGCCACACCCCCAGCAGACCATGGGACCCAAGCAAGTGTTGCGTGCTGTCTGTAGTGCTACAGCACAAATTAGTTCAGTTATTTCAGCCACCCATGTAGGCTTTTCCGGCTCTGGGCTGTTCTGCACCATACCCCACACAGTGGATGTGTCTCCACACAGCCCCAGCTGAAGCCCCAGCCCACACAGTCTCCCTCTCCAAAGCCATCTCCAAGGATTTCTGTAATGACTCAGGATGAGCCAGCTGGGTCTGTGTGCGAAGCTCCGTAGGAGAGAACGCCTGTATGAACTGGTCCCGTGCTAGCTCGCTCTGCATGGAGGAGGGCATGTGAGCATATGCCCACCGAGTGAGGCTCTCAATGTCATTAGCTAGCACCCATAGGAGGGCATGTGAGCATATGCCCACCGAGTGAAGCTCTCAGTGTCATTAGCTAGCACCCATAGGAGGGCATGTGAGCATATGCCCATGGGGTGAGGCTCTCAATGTCATTAGCTAGCACCCATAGTGGCTCCACTGGTTGCCAGCGTCTATTACTCAGTTTGGATCGCAGCAGCCCGGGTTGTAAACAATGTCAAAAAGTGCCTACTCAGTACTCCAACTAAAGCCCCATAATCACGCCTGTCCTCCGGGCTAATCAATATCTAAGCTAGCTGAAGTACCTTATCTTCATCCGACCATCCCTGAATGAGCTAACAGTTCAAACTGGGCATGAAAATCTTCCCAATGTACTTCAGGGTCTTAACAACACATACGGATACGATCAGGGGCGTGGCCATGTTTGTTTACACCCTGAGCCCCAGCCTTCCCGTCATGCAACGTCAACGTCACGCGTTCGGTCCACCCAGCAGAATCTGCATGAAGAACAGAGGAAGATGCACCCATGCCTATCTTCCTTAAGCAGCCTTTGTGCCCACGATGCCTGCACAAACTCAGCCAGATCCTCCGACGTCCAAGTGCACACACGTCCGTCGCCGCATTCGTCCACCGCCTTCTCCTTCACTCTCAGACTACCACAAAGCATTTTCAGTACTTTTTCTCTGCTAGGCTATTCCACGTAGCTAGCCACTGTAACGTTAGTCAGCTAGCTAGCTCAATTTTAGTTTTTACTTCTGACACCAATGTAATGACCTTGATAGATCATAAATGAGAAAATGTCCACAATTGTTTATTGACTCTAAGCTCACAGGCTACTGTCTGGCTGTAGCCGAAACCAAATAAATCCAAAATAACAATTACAGTTACTCAACTCACTGTCAGGACATGAAAAGAGAGAGAACCCAGAGCAAACGGATGAACATGTCCTAATCACCACACAACAACAGAACATCAGAACACAGACAAATAACTGTCCAAGCTGGTCGCTACAATATTTTAAAAATAACTCCCCTTTTTGTGGCCCACAAATGTTTGGCCTACTGCACTGTTTAGATTCTACCACTGTATGAGCTAGGAACACAAGCATTTCGCTACACCTGCAATGACATTTGCTAAATATGTGTATGTGACCAATACAATTTGAATTAATTTGAACAAATCGGTCCAAAATTAATCTGTGCGGCCCTCCATTGAATTTCAAAATCACGATCTATCTCGACCCAAAAAGTTTGCCCACCTTTGTTTTAGAAGGTCTGGGTCTTGGAGGCTTCTTTTTCTAATTGAAATGTGGTGTTATTTTATTCGAGGCAGTGTACAGTATAACCATAATCTCCCAACTTGCATTATACTGATAGCTTTCATGTTTACAGAGTAGTGCAGCGCACACTGTTGATCTCTGTTCGTCAGTCGATACCGACCAGCAAGACGCACAGCAACAGGGAAGTTAATATGCCGGTCATGTCTTTCATCGACCTTCAAGACTCTGCCTCAACACCGCTCCCTGTAAACATGGTACAAATTAAACTTTTACTTTAAGAGACATTACGTTTGATCTTGATACAGAATGACACTGAGTGATCGTAGTCCTCCTGAGATATCAGGCAGCACAACTCAAAGCAATGGCCCTCTAACATTTTCACTGCATTGCTACATGTTTTAAGAAAAGAGCAAAGAGAGATTCTTGTCCTGCCAGTTTTGTGAAAGCTCTAGAATCACATCCACAAATGTAGCCAATACATCCTGTGCCTCCTCAGTAACAGCTTGTGGTTGCTTTTTCTTCAATGAGATTATTCAAGTGAGGCTATCTTAGATCCCTATGCCCTTCAAGCACCTATAAGGCAACAGGTAGGGTGATGATGAGACAATCAAGAGATCTAGGTTTATCTATGTTTAATTTAACTGGTACACTGAGTGTATAAAACATTAGGAACACCTTCTTAATATTGAGTTGCACCCCCTATTACCCTCAGAACAGCCTCAATTTGTCGGGGCACGGACTCTAGCAGGAGTCAAAAGCCTTCCACAGGGATGATGGCCCATGTTGACTCCAATGCTTCCCACAGTTGTGTCAAGTTGGCTGGATGTCCTTTGGGTGGTGGACCATTCGTGATACACACAGGAAACTGTTGAACTGTTGAAAAACCCAGCAGCGTTGCAGTTCTTGACTGGCTCCTACTACCATACCTTGTTCAAAGGCCCTTAAATATCTTCTCTTACCCATTCACCCGCTGAATGGCACATATACACAATCCTAGTCTCAATTGTCTCAAGGCATAACAATCCTTCTTTACCCTGTCTCCTCCCCTTCATCTACACAGATTGAAGTGTATTTAACAAGTGACATCAATAAGGGTCTATGTCATGGAAAGTTCATAATGTTTTGTACACAGTTTGTTTTCCTTATTAATTTAAAATTCATAGGTATTAACATATCATTTCCATCGGTTAGCCAGACCACAATGCCATGTTTTTATTCAAAATGTAATTTCAAGGTATCGTTCATTTAATATTCATAGAACAGGACATTGGCTTTCATTGCCTCTTTCAAAGGCACCAACAGCACCATCATGTCCAGCTTCTGAAGGGACTTCACAGCAGTGGACAGCCTACAAAGTGACCACCAACCAGGAGAAGTATATAACACTAGCCCCAGGCTGCAATTATTGTTCAGATTAATACCAGGCCCTGTTTTAATTAGCTAAAAAGTAGTTGCAAAGTTGCTAATTATCTAAAATGCTAAAGTTGCAACCATTGGGTTACCAGACGTTCGCATTATATGCCTACCCATCCACCCCGACCAACCACCCTCCTTTCATCTTTGTCTTAAAAACCTTATGTCTTATTTAACCATAATATTTGTAGGCTCAGATCAACACACTCCCAAACAGCTACTATCCCATGGCAATAAGACTGTTAAATGGCTAACAACTACTACAACTAACAACTATGTACTGTATATATTCCTGTTACCAGTCGCTTTTCAGCCCTGTTTACATTTACAGTATATACACCTATCATACTTACACTGACACTATTGCACACACACTCATTCACACACTTAAACTTACATACACACACTCACCACCCCATGCTGGTCTCACAGACTAGACGTAACATAGTAAACAAACATCCAGGACACTCAAACTAGTATGATAACAGTGACTTTTTGTTTTTTTAAATAACCTTTATTTAACTAAGCAAGTCAGTTAAGAACAAATTATTGTTTACAATGACGGCCTACATACAGGGTCAGCCCCTGTAGCATATTAGGGTTAAGTGCCTTACTCATGGACATATCGACAGGTTTTTTCACCTTGTCGACTCAGGTATTCGAACCAGCAACATTTCGTTTACAGTAATATATACAGTATATAGTTGTAGATCTGAGCTTTGATGCACCAGTATCGTCTGCCGGATGGGAGCATGGAGAACAGTCCATGTCTCAGATGGCTAGAATCTTTTGCAATGTTTTTCAGGCCTTTCTCAGACACTGCCTGGCATGTACGCCCTGGATGACAGGGAGCACACCCCCAGTGATGCATTGGGCCATCCGCAACACCCTCTGTAGGGCCTTCCGGTCGAGGGCAGGGCAGTTGCCATACCAGGCGGTGATTCAACCAGTTCGAATGCTCTTGATGGAGCAGCTGTAACATTTTCTAAGGATCTGAGGAGCCATGCCAAATCCTTTCAGCCTCATGTGCTGGTGTGAGAGGACCATGATAAGTTCTCAGTGATGTGGACACTGAGGAACTTGAAGCTCTTGACCCTCTCCACTGCGGTCCCGTCGATGTGGATGGGGGTGTGCACCCACCCCTCTTTCCTGAAGTCCACGAACAACCCCTTGGTCTTGCTAACATTGAGTGACAGGTTGTTGTTCCTGCCCCACACTGCCAGGTCACTGACCTCGTCACAGTAGGCTGTCTCATCGTTGTTGGTGATCAAGCCGACCACCGTTGTGTCTTTAGCAAACGTGATGTTGGAATTGGAGTCGTGCATGACCACACAGTCATTAGTGAACAGGGAATGCAGGAGGGGGCTAACCACACATCCTTGTGGGGCCCCCGTGTTGAGGGTCAGTGTGTACAGTACAGTATATAATTGTGCTCAATTTCAGCAGGATCCTGCCGGAACAGGATCAGGAAACTCTCAGATTTAACTTTTGGCACCTATTTGCTCTCTCGTGGTATGATTTATTCATTGCTTCACTGTACGCAGTGTAAATATTCGAATAAAAGCGATCAGGGTTAAATCTAGTTGCCTCCTTGTTATTTCTCCCGCCCCCCAGATAAACCATCACGATGAAGTGCTTGGAGCAGGTGCAATTTGGACAGAGGCTCAGTTCAAGAACAAGCAAATGTATACCCCTGCTTGTCATGCAAAGGCTGGACAACATGCAAGAAGGTAGGGTGTTTGGGTCTAGAAAAGAATGGAGGGATTGAACTAGCAGAAGAGTGGGTGGAATGTACTGTAACATCCTCTGCCTCCAATGTAAAAAACAACAATGAAGAGCCCTCAGATTAAAGGTTTTTGAACCAAGGCGCATTTAGTCGCATCAAGCCTTGTAGACAAGGCTAAAGAGGACACCCAGTTTATTAGTTAACACTCAAAATGAAAACATAGACACTACAGCCAGAGTCTTCCGAACAGCCTTATGAGGGTAAACGTCACAGCCACAGGCCCACTCATTGCTTTGAGCACAGGAGTTAAATGGACTTGACATGGGGAGAGTCATTGTGGGAGGTTTGACCTTTACACACTTGTTCTGTACTGTGAAGTTAATCTGAATATGGGATTCATACTGTATCATCACATAGGCAGGAGGCCTATACAGTGCATTCGGAAAGTATTCAGACCCCTTGACTTTTTCCACCTTTTGTTACGTTACAGCCTTATTCTAAAATTGATGAAATATATTTTTTTCTTCATCAATCTACACACAATACCCCATAATGACAAAGCAAAAACAGGTTAGGATAAAAAAAAGAAATAAATTATTTACATAAGTATTCAGACCCTTTGCTATGAGAGCTCAGGTGCATCATGTTCTCATTGATCATCCTTGAGATGTTTCTACAACTTGATTGGAGTACACCTGTGGTAAATTCAACTGATTGGACATGATTTGGAAAAACACACACCTGTCTATATAAGGTCCCACAGTTGACAGTGCATGTCAGAGCAAAAACCAAGCCATGAGGTCAAAGGAATTGTCCGTAGAGCACTGAGACAGGATTGTGTCGAGGCACAGGTCTGGGGAAGGGTACTCACCAAGAACCTGATGGTCACTCTGACAGAGCTCCAGAGTTCCTCTGTGGCGATTTGGGAGAAACTTCCAGAATGACAACCATCTCTGCAGCACTCCACCATTCAGGCCTTTATGGTAAAGTGGCCAGATGGAAGCCACTCCTCAGTAAAAGGCACATGACAGCCCGCTTGGAGTTTGCCAAGAGACACCTAAAAAACTCTTAGACCATGAGAAACAAGATTCTCTGGTCTGATGAAATCAAGATTGAACTCTTTGGCCTGAATGCCAAGCGTCACGTCTGGAGGATGAACAGAGCAAAGTAGAGAGAGATTCTTGATGAAAACCTGCTTCAGAGTGCTCAGGACCTCATCCCCAAGAAGAGTCAATGCTGTAATCGCTGCCAAAGGTGCTTCAACAAAGTACTGAGTAAAGGGTCTGAATACTTATGTAAATGTGATATTTCAGTTGTTGTTTTTTATACATGAGCAAAATTAACTAAAAACCTGTTTTTGTTTTGCCAGTATGGGGTATATGTAGGTTGATGAGGGAAAAAAAACAGGTTTTTAGTTAATTTTAGAATAAGATGTGGAAAAAGTGAAGGGGTCTGAATACTTTCTGAAAGCACTGTATATTGTTGTTTGTTCTGCTGTAGCCCACATTGATTAATATATTCCGATATTGTGATATTTGTTCTACTGCTACACTGATGACTTGAAAATTACATTAAATTGGGTTCTTGTAACCCCCACAGCTGAGTATGTGTGCATATGCTGGTGGAAGGTGTTCTGCAGTGACGTCAAAAAATCTTGCTGTACATTGATGTCTTGAAAATGCAGCTATACTCAAGTATGTGGGCATACTGTAGGCTATGCGTATAGCGGGTGTTCTGCAGTGATGTCTAAAAACGTTTGAATTAATCAGCACCTTGGAGAGCGCTATTTCACCACCCTAGATATCAATCCATCAAATGTATTTATAAAGCCCTTTTTACATCAGCAAATGTCACAAAGTGCTATACAGAAACCCAGCCTAAAGCCCCAAAGAGCAGGCAATGTAGATGTAGAAGCACGGTGGCCATGAAAAACTCCCTAGAAAGGCAGGAACCTAGGAAGAAACCTAGAGAGGAACCAGGCCCTGAGGGGTGGCCAGTCCTCTCCTGACTGTAAGAATTAGAGGGTGCATTCTTAAGTTCACACAGGACACCAGATAAGACAGGAGAATTACACCAGATAGGACAGACTGACCCTAGCCCCCCGGCACATATTGCAGCTTAGATACTGGAGACTGAGACGAGGCGAAAAAAGCTAAAAAAGCCTATTGCAACGTGACGCACCCCTCCTAGGGACGGCATGGGAGAGCACTTGTGACTCAGCCCCTGTATTACTGTCATTTATGAGGACATATCCCTTAATGAGGTGTTGTGTGAAAACAGTGGTCGGTTGCAAATCAATGTTAAGTCATTTTATTAATGTAGACCTGATATCAACAGCAACAGCAGCGACAAATTTTCTGATGACACACACTTACCGGAACACACTCACACACTTACCGGAACACACTCACACACTTACCGGAACACACTCACACACTTACCGGAACACACTCACACACTTACCGGAACACACTCACACACTTACCGCAACACACTCACACACTCAAACATACACACACATAGCACACACTCACTCACACACACTCACTTACTCTCACAATCACCAAAATGTATTCATTTTGTATTACTATTGTATATCCTGCTGCCCTGCAACTTTACCCCTCCTTTCCACTTTGATATTGACTGCTTGTACAGCCTTAGAACAGTCACAAAGTAACATTTATAACCCAGCTACTCCAGTAGTTCACTATCCAGTTCATACTGTACTGTAGTTCCCAAGCCAAAGAAAATGTGTGATTGGTGTTATGGCTAGCCTAACCCTGGGTTTGGAGCAGAGCCTGTCCCTCTCTTACTCTCTGCTAATGGGCTACAAGCACCCCTCCTGTCAGGTACCTAAAGGTGTTGATCAGATTGGCAGCCATACAGCTGCACTTAAGGACGTTTTTAAAAGGGGCAGTACAGACCTGTGAGCTCATTCTCTCTCTCTCTCTCTCTCTCTCTCTCTCTCTCTCTCTCTCTCTCTCTCTCTCTCTCTCTCTCTCTCTATATATATATATATATATATATATATCTTTCTCTCTCTCTATGTATCTCTCTCTCTCTATGTATCTCTCTCTGTGTATCTGTCTCTTATTCTCTCTCACTCTCTCACTCTCTCTCTTCCTCTCTCTCTCTCTATGTATCTCTCTCTCTTTGTCTCTCTCTCTTTCTCTGTCTCTCTCTTACTCCTCTCACCCACTCCTGAGATTGTATTAAGTTGATTTAGACCTAATGCTCTTTCTCCCCGTGCTCTGACCTCAGGGAATGGCAGTGCGTGCTAGTACTGAGCAATGAGTCATGTTCACTGAGTGGAATGAAGATGCTCTGCTCTGGGATCTGCACATCTCAGCTGTGTGTGTGCGTGTATGTGGTCACGTCAAGGTCGAGCTACCTTGAGGTTATCTCTGTATTTAGTAACGCATTAAAGGAGACGGCTGTCTAGTGAAGGGTGTCAAAGGTCACAACCCTCCTTCTTATCTGTTTACTTGAGCTCTTGACCTAAGGGAAGCTGTCTGTTGGTGTCGGTAGTCGTAAAGTCAATGGGGGATACCCTCTCTATTTGATGTATTCATCGTCTGAGGAAGGTATTAGCATTTTCTTCAGTGTGAGCACAGGCTCAGTATTGCATTAACACACCTATACAGTTACCAGTTGTAGCCTAACTAGCCTTACAGCAGTCGTATCTTTGTCTATGACAGTCTGGCTTCTTTATATTCGAATGCAGATACAGCTATGTACAATGACAATGCTATGCTAAATCATTTGCACTGCTGCGTAAGGCACCAATTCCCTTGAACAATATTTGCGTAGTTTTCCTCAAGGCAGTTATCACTTGATGTGCTCATCTTAGAACAGCTTGATGCATACAGATTGACATATGTATACTGAACAAAAATATGAATGCAACATGTAACAATTTAAAAGATTTGACTGAGTTAGAGTTCATATGAGGAAATAAATTCCTTATGCCCTAATCTATGGATTTCACATGAAAAAATGGTGCCTGAGGTAAAGGCAGCCGTTTTGCAAGCTCCTAACCAATTGTGCTATTATGTGTGTTTTAATGTTTCTGCCACCGTCTCTTATAACCAAATAGAGCTTATGGATATCAGGACAGCGATTACTCACCTCGGACTGGACAATGTTTTATTTTTCTCCAACGAACAATTATTTTTCAATGAGCCTGACTCTGAGAATGTACTTCAGACACCCGACAAGGCCCAAATCCCTGTCAAGCTGCCCAGTGACGCGAGCCTACCAGACGAGCTTAATCACCCTCTATGCTCCCTTCGAGGCAAGCAACACTGAGTCATGCATGAGAGCGTCAGCTGTTCCTGACGACTGCATGTACGTAGCCGACATGAGTAATAGTTTTAAACAGGTCAACAGGACGTGTACTCCTAGCATGCGCTGACCAACTGGCAAGTTTCTTCACTGACATTTTCAACATGTCCCTGATTAAGTTTGCAGACGACACAACAGCTTCTTGATATGCCACACCTGTCAGGTCGATGGATTATCTTGGCAAAGGAGAAATGCTCACTAAAAGGAATGTAAACTAATTTGTGTACAAAATTTGAGAGAAATTGTGCATATGGGAAATTTTGGTGATCTTTTATTTCAGCTCATAAAAGATGGGACCAATATTTTACATGTTGCGTTTATATTTTTACTCAGAGTAAATGTGGACAAATGTCTATGGGAGGGATGCTTCTTTGTCTACTTTGAAAATGCTAGATTGCTTTAGTATTTGTCTTTCACTTGATTGCCTTTAGCTGGACGAAGTCAATAACTCTGCTGGAGTTAAAAGCATTGATATGCAACAAGGTGGCTTATTTGCCTGCTGACAAACATGCAGTGATTTGAGAGAGACACCCTTTCCTAAAGCCATTATTGTCACTCTAACTACCACTGAACAAAACATCAACTAAACGCCCCAGTCTCCTTTCATTTCCATCAATAGACAGTCAAGTCAACACTGTATATACACAGAACATCTTAAAAACATTATTCTTAGACTGTGAAATTCCTAAGGTACTCAAAAGCACAAACACACAGAGAACTGGTACAGTAAACAATGTTTATCCATTGAATTTTATACACAAAGACTTCAAAACATGATGAATTACCCATTTATTACCCTCCAGCCTTTATCAGCATGACAGCACACTGATATTAGACTGATATTAGGGAACATTCAACCACAATTAGTGCCTTGTCCCATCACATCTGCCAATCAGCATTAAGGAGGTGGCGGATGGGACTTGATGTTAGCTCCTGTCATAAACAAGTGTGTCTGGGCTGATGGCGGTGATGCAGACAGAGAGGGGGACGATGAAGCAGAAACCCAGGCACGTTCCACTCCTGTCAGCCTACAGTACTACAGTCACGGTCAGCAGCATCAACATCAGCAATATGTGACAGTTCCACTGCCCGTCCAACTAGATGACAATGCCAGGCAGGTAGCTAGTCCAGGAAAAGCCGCGAACACAGAGGACTAATGCTGTTCTACAGGCAGTCACTGTAGGATGAACTAGTGTAGGATGAACTAGTGTAGGATGAACTAGTGTAGGATGAACTAGTGCAGTGCAGAGTCTAGCTTCCACAATTACTACAGGCCTGTTCCATATTGATAAATCCAGGGGCATCACAGAGATGTAATTACTTTATTGCCATTATGATAATTATCGTCATGGGTGGCAGGTAGCCGAGTGGTTAGAGTGTTGGGCCCGTAACCGAAATGTTGCTGGATTTAATCCCTGAGCTGACAAGGTAAAACAAATGCTGTTCTACAGGCAGTCACTGATAGATAGGAATAAGGAGTATTTGCATGGTTAACTACAGTGGGGAGAACAAGTATTTGATACACTGCGGATTTTGCAGGTTTTCCCACTTACAAAGCATGTAGAGATCTGTAATTTTTATCATAGGTACTCTTCAACTGTGAGTGACGGAATCTAAAACAAAAATCCAGAAAATCACATTGTATGATTTTTAAGTAATTCATTTGCATTTTATGGCATAACATAAGTATTTGATACATCAGAAACCTTTGTTTGCAATTACAGAGATCATACGTTTCCTGTAGTTCTTGACCAGGTTTGCACACACTGCAGCAGGGATTTTGGCCCACTCCTCCATCCAGATCCTTCAGGTTTCGGGGCTGTCGCTGGGCAATACGGACTTTCAGCTCCCTCCAAAGATTTTCTATTGGGTTCAGTTCTGGGGACTGGCTAGGCCACTCCAGGACCTTGAGATGCTTCTTACGGAGCCACTCCTTAATTGCCCTGGCTGTGTGTTTCGGGTCATTGTCATGCTGGAAGACCCAGCCACGACCCATCTTCAATGCTCTTACTGAGGGAAGGAGGTTGTTGGCCAAGATCTCGCGATACATGGCCCCATCCATCCTCCCCTCAATACGGTGCGTCATCCTGTCCCCTTTGCAGAAAAGCATCCCCAAAGAATGATGTTTCCACCTCCATGCTTCACAGTTGGGATGGTGTTCTTGGGGTTGTACTCATCCTTCTTCTTCCTCCAAACACGGCGAGTGGAGTTTAGACCAAAAAGCTCTATTTTCGTCTCATCAGACCACATGACCTTCACCCATTCCTCCTCTGGATCATCCAGATGGTCATTGGCAAACTTCAGACGGGCCTGGACATGCGCTGGCTTGAGCAGGGGGACCTTGCGTGCGCTGCAGGATTTTAATCCATGACGGCGTAGTGTGTTACTAATGGTTTTCTTTGAGACTGTGGTCCCAGCTCTCTTCAGGACATTGACCAGGTCCTGCCGTGTAGTTCTGGGCTGATCCCTCACCTTCCTCATGATCATTGATGCCCCACGAGGTGAGATCTTGCATGGTGCCTCAGACCGAGGGAGATTGACCGTCATCTTGAACTTCTTCCATTTTCTAATAATTGCGCCAACAGTTGTTGCCTTCTCACCAAGCTGCTTGCCTATTGTCCTGTAGCCCATCCCAGCCTTGTGCAGGTCTACAATTTTATCCCTGATGTCCTTACACAGCTCTCTGGTCTTGGCCATTGTGGAGAGGTTGGAGTCTGTTTGATTGAGTGTGTGGACAGGTGTCTTTTATACAGGTAACGAGTTCAAACAGGTGCAGTTAATACAGGTAATGAGTGGAGAACAGGAGGGCTTCTTAAAGAAAAACTAACAGGTCTGTGAGAGCCGGAATTCTTACTGGTTGGTAGGTGATCAAATACTTATGTCATGCAATAAAATGCAAATTAATTATTTAAAAATCATACAATGTGATTTTCTGGATTTTTGTTTTAGATTCCGTCTATCACAGTTGAAGTGTACCTATGATAAAAATTACAGACCTCTTCATGCTTTGTAAGTAGGAAAACCTGCAAAATCGGCAGTGTATCAAATACTTGTTCTCCCCACTGTATACTATACAGGTCGATGGCAGAGATACTTAAATAGCTAAAAGTGCGTATGATATAAGTGAGGGTAATAATAGTTTACTTAATATACAGTCTGGTTAAATGAACAGCTAAGTTAATATTTTGCATGGTTAAATTAACTGTACAGGTAAATATACAGTTAAATTTACAGGTAAGTGAATAGGATGAACTAGTGTAGTGACGGGAAGAGATACCATGCTACATCTGCATTATTTAGGGTTTTAGGCTAGGTTTCTGTATAGCACTTTGTGACATCTGCTAATGTAAAAACAGCTTTATAAATACATTTGATTGATTGATTGTATCATGGATGTGAACAGTGCCCGTTTGTTCCACAGACACACGTGTTCAGGCGGAGCATTACTCACGGTTTGTGACCACACTGCCACCGAAGGATTGGGGATTTGTGCACAGGCCGTGTTGCAGGCTGGCGAGAAGCCAGACTTGAGGAATCTCTCTCTGTGCTCCCGTTTGTTCACACACTTTCCCCTTAGTCCTGCCTGACAGATAGGGCGTAGCGTTATATAAACCCCACAGCCATGCTGCCTCTCGCTAATTAGCTCTCCTTGTTAGACATTACACTACGGAGGACTAATACAATGCATATGTCATGCTTATTATATAAGCTAAAGAGCTATTCTTACTTAAAATGCCGTCAGGGCTCTGTGCATATGAGCAGTTGGTCTATCTTGGTTAAGAAACAGTGAGATAGATCATTGGTTTTACTGTACAGTTCCTATCTCTTCATTTGAAGTGTTTTAGTCTGAACACATTGATCGTAAATAGTGTGTGGTAACCCAAAACTGTCAAACACGTTATTTTCATTCTGCATGTATATTTAATCGACCTGTTATTGTGAATGACATTAGGTAAATATGTGTTTGTATTCTGGTCTTCTTTGCTCTTTCTCGTTCTCTCTTTTACTGTCAAGCTTCAAACAGCTGCGCTTTTCCAGAGGGGTTTGAGTTGGTGGATTAGCGAGCAGAAAAACAAACTTCAAAAACAGCACTTCCTGTCACTTCACACACTGTACTGTTACCTACTGCTGTTTAAAGGCCATTTACAGCCAGCTTTCATTCAGATGGAGGGAGGGAGAGAAGTATTCCAATTGCTGATAAACAGTGCTATTGTCTGATCTAACAATAGCCTAGCTTCCACAATTACTACAGGCCTGTTCCATATTGATAAATCCAGGAGCATCACAGAGATGTAATTACTTTATTGCCATTATGATAATTATCATCATGGGAGAACATTGTTTATTGCTCCCTAATAAGGTGCAGATGTGCAGTGTGTGTGTGTGTGTGTGTGTGTGTGTGTGAGTGTGTGTCTGTGTGTGTGTGTGTTTGTGTCGTGGTGTGTTTGCGAGCATCGTGCAGTGTTAATGCAGGCAATTACAACTGTGCGAGACATTTTAGCTCGGTCTCCATTCTGCTAACCCGTAACAGAGGACATTGTAATGAGAAGACCTCAATCAATTGCCTCTTAGAACCATGACTAGACCTAAATCCTGTATCTGATCACATTACTGACAGACAGGAATTAGAATTGGAATTAGAAAGCTTTTTGAGTCAGTGTTTCCTAGTAAGGAAGTGCACGTGGAGTATAGCCAATCTGACGTAAGCAACTTGTAATTAGCCATTTACATTGCTGTCATGTTTGAAGAAGTGCTACGAACGCTCCTTATCTGTTTTGCTGTAGCTCCTCTCCCGTAATGCTGCTCCAAAAATGAATTTGTAAAAAAAAAATGGAGTTCAGGCCTCATGATGTACTGTACCAGAGTGAACAGAAAGAACAGCAGCCAGGCATCAAGATAGAGCACAGGGACTTCTCTGTCCTCATGGAAAATGGATCGGAATAAAACCATGAATAATAACAAATACAACTAGAACAGATGTAGTTGGTCTTTTAGGACACAGTGTTCCTGCTACTGAAAAAGAGAGAACATGGTTTCTATTATGTTTATTTTTTCTCCACACTCGGCTTGAAGCTTGGTAACTACAATTTGTCTGACTTGGCACCATTTTCACCTTTTGTGACCTGTAAGAAAGGAAGGCTATTGAACAGAGTTTCACAGAGAGACCGCAATCGGAGTGGGAGGCAGTACGGGTAGCGAACAACATTGGTATAAAGCTGAAGTACATTATAGCAGCTTTTTAAAACCTTCTGTAAAAGGCACTCTTTATTTGAAAATTATTGCCTTGCTAGTGTTCATGTGTCTGTGTGAGGGGAATACGGAAGACTCCCTGTCGAGGCGAAGTGCAAGCACTATATACGAACAATTCGCTTTTTGTGTGAGCTTGTATATAGACCAGTTCACTTTTCTGTAAATGAGGGGTGGCAGGTAACCGAGTGGTTAGAGTGTTGGGCCTGTAACTGAAAGGATGCTGTATCGAATCTCTGAGCTGATAAGGTAAAAAATCTGTCATTCTGCCCCTGAACAAGGCAGTTAACCCACTTTTCCTAATAAGAATTTGTTCTTAACTGACTTGCCTAGTTAAATAAATGATAAATAAAAATGCAGTGCTATTGTATTATTTTTTTTACATTTTGTACAAATAAGATACTGCTGTTATCTATGGGTTGTCTCTTAAGGATCTGACCCTTTTTTTTTAAATGTTGGCCTAAAATGACATACCCAAATCTAACTGCCTGTAGCTCAGGACCTGAAGCAAGGATATGCATAATATTGATATAATTTGAAATGTGAAATTAATATAGGAGAATGTAACATATTAGATCTGGTAAAAGATAATACAAACAAAAAACATGTGTTTTCTATTATTATATATGATATATCTCTGAAATGCAAGAGAAAGACCAGACAGTGATGTAGAAGTCTAGATGTCATTTAGATGTTGTCCACCAGATGGCAGCAGTGTGTGTGCAACGTTTCAGATTGATCCAGTGAATAATTGCATCACTACACAATATTCTGCCAGGAGTTTTCACAAATGTGCCGAACCTTCACACATCTAGATGACTGGATGGGGTGGGTGTGGAGCCAGAGGCCAAACTGTAGAACCCAGTTCCTACATTTGAATATAAACATTTATTTTACAAACAAAACTACACGACATTTTATCTCTGGGACCCGCAGGATGACAAATCAGAGCAAGATTATTGAATGTAAGTACATTATTTACCTTCAGAGGTGAATGTACCAAACCAGTTGCCGTGATAAGTGGTTTGTTGTTGTGCACTAATCTCAGACAATAGCATAGTATTCTTTAGCTGTAATAGCAACTGTAAATTGGACACTGCAGTTAGATTAACAACAATTTAAGCTTTCTACCCATACAAGACATGTCTATGTCCAGGAAAGTTGACTGTTGTTTACAACACCATTCTAGTCACATATCGCATATTGAGCAGCAACAATCCCGGTATAGGGACACCGATCCTGTAGAGGTTAGTACAGGTGTGCACTTTTCAGAGAGAGAGAGAGAAAATGAGATGAGCAGTTCACTTTATAAATAGGAAACCCCTTCAGCTTGCCTGCAGTCATCACTGGGGGCAGACTTAGCCTAGTTCAAACACAGCTCCATCACTGCACCAAACTAAGAAATACGTCACTTTCTCTTTGGAAGAGCAGGGATAGAGTGCCGTCTGAAACCACACAATGCGCCTCGGCTGACTTTTCATGATAGTTTGGCAGCCTCGTCCTCTCTTTCGGTGCGATGCGGGTGAAGCACGCCTCTATTTCATGCAGCACGCCAGAGTAGTTCTTCCACAGTCGGGAGTACTATCTACTAACCTTAACACTAGTCCTAACCTTAACCCTTACCCTAACCCTTATTCTAAACCTAACCCTAACAGTAACCCTAGCAAGCAGTTGCTTATCAACAGATAGTTTGTTGATAGTATGATCATCTGTAGAGCATCTACGGATGGAAAGATCCAGACTCTCCAAGTAAAGTTTAATCATGCATATTAATATATGTAAATTGCATGCAAATAAAGGTTGCTTCGCTACTACACTCTCAACAGAAGCACAATCATGGCCTCTGATTCGTAGGTGAATGCATTAGAACAGTTGCCTGGCTACTCAGACTCTTTGCTACGGGCCAAATGCTGCGCCACGCCCACAAATGTTAGTTTCTTGTCCGCAATGAGCCTGGATCTGAGTACCTCCCCGACCTTTCACCGTATGCGAACACATTCGAGGCCGTCTGATTGATCCAGAAACCGATAGGTTGTGCCAGAGCCAGAACACACGTGGGTAAAGTGGCGGATTGAAAATGTGTCATTGCCATTGATACTCTGATTGGTTAGAGACGATCCAAACGCTGATGACTTTGTTTTGTACAATGCCCCTCATGTACCTCATCACCCCAAACGACTGCAATATGACAATCTCAGTCTAGCCGAACCGAACGAGTGTGCCTTAAAAGACCTTCGCTTGAAAAATGAGAAAAAGCGTCAATAGTACTGTTTGTCCATTTTGAGACGCCATAGCCAGTATACACTTCCTCAAAATAGTCAGAAGATAACTCAAGAAATCTGTCATTAATTTTGACATTTTTGCCAGAGATCTTAGTTGCGAAATCTAAGTGCAGTATATTTCAATGAAAAAATGTGCATGAAAACGAGTCAGCTCTCGTTGAATGACAACAAATACTTTGTTGTCATTCGTCGGTGATTGGCCTACTGTTGACCAATCACTGACGAAGGGGCGTAGACTTCAGCTCCGAATTTCAGCTTGCCTCCAGAATTCTTTTTAACAAAAACAAAAAGTCACAAAATTTCATCATAGTATATACACAAACTCTACCAAACTGTTTCCGCTGGGAAGCATGCGGATGCCTTTAAGTATGTAGCGAACGACAGAGCAGCAGAAGACTTTAGTGTTAGTCATTAGGCTATTAGAACAGACCCAGGGTCTATTTTTGTGGTGGCAGAAACACTAAGGCTCGTGGTTAGTGTAGTTTTTGGTGCTCTTTGTAAAAACATAACTTCTCAACACAGAGGTTGAAACATTCATAACTGATGGGTACTACGAATTGTTTTGTATTCTCGGTAGAAAATCGAAAGTCTACTTTGCACAGTAATATCACTATTGCTAGCATATCTCATTGCTTATTTTAGGGATGAGGAGACTCCTTAGTAAAAGGGAGTTATGAAATCTTAAAACACGTTACGTTTACCGAGACACATTAAACCGATCATATTCACTGTTTCAAACATTAACTTCTGTGCTGCAAATGTGTGAATCCTCTTTCTTTGCCTTTTTAGTTCAATACACTTGGTGCGGTTTCGTTAACACAGAAGAGGTCGCTGTTATGCCTGAATTCAACCCAAAACCAACAAGGAAGTCTGCAGTGTTGAGAGCGGTTGTATGCACGTCAAGAAAAGCTCTCAACCATGCCAGCCCGCTCTGAATTTCTATTCAGTTCAACTCGCCATAAGTTTAGTGCCGGAACTGTGCATTATTCAATCAATGTCTAGGAACTGTAATTAAAATGACACCCCTCCCCCCTCTGCACTTTAATGTGACAGCTAGTGGAGGCAGATAATTTAGTCTTGCATTATGGTTTAGCATTTTGCACATCACAACTTGGGCTTTTCTGAATGGTGAAGCCACTAGCAGTTCTCTTACAAATCCACCCTGCTCCAAAAATTATTCTCAGCTATCTGCTGCGCTAAAACTAGGTACCAGAAGTTACTAGAAAAGAGGTCACACACAGCCCATGGCAGATGGAAACATTAGAAAAGTTGGAATTGAAGACAAAATTCTAATGTGTTCCCTTATCTTCTCTGCCTTTCATTATCTGGTGAGGACAGGTTTTGTCAACGGTTTACTCTGTCGAATTCACAAGCCTTCACTCCACTGCAGGCAAGGTTAGGCTAATGCTAAAGTAGCACCATCACCTTTGGGTGCTCCTGTTTGCAACTTCTCTTAAATCTGTGTCTAATGACTGACTTTCCCCCAAAACTACTCTCCTAGCTTCTCTAAAGAGAGAAAAGGCCAGTCAGATAAGCAGTATGTTGGTTTAAGTGGTGCCTTGCCCTGGCCAGACGTACTGACTGACTGATTGTAGCTTCTGGGAAACATGAATATTCAGTGGCCTTCATCTACCTCCGGCAGCCCAGCTTTTCACATCACGGCAAGACATAATCTTTGACACGTCTAACTGAATGTATGGGTGGATTGGACCATGATGTAAGAGGCAGAAAGCAGTGATTTGTGGATGTGAGAGCAATGGCCACTAGGTCAGTGTGTGGGGGAGATTATCTTCATTGTGTATGTTTACAGCATCACAGTGGATCAGTGATGGTAGTGTCGAGACTGAGGATGGAGACTAATGGGCAGTAGCAAGTAGTAAGCTCCTTGAGCTGGATCAAAATAGCCCAGGCTTGAGGCTGGATGCTGGGTGGAGGGATGCTGCATCCCTTGCTTCATGCCCTCTGGCACCGTCTCTGCTAAACCTCTCCCCTGAGTTGCAGTACCAGCTGCCCAAGGTACACACCACACCTCCCCAATCAGTGCTTACTGCGGTAAGATTGAGGAAGTTAGAGGCCATTTTGTGTGTGTGCGTGTTTAGCTTTGATTTTAATGACGGAGGAGATACACAGGGTGAATACACAGTTGGCAACCAGCGGTGCCCATGCAACTAATAATAGTACTGTATATCATCTGTTGAAATGAGCACACTGTATGGGATTGTTCTCTTGTTTTACAAAGATCTATGCAATCTCTTCAGGCTGTGTACTCACAGTATTACTGTTATCCTCTTTAGGATGTCTCAGGGTACTTTGCAGTTTACTGAAGTGCCTGTCAGTCTCAACAGGCTTGTTAGAGATCAGTCAGAGCAGTGGGCAGGCTTCAGTACCTCTGGTTAATCTGAGTGTTGGAAACCATGGCCTCTCAGGATACCTTAGAGAGTGGAGGTTAAGAGAAGCTCACAGGGGTTAACACTGGTCATTATTAGACTGAGGATTTGTTGAAAACACACACCACACACACACACGCACACACTCACGGACACACAAACACTTGTTTAACCAGGATCTGTGAAGATCTCTGTTCTCTGGATCTTCTTTTACGTGTCTGAGCCAGAAGAATATTGTGCATGCACGTACACACACACACACAACACACCCAGTCCTATTACCTGGGTCCTTTTATGGAAGCAGGGAGGGTGGCAGAGGTCACAGTGAAGGTGGTCAGGACGCATCTGCATGAAGGGCTACAAGGATCCGGGCTCTTCAGGCCCTAATGGAGAGCCACAGTGACAGGGCAATATCTAGGAGTGAGGAGGGAGCGAGATGGAGGGCCTGGGGGCATTTTACTTTCATGCCTGCCATGAAAGCATACTACAGTGTACTATAGAATACTACAGTACTTACTATAGAATTCTATAGTAAAGTGTAGTATACTGTAGAATACTATGCTACACACTGTAGTATCCCTCGACCATGTGCAGTACTTGTAGTATACTGTAGAATACTATAGTAAATACTACGGTATTATCCACTTAAAAAAGCACTGTAGTGAACACTATAGTAATGTCCGCAAGAACACTACAGTCCACAAAAGCGCAATACTTTTTTAACTATAGTAAATACTACAGTACTTCATTTGCATATACCCTGCCAATTCTCCTCCCCCATATTGCAATTTCTGCCACCCTTAAGTGACCTACATGTGTTCCCTTCAGGTTATGGAAAATGTGAGTATTTCTCCAGTAGATTTTAGTGATGGGCATTCCAAGTCTTTTCAGTTTACATAAAAGAGACAGCTAATTTGACTCCCAAGCGGCTCTTGCTTACATATTGACCTAGAACCATGAAAAAAAATGGTAAAGCCCAAAAAGGTAGGCTACTATTATGTCAGAAATGCGCATTCAAATAAAGTTTTACCTGAACAAATTATGTTTTTTACGCAATGCAAAAATTAGCTCCCCCGCTCTCCCTACTTCCCCCCGCTTTCTCAACTGATCTGCAGATAAACATGATTTTGTAGTAGCAGTATGCAAATCAGGGAGCCAAATGAATGGCTCTTTCGCTGATGCGATTTGTTTCCCGACGTTCAGCAAAAAGATCAGTTCAGAAAGAGCAGTTTGTTTGCAAATGAGCCATCACTAGCAGGTTTCCTGAAGGAAAAAGCCTCCACCTCTATGTGAAAGATAATAAAACAAAAACACTATAGTAAATACTACAGTGATGTCTGCAAAAACACTACAGTAAATACTACAGTACACTACAGTCCGCAAAAACACTACAGTAAATACTACATTAACTACATTCATTACTATAGTATATACTACAGTTTTCTTTTACTACAGTATTTATACTATGGTTAACTGTAAATCCTACACTATACTACAGCAAATACTACAGTAAATACTACAATACTCTTTAGTCTGCAAAAACACTACAGTGAATACTATAGTATTGATTTTTTTATAGAATGTGTCTCTGTCAAAATGGTGGTTGTTTATATCACACATTTGACTGTCATGTCTCGCATGTCACTGCAGTGAGATTTTCAATTTGACGACCCAGCTAACCGTGTACTTTTATCACACATGTTTATTGCATATTCATGCATACCTGTGTGCACAAAATGCACATACACACACACTGAGATGCATGCTGTCTATATAGCTTCTGATTTATTTCCATTGGATTTCACCATGCAAGTTCAACGAGGGTCTTTACCGTGTGTGATTTTCCTATTACATTACGGTCTGATAAATATGACATCATGAAGCCTATATGATTTCATACCACTATACTGGTGCAGTATGGACATTGTCCCCAAGTTGTTGCTGTACTGTGAAAAATGAAAGGTGTTCCTGAAAAGTGTTCTTTTATCTTGGTAAAATCAAGGTTAGTGGTACTTATTAGGATAACATGAATGCACTGCTGCTACTCGCTGATTATTATCTATGCATAGTCACTTTACAAATTACCTCGATTAACCTGTACCCCCGTATATTGACTTGGTACCGGTATCTCCTGTATATAGCCATGTTATTGTTGTGTAATTTTCTTGTCAATTTTTAATTAAATTATAATTTTTTACTTTAATTTATTTAGTAAATATTTTTTTAAACTCTATTTCTTGAACTGCATTGTTGGTTAAGGGCTTGTTCACCTGTTGTATTTGGCGCATATAATTTGATTTGATTTGACCTCCTTGACAGGTTAATTACAGGTATAGTAAAGCGTCTGGGAGTCAGATTACCCAAAGGTCTCTTTAGCTGTATAAAAGTCTGCCTATGCCAATAATCAGTAGAGGGCATGTGTAACTGTGGCTCACATCACTCAAGGAATATGATTAATGACTCTTCAAATATGGAGTACTGAACTATGACTTTGATAGATGTCACTCTGCCACTGGGGCTTTTTCGCTGACTCTACTCTACTCTAAATGAAGAGGATACTGTTAATGTTTTATCCATGGTTTTCAACTAACAGTTTGATTGTGTCTCTTTCTTTATTTTCGTTGCATGCTCCTCCACCTACGCTGGGATTCTCTCAACCAGGTAAGATTAAGTTATGTTGTCAAACTGCTAGCAGTGTGTTGTACAGTCGATTTATGCATGTATACACCCCCCCCCCTCCACACACACACACACACACACACACGCACATGCAACATTTGTTTTTCAGGTACGCTTTTGTACGAACGTTAAACAGTTAACGTGCAGTCACGTGCCTACCTGCAGAAATATCCACCATGTAAGCAATTAAATACACACACTCTGACTAACCACACATCAACCTTTTAATTCCACTGAGATAAAAGTAGCGAATTCAGAGACTTTCTGTTTATTTTGATTGTTTTATCAATGTTCATTTGCTGCTAAATCCGTATCTGAAGGTGCTATGCACTCATGGATCAAGTTGAATGAAAGCTCATACTTTGACCGTTCTACCAGGACATTCTGTTTGACTCTGTGTTGTTGGGTAGGCTGAATGTGATAAAATAAGATCACTTTGTCATAATCTAACGCTTTGCCAGGACCCTGCGGTAGAGTGCTGTTTCCGTATGTGCCAATAATCACATTTCTTAATGGCAACATGGAAATATGGTTGTTGCTAATGAGGAAAAGGGTCTTGGATTTTGGATGGGAGTGAACAGCAGATGTTGTTGTTCATTTCCGTTTGAAAGAGGCCTATAAACTAATGGTCAGGCTGACAGAAAGTTGGCTTAGTTTTGTCTATTGCATGAACATGCACGTCCTGGATTAAAATAATTTAGTTTCTTATAACTGTTGTTACGTGTGATGTGACTTTAGACTTATTGCTTAATGCAAATTCCCTCTACCATCTTTTACTAATATTATTAATGATGGAAGCTTCATATGGGATGTTAAGTGAAGCACTGGGTTGTCTAGAGAGATCTTGTCTTGTGAAAGGATGTGCTTAAGTACTTAAACTCACAGCACCCTATTCCCCATTCTAGGCCAGATGCAATTTTAGCCCACATCGAAGTGGAAATTATTTGACGCTGAGCGGTTGTGTTATTCCTACGCCAGGGATGGCTGGCTCATTGAGTGAGCTGGACCTTTTCATTGAGATGGCAATACTGAGGGAGTGAAGTCAAGACTCACGTCTAACATTAAGATGAATGGAGGGAGTGAAAGAGAATCGAGAAGAAAAGAGAGATGAGGGAGTGGGAATGCCGAACACACACAGAATAACATTTAGGGACTCAAATCTGACAAAAATTTAATTGAAAGAGAATTTACATTCAAGCAGGACAATGTTTGGAGAATGCAATGTGGAATTGGAGACAGAATGACAGAGTGAGAAGGAGAGAGAGAGAGAGAGAGAGAGAGAGAGAGAGAGAGAGAGAGAGAGATAGAGAGAGAGGGGGATAGAGATAGAGAGAGAGGACAGAGAGGGAGAGGGAGATGAGGTGGGTAAATTAGTAAACCAGTCTAGAAGGGGGATCGGAGAAGATAGAAAGATAGAGTGCTATGAGGCCAGTGGAGTGTGACTTCTGTGAATTTCTCTATCAGTAGTCTGTCTGTATGACTGAGCTCAGGGGCCTCCAGCCGACTTTCTTTCTTTCTCTCTCTCTCTCTCTCTCTCTCTCTCTCTCTCTCTCTCTCTCTCTCTCTCTCTCTCTCTCTCTCTCTCTCTCTCTCTCTCTCTCTCTCTCTCCCTCCCTCTCTCTTCCTCTGTCTCTCGCTCTCTCTCTCTCTCTCTCTCTCTCCCTCCCTCTCTCTTCCTCTGTCTCTCGCTCTCTCTCTCTATCTATTTCTCACACTCTCACTCACTCTCATTCTATCTCTCTTTCTCTCTCTTTCCCTCTCTCTCTTTCTTTCTCCCCCCCCCTCTGTCTCTATCATTTTCTTTTATTTTCCCTCTGTGTATCTCCAGCGGTGTAGAATTACAAATGAAAGTGAAAACTCCATCCTTCCTTCCCCCTGTGGAATAGCCTCTGAAGCAGACACTGGTAGTTTCTCTATGTTCTCTGGATTATGCAAAAGCAACACTGCTGTGATCATAAATAATCTTATGGACAAAGATGTTGCTCAGACAGTTTGGCATCTTGGATTATGAATAATTAAAGTCGGTTTTAGATTTCAAGCAGATGTTTACCAAACATGCAGACTACGTTATTTCTAAATAATTCCACTGTGGGCTTGTTTTTAATATTTGCAAGAAAGAAAACCAATATGTATTTATTTTTGGGAAATTGCAACAAAACAAATCTATCTGGACAGACTATTGCTGAAATGATAATCGGATGATGAGAAAATAATGAACATATGATCTTTGCAGAGCACTGGAGCAAATATGAGCCAACCTACTGGGCAAAAACTGGTTAAAAAAACATTGTTTCCACATTATTTCAACCCAAAAAATCGATGTGATATCATTGAATCAACGTGGAAAAGTAAGGGGATTTCATCATTTGTTTAACCTAAATCCAATGACATGGTGACCTTTTTTGTTGATTTCATGTTGAATTCACATTAGCTGATAACTCAACCAAATGTAAATCAAAACTAGACGTTGAACTGATGTCAGCCACACCATTAATTATGTCCCCACACTGTAGATGACATACTTAACATCACACTGGGTTTCAGAAGAATACACCGCCATAAACTAAACACTATGGTCGTTTTACATCTTTTTGGAAAGAAATATATACATTTTAACAATGTCAGTGGGGTTCTTCAAAACCAACAGCAGCAGAACCAGGCAGCTAATGGGCCATCTGGGTTCCTAGTTAACAGCCTAACAGATTTATTTGATAGATTCATATTTCATTGACTATTTAATTGTTTGCGGCTGAGGAAGCTTTACCATTCTGTAGCCCCCTCTTTACCACATTGTCTGTGTGAAGGGACCATTTCAGGTCATCAGTGATGTGCACGCCGAGGAACTTGAAGCTTATGACCCTCTCCACTGCGGCCCCGTCGATGTGGATGGGGGCATGCTTTCTCTGCTGTCTCCTGTAGTCCACGATCAGCTCCATCGTTTTGTTGACGTTGAGGGAAAGATTATTTTCCTGGCGCAACTCCGCCAGGGCTCTCATCTCCTCCCTGTAGGCTGTCTCGTCGCTGTTTGAAATCAGGCCTACCACTGCAAACTTGATGATTGAGGCATGCGTGGCCACGCAGTCATAGGTGAACAGGGACTACAGGGGGGCTGAGCACGCACCTTTGTGGGGCCCCTGTGTTGATGTTCAGCGTGGCGGAGGTGTATTTGCCTACCTTCACCACCTGGGGATGGCCCGTCAGGAAGTCCAGGACCCAGTTGCACAGGGCAGAGTTCAGACCCAGGGCCCCATGAGCATGGAGGGCATTATGGTGTTGAAGGCTGAGCTGTAGTCAATGAACAGCAGGGTTTTCATTACATAGGTATTCCTCTTGTCCAGGTAGGATTGGGCAGTGTGCAATGCAATGGCCATTGCATTGTCCGTGGATTTGTTGGGGCCTTATGCGAATTGTAGGGTTAAGTGGAGGTGATATGGTCCTTAACTTGCCTCTCAAAGTACTTCATGATGGCAGAAGTGAGTGTTAGTCATTTAGCTCCGTTAATTTCACTTTCTTGGGTAAAGGAACAATGGTGGACATTTTGTGGGGACAACAGACTGGGATATAGAGAGATATTTCCGTAAACACTCCAGCCAGCTAGTCTGCACATGCTCTGGTCTGGCAGTATTGTGAAGACGCGTCGGCCACATAGAACTAGAGTACACAGTCCTCATAAGCAGCGGGGGCCCGCGCCAGCGGCTCGATGTTGTTTTCCTCGAAGTGGGCGAAGAAGGTGTTAGCTTGTCCGGGAGTGAGAAGTCGGTGTCCGCGACGTGGCTGGGTTTCCCTTTATAATCCGTGGTTGTCTGGAGTCGCTGCCACATACGTCTCGTGTCTGAGTCATTGAATTGCGACTCCACTGGCTGAAATTTCAGACGGTCTTCTCAAACAGCTCTTACACTAAAATGGAATTATCATCATTTAAACAATTTCACATTATTATTCCAACCTCATAGTGACTGCACTGGGTTGGGTCAATTAGGCTTATTGGAGACCTTTACTGAGATAACTTACCATTCTAACTATTTAATTTTGGCTGCAGGATCCCATTCAGCTGATGGGGATGTAATTTAACGTATTATATGAAAGATGCCTTGCAGAGAAAATACAAATAACTTTTTTTCCGATAGACTGCAGGGTTGATCGTTCCCTCATCTCTTCAAACCTATTTTCTGCATTTGTGCCTGGATGGCTCACTCCTATTGATCGACTTGCAAGACTACAGTATGATTGCGCTGTGACAGAAAAACTAAAATACAACAGAGGGAAGCTGGAAAGATGAGAAAATTGGTAGGAGATATGGGCAGGAAATTGGGGGTAAGGATGGACCCATCTGTCCCTCAAGCCTGTCAACTCAACCTGGTCTCAGAGCATTTCATATTATTCTGTATGTATATTCGAAACACTCCATGTAGTATGATATGTTACGTTTCATATGGTATGTATTCATTTGTGGATGTCCATCCTCCATTTCGTATGACATGTTGTGAATTACAATTTGTATGATATGTTACGAATTTGCAAAACATACAATGTAACGAATTGCCAAAACTTAATATATGTTACGAATTATTTGTTGTGGCTAATGTTAGCTAGGTGGCTAGGTGGATAACGCTAATGTTAGGTTAGGGGTTAGCTTTAGGGGTTAAGGTTAGGGTTAACATTAGGAGTTAGGTTAAAGGGAAGGGTTCACTAAAAGGGTTATGTTTAGGGTTAGATGAAGGGTTAGCCAAAATTCTAAGTAGTTACAAAATTATCTATACAATAGTAAGTAGTTGCAAAATTGCTAATTAGCTAAAATGCTAGTTGTCCGTGATGAGAATCGAACACGCAACCTTTGGGTTCCTGTGTTATACACCAACCCATCCACCTGACCAACCACCCTCCTTTCGATTTTACACTAAGTAACCTTCTGTCTTGTGTAACCATACCAAATGTAACATATCATATTCATTTGAGTGTCACGGATTTAGATTTAATATGTTACGTCTAGTCTATGCGACCAGGCTGGTCAAATGCATGTCTCCAGCAATGGGAAATCTGTATAGCCATTCAGATGCATTGAAGGCTAGTGCTCTTTCATGGAAATTTCAGTACTGAGAGAGACTTGGACAATTATTCAAATAATCATCTTTATTCAACATCGATTATTGCAATAATGAAACCGTCGACCGCACACTCTAAGTTGTGTTGCCGAGAGCTTATCCAACAATGAAAAACAGCCATCTTATATACAAGACACAAAATACTTCCCACACATGGCTGGCTCCATCCCCTCCCATATACGTAGATCAGGTAATCACTAAGCCACCTTGGGTTCATCCTATGGTCAACTTGTACAGGGGTGTTGTCTTAACCCCACCCTGGCTTAGTTTCCCAGATGCAAGGACACATCTCCCTCAGTGCACTACTGATTTTAGTAAATGGAATGTGGCAATACATTTTTTTTTACATCCTCTAGTAACCCATGTCCTCGACGCCCAGACTAGCTGCAGGAAGCTAGAGTGGAGACCATAAAAACTCAGCACTAGTACAATAGTAATATCGTATTATTGTTAATTATATATTGTTAACTATTAAACAAAACAGGTAAATATGTAATTTTCCCCTCACAGCTCTCTATAGATGTCACGGAATGGGGTTTGGAGAGACCAAGACGCAGCGCAGGGATAGTTGTTCGACATTTTTTCCTTTTATTTACTATGTAATAAATGTACAAAATGAATGAACTATAACAAAACAAACACTATAGAAAAAAACGTCACGCTCAATAACACACTAAATGAACGGACGAAAAGAAACACACTTACTTCACCCGTGACTGCGAATTACATATACCATATAACGATAACGACCCACACCCGCGTGAGGGACAGACTCGACATATATTGGATCCCTACTTAGAGACAACGGGTAGCAGCTGCCTCTAATTAGAGATCCACCCAAAACCCACAAAGAAACAGAAAAGAACGACACTGTCAGACTCTGACCATAGCTACATAGAGAAGCCTATTGCTTCTCTATGGCCAGAGCCTGACAGTACCCCCCCCCAAGGCGCGGACTCCCGGACGCCTAAACAAAAAAACCACACACAAAACCCGGGGGGGTAAATGGGAGGGAAAACTAGTCCATCGGGGGTGGCTCCGGCTCCGGCGATGTGGACAGTTTTTTCCCGTGCCCCTTCCTTATCACTGGGGCAAAAGGCTCCGGCCTTGGAGCGGGGAAAACAGCCGGGCCCGGACTGGGCACCGGTGGGGTAAATGGCTCCGGCCATGGAGCGGGGAAAACAACCGGGCCCGGACTGGGCACCGGTGGGGCAAACGGCTCCGGCCAAGGAGTGGGGAAAACAACCTGGCCCGGACTGGGCACCGGTGGGACAAACGGCTCCGGCCATGGAGCGGGGAAAACAACCGGGCCCGGACTGGGCACCGGTGGGACAAACGGCTCCGGCCATGGAGCTGGGCAAACAACCGGGCCCGGACTGGGCACCGGTGGAGCGGACTGCTCTGGCACTGAGGCGGAGCAGGCGGCTGGACCCGGATTGGGTACCGGTGGAGCGGACTGCTCTGGCACTGGGGCGGAGCAGGCGGCTGGACCTGGATTGGGCACCGGTGGAGCGGACCGCTCTGGCACTGGGGCAGAGAAGGCGGCTGGTCCCGGAATGGGCACCGGTGGAGCAGACTGCTCTGGCACTGAGGCGGAGCAGACGGCCGGACCCGGATTGGGTACCGGTGGAGCGGACTGCTCTGGCACTGAAGCGGGGAAAACAACCGGGCCCGGACTGGGCACCGGTGGGACAAACGGCTCCGGCCATGGAGCTGGGCAAACAACCGGGCCCGGACTGGGCACCGGTGGAGCGGACTGCTCTGGCACTGAGGCGGAGCAGGCGGCTGGACCCGGATTGGGTACCGGTGGAGCGGACTGCTCTGGCACTGAGGCGGAGCAGACGGCTGAACCCGGAATGGGCACCGGTGGAGCGGACTGCTCTGGCCCTGAGGCGGAGCAGACGGCTGGACCCGGACTGGGTACTGGTGGAGCGGACTGCTCTGGCACTGAGGCGGAGCAGACGGCTGGACCCGGAATGGGCACCGGTGGGGCGGACTGCTCTGGCTCGGAGGCGGAGCAGACGGCTGAGCCCGGAATGGCTGGAGGCTCCAGGACGCTGACCCTCGCTGGAGGTGTAGGGGCGCTGACCTTCGCAGGAGGTTTAGGGGCGCTGACCTTCGCAGGAGGTTTAGAGGCGCTGACCTTCGCAGGAGGTTTAGAGGCGCTGACCTTCGCAGGAGGTTTAGAAGCGCTGACCTTCGCCGGAGGTTTAAAGGCGCTGACCTTCGCCGGAGGTTTAGAGGCGCTGACCTTCGCCGGAGGTTTAGAGGCGCTGACCCTCGCAGGAGGTTTAGAGGCGCTGACCCTCGCTGGAGGCTCAGGGTGGCTGACCCTCGCTGGAGGTTCAGGGGCGCCGACCCTCGCTGGAGGTTCAGGGGCGCCGACCCTCGCTGGAGGTTCAGGGGCGCCGACCCTCGCTGGAGGTTCAGGGGCGCCGACCTTCGCAGGAGGTTTAGAGGCGCTGACCTTCGCAGGAGGTTTAGAGGCGCTGACCTTCGCAGGAGGTTTAGAGGCGCTGACCTTCGCCGGAGGTTTAGAGGCGCTGACCTTCGCCGGAGGTTTAGAGGCGCTGACCTTCGCCGGAGGTTTAGAGGCGCTGACCTTCGCCGGAGGTTTAGAGGCGCTGACCCTCGCAGGAGGTTTAGAGGCGCTGACCCTCGCTGGAGGCTCAGGGTGGCTGACCCTCGCTGGAGGCTCAGGGTGGCTGACCCTCGCTGGAGGCTCAGGGTGGCTGACCCTCGCTGGAGGCTCAGGGTGGCTGACCCTCGCTGGAGGTTCAGGGGCGCCGACCCTCGCTGGAGGTTCAGGGGCGCCGACGCTCGCTGGAGGTTCAGGGGCGCCGACCCTCGCTGGAGGTTCAGGGGCGCCGACCCTCGCTGGAGGTTCAGGGGCGCCGACCTTCGCAGGAGGTTTAGAGGCGCTGACCTTCGCAGGAGGTTTAGAGGCGCTGACCTTCGCAGGAGGTTTAGAGAGAAAAAGAACGACACTGTCAGACTTCAATGACTCACCAGTCTGCACAAACAGACTGAGCCTACTTCACATTGGCCCCTGTTGACCGTGGGCTGGGGGCCTGATGGGGCCACCTGGACTCCCTGGGCCCCAGCTTGGCACCTCTGACCCCATCAGGCCCAACTCACTGGGGCAACATTACAGCCCACACCCACCACTAATTGTGGAAGAAAATCTAATTTTGTGTCCATTAAAATGACATAAAATTTATCAGAAATACAGTGTAGACATTGTTAAATGCAAACGGCAGATTTTTTATGGAATATCTACATAGCCGTACAGAGGCCCATTATCAGCAACCATCACTCCTGTGTTCGAATGGCAAGTTGTGTTAGCTAATCCAAGTTTATACTTTTAAAAGGCTAATTGATCATTAGAAAACCCTTTTGCAGTTATGTTAGCACAGCTAAAAACTGTTGTGCTGATTAAAGAAGCAATAAATGGCCTTCTTAATGGCCTTCTTAAGACTAGTTGAGTATCTGGAGAATCAGCATTTGTGGGTTCGATTACAGGCTCAAAATGGCCAGAAACTAAGAACTTTCTTCTGAAACTTATCAGTCTATTCTTGTTCTGAGAAATGAAGGCTTTTCCATGCGAGAAATTGCCAAGAAGCTGATGATCTCGTACAACGCTTCACAGAACAGTGCAAACTGGCTCTAACCAGAATAGAAAGAGGAGTGGGAGGCCCCGGTGCACAACTGAACAAGAGGACAAGTACATTAGAGTGTCTAGTTTGAGAAACAGACGCCTCACAAGTCCTCAACTGGCAGCCTCATTAAATACAGTAGTACCCGCAAAACACCAGTCTCAACAGTGAAGAGGCGACTCCGGGATGCTGGCCTTCTAGGCAGAGTTTTCTTCCTCTGTCCAGTGTCTGTGTTCTTTTGCCCATCTTAATCTTTTCTTTTTATTGGGCAGTCTGAGATATGGCTTTTTCTTTGAAACTCTGCCTAGAAGGCCAGCATCCCGGAGTCGCCTCTTCACTGTTGACGTTGAGACTGGTGTTTTGTGGGTAATATTTAATGAAGCTGCCAGTTGAGGACATGTGAGGCATCTGTTTCTCAAACTGCACTGCCCCTTTAATATTTGATGCCTCCATTTGTACCCTGGCTGACGGATTTCTGCAATCCCAATCCCAGGCCACCACACAGACAAGGTTATGAACGTTTAATAAACCAATAATCTCAGGTAGACCTTGGCCAACTCCGGTCTATAATCAATCAATTAGGAAACTCAAAAGGGAAACACAGCAAGTAAAGTAACGGTTACGTAAATACACACTAAATATTTATATAATAAAGGTTAAGTAAATACACACTAAATATGTATATAATAAAGGTTAAGTAAATACACACAAAAAAGGCCAGGTCTCCAATTTGAGGAAATATAAAGTAGAGCAACATGTGACAATTACTGTCAACAACATGCATACAGATGTAGGATCTTAATTTGATCACTCTTTTGTTGCTGAGAATGTTCCTGTACAGCAGGAAATGCAAATTTGTAGCGTAGTAGAGGTTTAAAAAGGCTACAAAAATGTGTAATTTCCACTTTAAAATGCCATACTTGATTTACCCAAATGAAAAATGTATCAACCCCTACAAAAAATGTCCATTCATTATAATCCACATAATAACTCACATTTCCCGTTGCTGCAGGATTATTTTCCTGCTGTAGCAAACTGGCTCATATTAAAATCCTACGTCTCCAAAACACAGATGATCAGATAGAAAACACGTTTCCAGAGACTTTTGGATTCTATACATATCATTGTGGAGCCTGGAGGATCTAGGCTTGTGGAGAGAGCTGCAGTCATGCAGTTCTAGCAGTTGTTCCATCCCTCCTATGGCTGTAGAGACAGTAGACTGGAGTCTAAACCTAGCCCTGTGTGGTGACAGATTTCCATGGCAGAGTGTGTCACAATCTAAATGATTCATTTTTCATTTCCTGCCATGAGGCAGAACCAATGTGTTTTCACAGACCAGAGGATAGAGCAGAAGCACGTAATGGATTCCAACCTTATCATTAAATGGATTGTTCTGTTGAGAAGAAAACAAACAAAGTCACAAACGAAGAAATAAACAACAAACAAATAGACAGATACAGTGAGCTCCAAAAGTATTGGGACAGTGACACATTTTTTGTTGTTTTGGCTCTGTATTCCAGCACTTTGAAATTATGCAATGACTATAAGGTTAAAGTAAAGACTGTCAGCTTTAATTTGAGGGTACTTTCATCCATACTGTTTAGAAATTACAGCACTTTTTGTACATAGTCCTCCCATTTTAGGGGACCAAAATTATTGGGACAAATTCACTTATACAGAATGTGTAGAATCATGGTAGCATCCATATTAAGTGTTTAGAAACATATTATTTTCTTATTTACAATAAAAGTTACTCCAAAATGACACAATACTTTATTTACCATTAATTTATTTTGGGCACAAAATAATCTGAACCACAACCAAAACAAACAGCAAATGTATCCAACAAGTGTGTTGAATCACAAGCTTGATGTAATCATTGCATGCTATGAATATGTGACCAAATACTAAACTTTTGGCAACTTTAATACACATAAGTCCCCTAAAATGTGGGGAATATGTACAGAAAGTAATTTCTAAAAGGTTCACCCGATATGGATGAAAATATCCTCAAATTAAAGCTGTTAGTCTGCACTTTAACCTCATAGTCATTGTATCGTTCCAATACCTTTGGAGCTCACTGTAGCTGTCGAGATCAGATTAGGGTTGGGGGAAAGACAATTTGTAAAAACATGTTTTTTTCTTTGGTTTTCTGGTTGAGTTTATACTGCCTGTCTCCATATCTGTCTGTGTTTGTGTCTGAGTCTGTAATTGTGTATTATATCTGCATATTTGTTGCTCTAGGTCTTAGTTCATTGCCTGTGTCTATCTACGTGTTTGGTTAAGTGCACATGTCTGCGTTTTAGGGAGAAACTCCCACTCACGGCTGTGTGGTGGAATATTGTGAATATATTCATTGTTGGTTTTTGCCAGGGCCATCTCTCCACTGTAGTGTTAAATGGACCGTGTAGCACCCCTGGGATTCTGTCTCTCTTAGTGGAGCACTTATCTTCAGGAGGTGGTTGTGCATTAATAAGGGACTCTGGCTACTCTGGGTGTTTACTCACATGTCCAGGGCTCTGCTTTGATGTGGCCTGCCTGCCGGCCCTCTCAGCATGGCTCATTTGCAGGAAGTCATGATCTCGTGTTGCGATGGAGGTTCCATTAGCACAGTGTGACACAGCAGTGTGATGGGCCCACAGACACATAACTGACAGCCGGATGTGGACGAGCACAGATGGTGATGCTCTGTGTCAGTGTGATAAGAGAGAGTGTTATGTGTGTGTTAAGGTTTGTCTTTGCATGGTAGTATTGAGTGTTCTGTGTGTGCCTATCTGTGACTGTGTGTGCTGACATTGTGTCAGGCTGCATGCCTGCTTTGGTACGTACCGTGTTAATAGTAGAATATAGTTTTCCTGGAAAGGCCTCTGTAGGATGTGGGTTTCTTGGAAAGACCTCTTAGCAGGATCACATTGGCTGATGGTTGGTCTCTGCCTCATGCCTACCTTCCCTGGGGTACTAACACTAACCACATGCCCCCCCTCCACCAGAGGATACCACAAGCTGGGAGGAGGAAGCTCTTCATTAGCACCCTGTTATCACAGCTGGAGGAGTGAGATACTTACAACTCTCCAGCCATACTTCAGATGGGTACATGCTTTGTCAAATCAAATCAAATTAGTCACATACACGTGTTTAGCAGATGTTATTGCGGGTGTAGCGAAATACTTTGCGTGTGTGTGTGTGTTTCTGTATGTGTGTGACTGCCTATAATGTGGTCTCGCATCAGACCACCATTTCAATATCAATTTCAAGTTCACGTGATGAACAGTCATATAAATCAAATTTGCAGTTTCATCTGTGAAAACATGTAGGATTTTCACATGTGCAAGTTTTTCACATATGAAATTTAAAATTTGATCTTTACATGTGGTTGTTTTTCTTATGTGAACTTGCAATTCCACATGTGAAAGTGAAAACTCCAATGTTTGTAAATGAAGTAAAGCAAAAAAACATGGTTAAAACTATAATTTGGTCAGTCCTTGCATCCATAGCATAATGGTTGCATTTCTCCAGCCCCATTCCTCAGCTTTTTACCACAACTGTGGCAGGGAGCACACTGGTTAATGTTTTAATTAAGGATTGCTGTTTTAAACACCTTTAATAGAGTGCTATTGTTATTATACTGTATGTTGCAAGCTGCTAGTTTGTACGTTATTTCTGTGCCATTAATGTTAAGCAAAACTTCTGATGTCGAGAAACACAATTCTTAGTATTGTATAGAAAAATAATGATATTGAAAGCAAAACGTAAACCCAAAAGCATTGATAGCAAAATAAAATATTGCAAGGTAATAATTTTTTACTGCGAGAGCAAATGCATTATAAATAGATGCAAATTATTTATATTTTTTTATGATAAAGCATTAAATAAAACATCTTCCTATTTTCTGCAGTTTCCCCTATCTTTGGTTATGTCAACCTGGCCTTTGCGGTCTGGCCTTTTTTCCAGTTGTAAGTTTTGGTAACTGATTTGCCTCTGAAGCTAAGCAGGGTCAGTCCTGGATGGGAGACCAGATGTAGCTGGTGAAAAATAAAATGATTATTATCAATTGTCAAGTTTTGTGAAGTTCTTACATGTGTCCAAAAACCACTTGTGTCTCACTCGTAAAAATTTAACAGGTCTGAAAACTAAATGTGTTTCATGTTTTTTTGTAAGGGTGACACACACCCTGCCATATTCAGCACTGTTGGCAAAAACTTTGTTCAAAGACCACTCAATCTGTGGGGCCGTGCCGTCTCTGGTTTCTGTCAACGTCATGCATCAACATATGCCTTGGCTTCTGCATGAAATCTGTCATGCAATGATATGGATGACCTATGTGGTTTCCGCTCATCCTCAAAGCAAAGCGTGTTATCTGTTAAAACAAGGGGCTGGCCTGAACAGCTGCACCTCCTAAGCCAGTCTGATAGTGAAGTTGAATGAATAATTGACCGCTGGCAAGACTAGGATGCTTAATCACATTGTACTTTCTGACAAGGTGCTTCTCTGGCCCAATCAAACTGTATTCTATGGGAGGATGAGGTAGAGGGAGAGGGTAATGAAATATGAATGGATGGCTAACTCTGAGAGGTAGAGGGAGAGGGTAATGAAATATGAATGGATGGATAACTCTGAGAGGTAGAGGGAGAGGGTAATGAAATATGAATGGATGGCTAACTCTGAGAGGTAGAGGGAGAGGGTAATGAAATATGAATGGATGGATAACTCTGAGAGGTAGAGGGAGAGGGTAATGAAATATGAATGGATGGCTAACTCTGAGAGGTAGAGGGAGAGGGTAATGAAATATGAATGGATGGATAACTCTGAGAGGTAGAGGGAGAGGGTAATGAAATATGAATGGATGGCTAACTCTGAGAGGTAGAGGGAGAGGGTAATGAAATATGAATGGATGGATAACTCTGAGAGGTAGAGGGAGAGGGTAATGAAATATGAATGGGTGGCTAACTCTGAGAGGTAGAGGGAGAGGGTAATGTAATATGAATGGATGGCTAACTCTGAGAGGTAGAGGGAGAGGGAGAGGGTAATGAAATATGAATGGATGGCTAACTCTGAGAGGTAGAGGGAGAGGGTAATGAAATATGAATGGATGGATAACTCTGAGAGGTAGAGGGAGAGGGTAATGAAATATGAATGGATGGCTAACTCTGAGAGGTAGAGGGAGAGGGTAATGAAATATGAATGGATGGCTAACTCTGCGAGGTAGAGGGAGAGGGTAATGAAATATGAATGGATGGCTAACTCTGAGAGGTAGAGGGAGAGGGTAATGAAATATGAATGGATGGCTAACTCTGAGAGGTAGAGGGAGAGGGTAATGAAATATGAATGGATGGCTAACTCTGACAGGTCTTCAATTCACTCACAGACTCTTTGTCAACTGTCTGTGTTGGAATAGGTGCATAGCAATGGAACATTCAGCATTGTGGAGATTGAGGAGAACACTCACTTCACACACAAGCAACTACACACAAAGATTCACGCGAGCGCACACACACACACACATACACACACAGGGACGTCATGCACCCATTATTTTAGAGGGGGCACGAAGTATGTAAAGATGGAGAGGGTGTGGTATATCTAGAGCCATAATCATTATGACTAATTCTATGTATAAAAATATAATATATTTCTCGGCATAGGTTATCTAAGCATACCTCTTTGCCTATTCAATTGTCATTATAATTAATGATTCTTTAAGAACTTTCATGCCTTGGGAGTTTAGTACAACTGCCACACTGGTATATATTATCATAACCCAATAATTCATTTTAGTATTTTCTAAATTTTCTAAGCTAAAATCAAATCAAACGCTGTGTGTGTGTCACTCAACACTCTCTCTCCCCTCCTCCACTGACGATAATGTCTGCACGCACTAGAGCAGTGCTTCTTAAAGTATGGGTCGCGACGTGTCAGAGTAATGTATAATTATTTCATTAATTACTGGAACTGATTTGAGCAAAGTGAAACTGCGCTCTCTGTTCACTGCGCTCTCTGCTTAGCAGATCGTTTTTCTGCAGTTTTATTGAAGATCACTCAGTGACCCAAATGCTGCAGCGCTGTCGTTCAGTGGCAGATGATGCGCCACTGACTTGTCATTCCCACTCGCCATCACTCACCACTTTCATCAAATGGACTCAAGCTAGCCACAAGTTCTGACTGAGATCTCTCTTGGTTTCATACACACTTTGAGAAATAACAAGGAGCACCAAAATGTTTTGTGCGGGGAAGTGCTTAGTAATGAGTCTCCAATAATGAAAACATTTTAACGACACGTCCTGACCAAATATCCACAGCATGAAGGTAAACCCAGTGAATTATTTCATAACAGAGCACAATGCTTCAAGAAACAGTGCTTCGATAGTGGAAAAGTAAGTCAGCTAGCAAGCCTTTGTCGTCATTTTATAACAGGTGATGATAAGCAGAAATAAGGGAGTACTATCTCTCATAGTTGTAGATGTGAGTTTCTCTTTCAAACAATCCCCTTCTACACAGCTAATAGATAGCAAACATTAGCCAAACAAGTTAGTTAGCTACTGTACTTAGTGCAACCCTAAGTACAGATGAAGATTAAACATTTTCAGGCCTACTGTACATCTTACTGTATAAATTATTGTTGAAAACAAGTCTAAGTTGTAACTGTTGCTGTTAAAATACAAGTAATCATTGTTATTCTGGAATAAACTGATTGACGCAAGATGCCTTTTGAGGCAAACACACTCACACAGTTCTGGGTTGTTCATCTACAGCAGGAAGCGGCCCCCTGCTTGACTGAGAAAGCAGTAGATGTTCTGATCCAGTTTGGCACCACATACCTATGCGAGTCAGGATTCTCAACTCGGGTGTACTTAAAAATAATAGCCACAAACCTCTCATTAGGACTGTGTGTGTA
This sequence comes from Thymallus thymallus, assembly GCA_023634145.1. Classification (NCBI taxonomy): domain Eukaryota; kingdom Metazoa; phylum Chordata; class Actinopteri; order Salmoniformes; family Salmonidae; genus Thymallus; species Thymallus thymallus. The sequence goes on along the minus strand of CM042389.1, from coordinate 14,775,221 downwards.
TGTGTTTGTTTTCTGGTCTACATCTGTGTGATGTGATCAATTACTTTATTCCAGTTTACATTTTAGTCATTTTAGCTTATGTGACTTATAGTAGTGAGTGCATACATTTTCATATTTGTTCATACTGGTCCCCCGTGGGAATCGAAACCACAACCCTGGCATTGCAAGTGCCATGCTCTACCAACTGAGCCACACGGGACCAAAATAACAATTATTTATTGTATTTTAACAGCAACAGTTCCAATCTAGACCTTTTTTTCAACAATACTTTCTACATTAAGTTACTTAGGGTTGCAATATTAAAACTGTGCATGTCTGTGTGTTCTGTTATACATCTGTGTGATATGTGCAATCAGTTTATTCCAGTTCAGAATGAAAATGATTGAATGTATTTTAACAGCAACAGTTCCAAACTAGACAGATATGTAAGAGGAATTGCTATTTCTATGGGTATTTCATTTAATTGTTATGTGTTTTTGTCTATATTGCATTTGTTTTAGGCATAAGGGCAATTAAATGTACCGATATGTACATATAGTTGCATGTTTTCATAAGCTTGGGTCCCAGGAAAACAGAAAATGTCTAATTTGGGTCCCAGGCTGAAAAAGTAAAAAAAAACCCTGCACTAGAGTATGTAGCGTATCTTTGCTCCATGGTGCACTTACTAGGGAGAACAGGTATTAAAAATAATAATATTCATACCCCTTGACTTATTCCACATTTTGTTGTGTAACAGCCAGAATTCAAATTGGATTTTAAAGCAAAGTAAAATACCCCATAGTACCTCATAATGACAATGTGAAAACATGTTTTTAGACATTTTTGCAAATGTATTGAAAATGAAATACATAAATACCTAATTTACATAAGTATTCACACTGCTGAGTAAATACTTTGTAGAGGCACTTTTGGTGGCAATTACAGCTGTAAGTCTTTCTCCCATTCTTCTCTGCAGATCCTCTCAAGCTTTCTCAGGTTGGATAGGGAGCGTTGCTGCACAGATATTTTCAGGTCTCTTCAGAGATGTTCGATTGGGTTCAAGTCCGAGCTCTGGCTGGGCCACTCAAGGACATTCAGAGACTTGTCCCGAAGCCACTCCTGCGTTGTCTTGGCTGTGTGCTTAGGGTCGTTGTCCTGTTGGAAGTTGAACCTTCTCGCCAGTCTGAGGTCCTGAGCGCTCTGGAGCAGGTTTTCATCAAGGATCTCTCTGTACTTTGCTCTGTTCATCTTTGCCTCGATCCTGACTAGTCTCCCAGTCCCTGCCGCTGAAAAACATCCCCACAGCATGATGCTGCCACCACCATGCTTCACTGTAGGGATGGTGTCAGGTTTCCTCCAGACGTGACGCTTCGCATTCAGGTCAAATAGTTCAATATTGGTTTTATCAGACCAGATAATCCTGATCAGTGGCTTCCGTCTGGCCACTCTACCATAAAGGCCTGATTGGTGGAGTGCTGCAGAGGAACTGTCAGAGTGAACATTGGGTTCTTGGTCACCTCCCTTACCAAGGCCCTTCTCCCCAGATTTCTTAGTTTGGCCGGGCGTCCATCTCTAGGAAGAGTCTTGGTGGTTCCAAACTTCTTCCATTTAAGAATGATGGAGGCCACTATGTTCTTGGGACTTTCAATGCTGCAGAAGTTTTTTGGTACCCTTCCCCAGATCTGTGCCTCCACACAATCCTGTCTCAGAGCTGTACGGACAGTTCCTTCAACCTCATGGTGTAGTTTTTGCTCTGACATGCACTGTCAACTGTGGGACCTTATATAGACAGGTGTGTGCCTTTCCAAATCATGTCCAATCAATTTAATTTACCACAGGTGGACTCCAATCAAGTTGTTGGAACATCTCAAGGCAGATCAATGGAAACAGGATGCACCTGAGCTCAATTTTGAGTCTAATAGCAAAGGGTTTGAATACTTTTGTAAATAAGGTATTTATGTATATTTATTTTTAAATAAATGTGCAAACATTTCTAAAAATACCATGGTTGCCCTTAGTTTGAAGATGTAATCCGGAGACAGTTTTTACAACAGCCTTCTGTGTTACTCGACTCCCTCTGCATTTGCAATTATACTCTGCTTCCATCGTGAATTCCACTGATTTCAAAACTCGGTCAACTTCCCCGTCACTGTCATCAGAAGATCCTACAATGGCTGGTTCAATTAAAATATGTTTCCCTAAATCAATCTCCTTATCGTCTGATTCACAGAGTCAGCATGGCACGATGGTCCTCTAGAAAGTAGTCCATCACAACTTTTTCCCACTGATCTTTGTCGATAGCTCCTGTTAAACTCAATGTCACTCAATGTAACACTTTTGCAGCTCTTCATGATATATTTCCAAAAAGCTGCGGTAGCAAAGACAATCTACACGTACTGAGCAGCTCATGTTATAGGCAGAGCCATGCTACAGTCGTGGTCAAAAGTTTTGAGAATGACACAAGTATTGGTCTCCACAAAGTTTGCTGCCTCAGTGTTGATGATGGCAATTTGCATATACTCCAGAATGTCATGAAGAGTGATCAGATGAATTGCAATTAATTGCAAAGTCCCTCTTTGCCATGAAAATGAACTTAATCCCCAAAAAACATTTCCACTGCATTTCAGCCCTGCCACAAAAGGACCAGCTGCCATCATGTCAGTGATTGTCTGGTTAACACAGGTGAGAGTGTTGACGAGGACAAGGCTGGAGATCACTCTGTCATGCTGATTGAGTCAGAGTAACAGACTGGAAGCTTTTAATGGAGGGTGGTGCTTGAAATCATTGTTCTTCCTCTGTCAACCATGGTTACCTGCAAGGAAACACGTGCCGTCATCATTGCTTTGCACAAAAAGGGCTTCACAGGCAAGGATATTGCTGCTGGTAAGATTGCACCTAAATCAACCATTTACCGGATCATCAAGAACTTCAAGGAGAGAGGTTCAATTGTTGTGAAGAAGGCGTCAGGGCGCCCAAGAAAGTCCAGCAAGCGCCAGGACCGTCTCCTAAAGTTGATTCAGCTGCGGGATCGGGGCACCACCAGTGCAGAGGACTGGGGCCATCTGGAAAACACCTTGTCCGGAGAAGACAAGGTGAGCGCTACCATCAGTCCTGTGTCATGCCAACAGTAAAGCATCCTGAGACCATTGATTTGTGGGGTTGCTTCTCAGCCAAGGGAGTGGGCTCACTCACAATTTTGCCTAAGAACACAGCCATGAATAAAGAATGGTACCAACACATCCTCCGAGAGCAACTTCTCCCAACCATCCAAGAACAGTTTGGTGACGACCAATGCCTTTTCCAGCATGATGGAGCACCTTGCCGTAAGGCAAAAGTGATAGATAGATAGATAGGTACAAAACACAGGGCAGGTGCAAAATGCCACAACGAAAGTACACAAAAGACAGATACACGGTACATGATACATAGAGCGGAAGTATGAAAAAGTATAGAAATAACTGAGTGGCTCGGGAACAAAACATCAACATTTTGGGTCCATGGTCAGAAAACTCCCCAGAACTTGTGGTCGATCTTTAAGAGGCGTGTGGACAAACAAAAACCCACAACTTCTGACAAACTCCAAGCATTGATTATGCAAGAATGGCCTGCCATCAGTCAGGATGTGGCCCAGAAGTTAAATGACAGCATGCCAGGGCGGATTGCAGAGGTCTTGAAAAAGAAGGGTCAACACTGCAAATATTGAAACTTTGTATAAACTGAATGTCATTGTCAATGAAAGCCTTTGACACTTATGGAATACTTGTAATTATACTTCAGTGTACCATAGTAACTATTGATATAAAGATCTAAGAACACTGAAGCAGCAAACTTTGTTGAGACCAATACTTGTGTCATTCTCAAAACTTTTGGCCACGACTGGCAGACCAATCCAAACTCATCTCTCGGCATGTCCAGCCCATCCATTATCTCAGCCAATCATGGCTAGCGGGAAGGTTTCTGTGGTTTTCTGTGGCTAAACCAACTAGGCTCGTAATTTAAAAATTGTATTCATATTTACAGATGGAATACATGTTTGTTATTAAGGTACATGAAAGTTCACATGTTCCAGAATGCATTTCTGCTAACAAATGCCTCTCCTGTGATGTAGTGACGTGCACCATACACCTTCCTCTTGGAACGGGTCACGTATGTGTGGGGTACAAAGATGGGGTAGTTATTCAGATATCATGTTAACCATTACTTTTTAACACGAATGAGTCCATGGAACTTATTATGTGATTTGTTAAGCACAAGTTTACTCCTGAACTTATTTAGGCTTGCCATAACAAAGGGGTTGAATACTTATTGACTGAAGACATTTAAAATTTTAGTTTTTGATGAATTTCTAAAATGTTCTACAAACAAAATTCCACTTTGAAAGTATGGGGTATTGTGTGTAGATCAGTGACACAACATCTCAATTGAATCAACTTTAAGTTCAGGCTGTAATAAACAAAATGTGTACTAAGTAGAGGCATGTGAATACTTTCTGGAGGCACTGTATCTATATATTTTTTTATTTCGAAGTCCTTGTACCTCCTATGGGCATGACAACTCTGTGACACGCACACACACACACGCACGCACGCACGCACGCACGCACGCACGCACACACACACACACACACACACACACACACACACACACACACACACACACACACACACACACACACACACACACACACACACACACAGTCAGAGGGATGGTTGGAAGGCTCTTCAATAAATGATATATGACTGCAGATTTGCAAGCTACTTCCAAAGTACAGAGATTTATAACAAGGTGCTAATAATGATATGGAGTATTTTCTGCAACGTTGCACATTTACCAAAGCAGTGTTTAGACCCAACTTACTTTGTAGTGACCTTATAGTTGAGGCTTATAAATATGTACAATTGTCCTTGGAGACTTCTGTTTGCAGTAATGAAAACTTCAAACCCTGATGAGAGAATATGGAATGCCACTGGGGGATTTTTCATTGGATATTGGTTTGTTTTTAATGGAATTTCTATTTGTTATATTTTCTGCTTTTTCTACTTGAGCCAATGCAGTCGCTGATCGGAATATACCTATTTCACTTTTGCATGTAAAAAAACGAATGACCACTGCTGCACATGCTGACATTGTTTTTAACAGGTTCAATTATACAATTTAGAACGAGCAGCCAGCTCATGAATAAACGAGTGCATCAGGGAGAATGCAACAAGTACGCAGATGCAATACGTGAAAACACATTATCTATCTGGGGATAGCTAGCTAACATAATGTCACAACACATGATCTAAATGGGGATAGCTAGCTAACATAATGTCACAAAGCATGATGCGCTAGCCAGTTAACTTTCATTCTGAAATAACTTAGTATTTACGAGTTTTATTTTTTAGTGAAATACAATGTACAGAAAAAAATGGGTAAAAACTGTGTGCAGGTGATGTTGGAGGCACAAAAGGGCTTATATAGAAAAAATACCACAAAAAAACAATATACAAATATAAGTTCAAAGAAAGTTATGAAAACTAGTATGATTATTACGATATGACTGTTATGATTATTTATTTACAAGTTAATTACAATTTGCTTTTTGCTTTATCTCCATCTGTACCTGATAGAGCAGATCTAGTCTCACATGCGGAAGTAAGCCATCTGGCGCGAGAGACTCATCGGGAGGGAGACTAGAGCAGACCTAGAAGTTCTGACTGAGCGCACATTTGAGCGCCCCAGGAAAGTCCATTTACTTTGTGCTGTTATATTATGCTATGAAATCCTGTGATTTCATTGGGGCAGTTCCCCCTCATAGCAAATAGCTGGCAAAACAATCCAAGCAATATTCATATGGCCTATGCGCCCGCGGAGCTGATGTCAGTCACTGAGGGGCAGAGTAGTAACTGAACAGCTTGTTTTAAACATTAACAATTTTGAACAGGAAAATGTACACATTTACCACACTTTTATGAGCATTTAAAACATAATCCATTAATGATATACTGTATATATCACAAGCGGGGCGCCGCCCCTAACACCCTAATTTAAAGTGGTTAATTACACTTGTTGCTCTGAGACTAATTCCTTTAGGTGTGGACATCACAGAGCTGCCATAATATCGACAGAAAAGTTGGCATCGTTTGTGCTGTATTGATATATTTCATAGGTAGCACCTAACTATGACCCAGAGATTTCCCTGGCCAGTTCACGTGATCAGTATAAAATCCTTGCCCTGTTGATCGGATAGGACAGACATTTGACACATTTTGCTGTAGTTCATAGCAATTACTTTGCTCTATAATACAGCACATCATGTTACAAGAGGCATATTGACTCACTTATTGGTTGGTTTTTATTGTAGGTGTCGGTTAGGTTATTGATTGAAAAATGCAATAAGGCTTGATGCTGTCCATGTTGAAGTGGGTGTATTAGAGGGGCCAGGGTCAGGTTGAAAATGCCAGTACTCTCTTCCCGTTGCATTGAAAAATGCTTGCTATTTCTGTGTGAAAAGTCAACAAGGTAACAGCACTCGCACCTGGATGTTGTGAATTCTTCATGGTTCAATTTAAGGTTTGTATTGGGCTTTACTGTACTTTCTGACTTGTCTGTTCTTTATCATCTCTTTTGGGCCAATACACGAGCATACATGTAAACACGCACATATGCATGCATGCACCCACATCAGTGGTAGGACTATGCAAAGAAAGAGACTCAAATCTGAAGGATTTGAATGTCATCAACAAGAGACATGATAATAATAATTTGGGGGGATTGTGCGTATATTAGTCATGTTTACACACAAGTGTGTAATGGAAATTTGTTTTTTGCATATCTCAGCTCCCTCTGAGACACCCACAAGGAGTGGGGTCACGGCGTAGGGTCATCATTGTACAGCGCCCCTGGAGCACTTAGAGTTAAGTGTCTTGCTCAAGGACACAGCAACAGATTTGTTTGTGACCTTGTCGGTTACTGAACCAACGCTCTAAACTCGAGGCTACCTGCCGCCCTTACATGAGATAGCAGAAGCAGTAGGGATGAAAGTTCCAATGACTGTGTCATATGGATAATAAGGCAGCTGAATGAATGAATGAATGAGAAGAGAGAGAGAGAGAGAGAGAGAGAGTTAGAGAGAGAGAGAGAGAGAGGGAGAGAGAGAGAGAGAGAGAGAGAGAGAGAGAGAGAGAGAGAGAGAGAGAAACTCCCCCATGTCATAATGAAAGGATAAATGCTTAGCTTAACTTTGTCCGTCTTTCACACTATGAAGCCAATGCTAATTCGCATTGGCAAGGTGCGGAGGAGGATTCATCCGTCACTGAATCCGATGGGCAGATATCCACATTCAGGTTGCTCCACAGAAACACACCTGCCACTGCACTACACCACAGCTATTCATCTCAGGTAATTAAGAAGGACAACTCATTAATCGTAGTTATGTTGACTATCAATCATGCTGTACAGTAGGTCTTTGAGACTGACACTGGTTGTTTGGAAGATAAATGATGAACGCTTTGTGGATGCCTTTGAACCTGAAGCCTGGATCTCTTATTGGGATCCTTTTGTTTGCTTTATACTTCTTAGGATGGTAAACACAGTACTGAAGTTGAAAAAGCTGTTCTGTTGATCTTTGGATATTGTCTTTGTCTGTCTGGATTCACATATCTGTGCATCTGTTAAAGTCTTGCGGCTGTATTTGTAATAGCAACCCTGGTTGACTGCCAAATGCTTGACTACCAGCACTTCCTATAGAATATTGACTCTAAAATATGAACCGTGGTTGGCCAAAACATTCAGTGAGTTCCGACACACTTTTCCTTCCACTTCAATCAATGCTAACAGGGCAGATAGTGAAATAAAGGACATATTTATTTGTGTGTTCATAAGCACTGAAGTGCTTGAGGTCTGTGTATAAACAAAGAAATTACACTTTAAAGCCTTTGCTCACCTCTCACTGACTGCCGAAAGCACAGCTAGAACATATTGCCTTTGTTTTCTTTGAGAAACATTTATGCCTGCTTTCTTTACAATCTAGTTATTTTCCAGCACCACCCCCGTATGATCCCCTGGGGTCTCTCATTAAAATATTTTTTGGTCATTACTTCATCCAGATTTGTATGCAAATGTATTATTTAGATTATTTTTTTTTACCATAGACATAATGTAGTCCAAGGGATATTTTTGATTTCTATTTTAGTAGAAGGTTACCTGCTGGCTTCCCTGAATAACTTGTCTGTAACATCTAAGCAGAGGGGTGAACCACTTCTGACAAAGATAGTATCTTTCTCTGGGATATTTCAGTGTCTATAATTTTAACAGCTGCTTGGTGCGGATAATTTCTTAGTGTGAGAGATGGGGTGAATCTACTGGACACTGATAAACAATGCTGTCAATCAAAGATTAGGTTTAGAATAAGGGTTAGGGTAAAGGTTAAGGTTAGGACTAGGGCTAGGGTTAGGGTATATTGTACGTTTAGGATAAGGGTTAAGATTAGGGTTAGGATTAGTAGATAGTTAGTTTAAATAATACTGATAGTCTGTAGATAGTCTGTAGAGCATTGACTATCCAACTTCAGTGTTACCTGATAATTTTGTCACCATATTTACACTTTCAACATAGGTAGGGGTAAATGTATTCCGGACTGATATACTGGTGAGTGATGTTGGGAGGTGTTGTCAAAAAAAATGTGAACGCTTCATTACTCTTCAAAGTCAGACATTTTACTTGGGTATAGATGCATACTATAACTTTAGACATAAATCAATAAAACACTGTGTTTCTAGAACTATTTGTATGATGTGAGCCGTAACTTGCCCTTGTCACAATGGCATTCCTTCAAACTCCAGACAACAGAGACAGACACATTGGGGGATTGGTTCTGGCCAAGGTGTCATCTGTTTTATCTGTCAGAAAACCAGACTGGCACTGTGAACTACAGTCTGAAAATGGGCCAAGTGAATCACTGGAGTTGCTGATAACTTTGAAGTTCACTGCATTGAAGATGAATGGAGCCACTTGGGCCATTTCTTCATTCCACTCTGCTATGTTCTATTGAGAGCAGAAGCAAAAGTCCCGGCATGGTTGTCAGCTAAAACAGCTCTCCACAGACGTTTTGCCTGCCGGTTAATATAAGTAATGTCAAATAGATTATTAAAATAGATGAGTATTCCTATCGTCCGTTAACATGACATTTTTATTTACCAAACATGACGTGACTAGTCTAATTTAATTGATAAAAATTAAGGTAATGTGTATTACAAATTCCGAATCATCACTTCCTTAGGTTAGCGCTGGGCATTAGCATTGGCCAGGAACCAGGAAGTGGCCAGGGGAAGGTTTCTAAAAGTGCCAGCTGGCGTGCTTCCTGTCCTGACTGTTTCCCTAATGAGGGGAAGATGGAGAGGAACACTTGACTCCCGCTGCACACCACTTTACACATCAGCAGGATGCTTATTTAGAAGTGAGAGGTCATCAGAAGATTATAAAGTACATACGGGAGAAAGAGGAAATAGAACGCCATTTAAACAAAAAGAGGCTGTAGAATATTGGCACTGCTATGACTACTAATGGAAATATGCTGTCACTGTGTAGGGTTCACATTTTTCACCACGATTGACTTTGAGATGAGGACTAATTAGCAGTGTTTCAGTTCTTGACAATGCCCATCATCACTGCACTGTTAGAGACGGTTGCTATGGGGTTCAGACAAGAAATAGGGTATCTCTATCTCTCTCCCTTTCTCTCTCTGAGGAGCCATCAATCCTGCCCAATAATCTAAAGGTCACTCCAGCTACCCAGCACACATACCGAGAGAGACAGGGGCAGAGGGCATATATAAACAAATGGAGGGTGGGGGATAGAGGGGGGGCAGGATAGGTAGAGCGGAAGGGAGAGACGCACAGAAAGGGAGAGAGGAGATGGAGACATAAAAAGAGAAGGATATATTGAGAGGAGGAGAAGAGAGGGGTGATGAAATAAGAGAAAAAGAGTATCAAAGGAAAGGGGTTGATAGTGAGACATCTGACCTACTCCTCTTAGCGGTCCATCCCTTATTTCAGGGAGTCAGTGTGTGTAGTGACATCCGCTTTGTACTCATTACTGTAGGTGGGACACAGACAGGGGGCAAACCACACACCACGTCCCCCTCCTTCGTCTCTTCTAGGAGGTCAGCGTGAACGGGTGATTGCTGGGTCTTCACACAAAGAGGGGAGAGTCCCACTTCATTCATCATAGCTTAAGTGTGTGCGAGGCCCTTTCAAATTCCACTAATTACAGTGACGACGTAGAGTGCTCTGCAATCAGTCATTTTTATTTAAAAAGGGTCAGGTTGGTACGTGAGTTTGAAGTGACATTTATTGCTTCACTGCCTCTGGTATACTAGCCAGACGATTGCCTCTCTCCACTGTCCGTCCTGCTCCCTGCACGGACCCAGGGATCAATAATGAAGAAATTACATTGGTATTTTCTCCCATTCGTCTTTGACCTTTTACCCCCATTAATAGCTATTTGTCCCTTTTATGTTGTTCATTTACCATTACCCTACACTTGGACACATTCTACTTGACCTCTTTTTTTTCATCATTGGCAGTTGGCCCTTTAATAGACATAATGTATACGTATTGGCTACATTTTTCATTGACCTTTATAATGGAACATGTTCTACTGATCCATGCCCAGGGGCGTCAATTGAGGATGGCAGGGTGTGGCAGGGTGTGGCATTATGTGGCACGGTGTGGCAGGGTGTGGTACGGTATGCCAGGGTGTGGCAGGGCAGTTGCCATACCCTAGCTCAACAACAACAATTTAAAATAGGCTACAAAAATAATTCCAATACCTATTAAAAGGCAAATGCAGTTTAACTGTAAAAAACTAATGAAAACATTGTATCACAGTGCCTCTCCTCTTTCTAAAGATCTAATTTAACTGTACTGTATATAACAATATGAATATTTATATATGAATAGTGTGAAAATAGTATTTGTTGTTGTTGTCGCAGTGTTTTTCCACTATATAACTCTTATTTTTGAATGTAATGTAATATCTTATGTTGCTCTTGTCTATAACTGTTTTGTACTTTGTCATGTATTTGTATGTTTTATGTAGAACCCAGGAATAGTAGCTGCTGTTGGTGCAGTAGCTAATGGGGAACCTAATAAACTAAGCAAGCATCGACACAGCTTCAGGGAACAACTCAAAGAGTAGATGGCTTTGGCTAGGTAACTGCTGATTGACTTGACATGAAACTAAACTAGAATTTTAATCCCGGCGCTGAACTAGTGTGTAGCAGCTAATTCTTGTATGACGTGTTTGTAGAATGTTATGTCGCCTATTCACTGAGCTGAATGAAGCTACAACAACGAGGTGATAATGGCTGGATTCAATTTAGCTTGTTTTTGCTGTTTTCCAAATTGCATTTTAGAGTTTACTCTAGGTTTAGATGATGCCCCTGTCCGTGCCCAGGATGGAATGGTCCTTTCTGGTCATTAATGTTGGGGTCCTCCTAGCATACAGTTTTAAACCCTTTATAAAGCAATAAGCCAGCCTGTCTCCACTAAGCTCTGCAATTTTGGCTTTGTTTCAGTCGATCCACTGTTCTGCTTCTCTTCAGAAATTACATGGGAGTTCACGCCCCCTCAGGCTTTCACACTCAAATCCAGAGCTTAGCATTCACCTCCTGGGCCTGGTGGAAATGACAGAACAAGAAGCCATGTATTTCATCCCAAGTAAAGAGAATAGTTTGAGGGAGCAGTGTGACATCAGGATGAATATATTATAGTAATTGGCTGTGTGAATGGCTTGTTCCTCCTCACTTACTGAATGGTCTTTTTGCTTTGTCACTGACCAGGTGTACCAAAAAAAGGACCAAGAACCCGCAGGTTCGAGCCCATTGATTGCAGTGGACAAGTTTGCCAGCATCTTCCATTCCTTCCAAAATGGCTGCCATGCATCAGTGTTTGATGCACGCTGGTGGTGGTGATGCAGGCTGGTGGTGGTGATGCAGGCTGGTGGTGGTGATGCAGGCTGGTGGTGGTGATGCAGGCTGGTGGTGGTGATGCAGGCTGGTGGTGGTGATGCAGGCTGGTGGTGGTGATGCAGGCTGGTGGTGGTGATGCAGGCTGGTGGTGGTGATGCAGGCTGGTGGTGGTGATGCAGGCTGGTGGTGGTGATGCAGGCTGGTGGTGGCTCAGATGAGTGACTCCCAAGTCCTGGTCTTTTAGTTAAGTCATGTCGTGTCATACAGTATCTGCAACAACACAACAGAGGAGAGGGTGTTAGCAGTCGCACCACCTCTGACCTGACTGTGACCAGGGTGTTGGGAGTTCTAGTTTCATAGATCTAGCCTGACCGCGGTAATCTAATTCTCATTCTCAGTGAGAAGACAACAAGTCATTTTCCAGCATTGTGCAGCTAATTAAAGAAGAGTCATTGGGGGGAGTGACTGTCTGTCGTAATTGCGTGACTCCTGATTCTGTTCTAATTATTGTTCCATTGTAATTGGAATAACAGATAACCACTGGACTCCTGTTCCTTTATTGGTCTGGAGGATAAGGAGAGGAAAAAGAGAGCGTGAGAGAAGAAAATAAGAGGAGGAGGGAGGTTAATTGTCTGTTGTCCCAGAGTTGGCTTTCAGCTTTCAGTTTCTGTATTTCCATTCTGATGAAATTAAGACTAAGAGAGACAGAGAGTGGAGAGAGAAAGAGGGAGGGAGAGAGAGAACAAGATAGTGAAAGAGAGACTGAAACAGATAGGAAGAGAAAAAATAGTTGAAAGAGGGAGAGAGTTGTTGCAACTATTTCCCTGATTCTTTTCTACATTCATGCATCACTCCTCTTTTGTCAGGTGCTGTGCAATGGACCAATATGACTATTTAAATCCCTGTTGTAATCTTATGTATGTAACATTTCTACCCCTGATGTAAATGTTTTATTATTTATTTTGGGGGATGAGTGGTCCAAAGAGAGAGTCCAGAAAGAGAGAGAGCAGAAAGAGAGAGAGATTACAGAGAGAAAGAGATTCCACAGAGAGAGAGATTCCAGAGAGAGAGAGAGTCCAGAGAGAGAAAGATTCCAGAGAGAGAGTCCAGAGAGAGAAAGATTCCAGAGAGAGAGAGTGAGTCCAGAGAGAGAGAGATTCCAGAGAGAGAGAGATTCCAGAGAGAGAGAGAGTCCAGAGAGAAAGATTCCAGAGAGAGAGAGAGAGTCCCGAGAGAGAGTCCAGAGAGAGAGAGTCCAGAAAGAGAGTCCAGAAAGCGAGTCCAGAGAGAGAGGGAGCGAGAGAGTTCAGCTTCCAAAAATAATTCAGTGATTTCCAAAGGAGGACCAGCCAAAGTTGTAAATGAGAACTTGTTCTTAACTGGCCTACCTGGTTAAATAAAGGTGAAATAAATGTGTATACAGCTGTCTCCCCTCAAAGGCATTTCAGTGTGTAAAATACAATATAACACATTTTATTGTCACCAGGCAGGCCACAACTCAATTCAAACAGCTCTTACACTAAAAGAGCATTATCATAATTTTCACAATTTCACAGTATTATTCAAACCTCATAGGGTGGAAATATATATTTTTTTAAACTGGAAAATCACATTTTGGACTACACTGGGACTTTAAGAGCCTGACAGAATGGAAGTAATCAGAACAGAGGAATTGATGCATGACGATGAAAGTGTCACTGGGGGAAAAGTAATCACATTATTGCTAGACATCATCAGCAGACTAGTGTCATTGACATTTTGATCGGCAACTAAATTAATTTCACCCTCTCTTGGAGATGGCCTCTCACAGATAATCCAGAAACATAGAAATAGTTCAATTATATCTGTGTAGGGATTTGTGGATTGCAACATTATTGAAGCTACTTTGATGGTGATTGTGATTCAGCGACCAACTTAGGTTAAATGGATAGACATGTGATTCAGAGAAATTCAAAAGGATTAGCTTTGGAGAACAGAGAAAGCTCAGTGTCCTTGAATGAGCATAACACACACTGTTAATAACCTCCCAATGACACAGTGTTCTTTTGGAGCAGTAATTAAAGCAATTACCAAAAATGCATGGATATACATGTTGCCAATACTGATTAAATAGTATCCCACTGTTGGATTTAACTCATAACCAGCCTTTCATTGCAATCTGAACAAAATAAAACCATTTTCAAACTACCTTTTGAACTCTTCACTGAGTTCCACCATATACCACTATATTGAACCATTTCTAGGCTACTAATGAACGCTTTCCTTCAGTTCATGTAAAGTAAAAAGACTGACCAAGAGCAATCATTGTCATCATCATCTATTAGAAAGCCTGGAACGATTTTGGAAGTAATCACTGCTGTGCTAAAGCTTTAGTGTCCCCCTCTCTAAAGGTTCAGAGCAATTTGTGCTTCAAAATTAATGGTATCGCTAACAACCATAGCTGGCCTTTTAAAAAACAACTTTTTGATTGACAAGACAGGGTAAAAAAACAGAAAGCATTGGTACTAATGGTCTGCTGATGCATCTAATCTACAGTAGTTAACCTTTAATAGGGACCTTTTAATGCACTTCCCCTTCCTCCTTTGTCCTGCACTACTTATAACGTGATGTGTTGTCAGCATGCTGATGTGATTCTCAGTGCAAGGGGACAGCCGCTGTGGTGTGGCACTATGGGAGTTAGTAAAAAACGTAATAAAACACTAGTACCTTGAATGTTACAGATGCTTGCAAATCATGTGCATCTGTTATCGAATTCTACGCTGTTCTTTCCAGGGTTAGCAGAGAGAGAGAGAGCGAGAGAGGAGAGAGAGTGGGGGGGGAGAGAGGAGAGAGAGAGAGAACTACTGGAACTCAACAAACTCATTAAACGTTTAACTCATGAATAAATAACATGGTGGAACGATGTTGAAATATAAATTTCTCAAAGGTAGCAAATTAGTAGTGTATCATAAATGTGGGAGGGATGGGTATGTAAACTCAGGTGGAGAATGTGTAATTGTGTGACTTGATGAAACTGTAATTGCATTAAAATCAAATCACCTCTCTCATTTTAGTACGCCAGAGTTCCTCCGTAGCCGTGAGTGTATTCATTTTAAATGGTTTTCAGAGTCAAACTGCTAAATGCATGTTTGAATGATCCCCTGACTCTATGTGGAATAGGTGAGTGACCAACTTGCTAGCAGGGATAAATAGCTCTTCCCAGTCAACCTTGATAGATATTTCTGGTCCAGTTCCCCTCCATAACTTTCTGTCGGTCCCTTTAATTTACTCCAGTTTGAGAACTCAACATTATTATTAGAATGTAGGTTCTCAATTAGACTCGGTTCTGCATTTCAAAGATATAATCACAACTGGTTCTGAGAACAGTTGCAGCCTCAGGCCAGACTTAT
Source organism: Thymallus thymallus (assembly GCA_023634145.1). NCBI lineage: Eukaryota > Metazoa > Chordata > Actinopteri > Salmoniformes > Salmonidae > Thymallus > Thymallus thymallus. The sequence goes on along the minus strand of CM042389.1, from coordinate 14,759,900 downwards.
AGTGATGGAACATTTCCAGTACGCAGCTGATGGGTGAAGGTCATATGGTGGTTTTAATTGGTGGAAAATCAAGTGTTACATTGAAATGTGGTGTGTTTTTAATTGCAATGATCCATTGCACAACCTCACTCTGCATGTCGACCAAATTGAGCACAAGGAATTATCATAGCTTTGAGAATAGTAAAATTAGTAAAATTTTGCTTATACAATGTTTTATGAAGTTCATGTTCAACATTGCTTTCCCTCTAAATTAACACCAACTGTTGTGTGAGATAAAATCCAATACAAGTAAAAGTCATTGAGGTCATAACGCTTGGAGGACTAAACATGAATGTTATTTTTCGGGACATGTTGACAGGCTATGTGTTATACCCAGGACTAGCTATCAGGGTATTATATTTGTTGCCTCAAGCTCAATGTTCCCCTGGACGTCTGAACAACTGTACCATTCTGAAGTGATATGTGTAGGCCTATGTTCCTACAAGGTGTCTATGGTATGATATCTCTAGTCAGTTCAGTGTGTTTTTGTAGTTTTTATTGCAGCAGGATTGCACCCCTTGTCTGGGTTCCTTGTCTGATTCCAGGTACCTGGAAGGCATTGTAAAATAAGAATTTGTTCTTAACTGACTTGCCTAGTTAAATAAAGGTTAAAAAAAATTCTGATTGAGCTACTTGTATCTCTCACTCCCTACTGAATTGTGGCAAATTGGAAACACTGTCAACTCAGCATCTAAGTATTTTTGACTTGTCCTGTGTTGGAACAGATTGTGCTTGAAGCTACGGCTGCACCATCTCGTGTGCGACTCACTGGATCCTTTTCAGTACATGTTTTAATTGAATTATGTCTACTCTCTCTGTATTTTGAGTGAGCCACGGCTGCTTGTATAATTGAGTTTGGGGATGCGGCCCGGTGCTTCCACCCTCGCACGAATCGCCCTCTCATTACCCAGCTCTAATTAGGATTAGTGCCGAGTTTTGTTTGGGGCTGGCTAATGAGGGATGTGGTCAGAGACAGGGTCTACTGCTATTAGAACAGGGGCGAGGTGGGGATGGAGGACCAAGGTGGGGATGGGGAAATGGTGAAATGGGAAAGGGAAACAATTTCATTAATTTTTAACCAAACACACACTACTATATGTGACTCAAAACAGGCTAATAGCATCAAATGCACTATGAATAAAAGTGTTCACTTAAATCACGTTTGGAACATCTTCTGTTTCTACCTCTCCTCTGGAACTCCATTCACCACAGATTACCCACCCATCAACTCCCCTATCTTAGCTTGATTTCTCTACATTTTTTACTCATTAAAATGCTGTTTAGGATGTACCAGACAACATCACTCTGGTGACCATCAAAGGCTGCATTCACACAGGCCTCCCAATTCTGATTATTTTTTCACTAATTGGTCTTTTGACCAATCAAATCAGCTCTTTTGCCAATAATTGGGCAAAAGTTCAGAATTGGCCTGCCTGTGTAAACGCAGCCTAAGAGTCCATTTGTCACTAATTAATGAAGCTCTCTTTCTCACACATTTTAAAATGCAGATCCATCTTTTCTTCTCTAATGGATCTCGGTATGTAGCATGATGAGTGCCATTGTCCATTTTACTATTAGATAGTGGTCCCAAAATACACATTGGTGACGTTCAACCTGTGTGAAGGATGTAAAAGCTCTTTTAGATATTTTCCAGAGTGTAAAATACTAGGGTTATCTTTTATCTTAAAAACAATTACAGCACTATAGTTGTCCTTATTTTTTTGTAAGATTTATGTGTTCCACGTCATCACTGTAACATTGGGATGAATATCACTAGCCTAGGGCTCACAGATGTAGTCCATTACAGAACAAGACATCACATTTTCTCCCTATTCATCTGGGTTGAGGTGCCCTGCTGCCCACTGTGTATAGAAGGGAATTATGGGAGAGGCAGGTGGAAGTGGCCCCTGACCTTGTCATATGTATTACACTACAGAGGAAGAGGAGAGGACAAAGTGGGGAAACCAGACAACCATATACAGTAAATTGTACACACACATACACACACACAGAAAAACATACACGCGCACACACACACACACACACACACACACACACACAGAAACACACACAAACACACACAAACATACAACCACACAGACCGCAGTGATCAATGCACAGCTCAATAAATCCTATCAATAAAAATGTTGCTGACATTGGACATCTTGATGATGTTCTCCACACCGTTACTGGCCCTGCTATGTTTTGTGTGCAGCAGATCAATCTAAGCTACAGTTGAAGTGGAAGTTTACATACAGTTGAAGTCATTAAAACAAATTTTTCAACCACTCCACAGATTTCATGTTAACAAGCTATAGTTTTGGCAAGTGGGTTAGGACATCTACGTTGTGCATGACACAAGTAATTCTTCCAACAATTGTTTACAGACAGATTATTTCACTTATAAATCACTATATCACAATTCCAGTGGGTCAGAAATTTGACTGTGCCTTTAAACAGCTTGGAAAATTCCAGAAAATGATGTCATGGCTTTAGAAGCTTCTGATGGACTAATTGACATCATTTGAGTCAATTGGAGGTGTATCTGTGGATGCATTTCAAGGCCTACCTTCAAACTCAGTGCCTTTTTGCTCGAGAAATGTCCACATCATGGGAAAATGAAAAGAAATCAGGCAAGACCTCAGAAAAAAAAATCTAGACCTCCACAAGTCTACTGGATCATCCTTGGGAGCAATTTCCAAATACCTGAAGGTACCACGTTCAATAGTACGCAAGTATAAACACCATGGGACCACAAAGCCGTCATACCGCCCAGGAAGGAGACGCGTTCTGTCTCCTAGAGATTAACATACTTTGGTGCGAAATGTGCAAATCAATCCCAGAACAACAGCAAAGGACCTTGTGAAGATGCTGGAGGAAACAGGTACAAAAGTATCTATAGCCACAGTAAAACGAGTCCTATATCGACATAACTTGAAAAGCCGCTCAGCAAGGAAGAAGCCACTGCTCCAAAACCGCCATAAAAAAACCAGACTACGGTTTGCAACTGCACATGGGGACAAAGATCGTAGTTTTTGGAGAAATGTCCTCTGGTCTGATGAAACAAAAATAGAACTGTTTGGCCATAATGACCATGGTTATGTTTGGAGGACAAAGGGGGAGGCTTGCAAGCCGAAGAACACCATCCCAACCGTGAAGCACGAGGGTGGCAGCATTATGTTGTGGGGGTGCTTTGCTGCAGGAGGGACTGGTGCACTTCACAAAATAGATGGCATCATGAGGAAGGAAATATTGAAGCAACATCTCAAGACATCAGTCAGGAAGTTAAAGCTTGGTCGCAAATGGGTCTTCCAAATGGACAATGACCCCAAGCATACTTCCAAAGTTGTGGCAAAATGGCTTAGTCAAAGTCAAGGTATTGGAGTGGCCATCCTATAGAAAATCTGTGGGCAGAACTGAAAAAGCGTGTGCGAGCAAGGAAGCCTACAAACCTGACTCAGTTACACCAGCTCTGTCAGGAGGATTGGGCCAAAATTCACCCAACTTTTGTGGGAAGCTTGTGGAAGGCTACCCGAAACATTTGACCCAAGTTAAACAATTTAAAGGCAATGCTACCAAATACTAATTGAGTGTATGTGAACTTCTGACCCACTGGGAATGTGATGAAAGAAATACAAGCTGAAATAAATAATTATCTCTACTATTATTCTGACATTTCACATTCTTAAAATAAAGAGTTTAAATGTATTTGGCTAAGCTGTATGTAAATGTCTGTATGCTCTCATGTTTGGTTGGTGGCGATCAATCTGGGTCGCTCAAATGAAATTTGTAAGGCTCAATCATTGGCTTTCATCCAAGTGGTGAAAATGATCTTGTTTTTTTACATTTAACCTCTACTCTTTATTAGAGAGATGGAGATAAAGGTGTGGATAGATATAGATAGATCAAAGGGTACGGGAGAGGGGGGAGTAAGAGATAGATAGAGGTACAGAGAGAGGGACAAAGATAGCTAGATGGAGAGAGAGACTCATTAGTAGCATTTGATTCAAGTGTTTGTGTTTCATTACTAGAGGACATTTGTTTTGATCTTGCCCACTCTGTACATGCAGATTAGCCTGTCACATTAAAATATGAGGAGGCCCTCTCCATTCAATGGCAGCCCTGACTGACGGCAGAGACGAGCTGTTGCGGCGATCAAATCTAATTTTCGTCTTGTTGTAGACACCCTCACTCAAAGTGTGTGTATGTTTATGAATGTAGGTGCGCACATATCTGTATGCTCCTCAGAATAAGTGTTCCTTTTCAAATCTGTGTGTGTGTGTGCACGCTTCTGTGTGTGCACGCATAACTCTAATGCAATTACATGTGAGTTACTCCTGCCACCCCCCCCCCTACCCCCCCCCCCCCCCCCCCTGTCATCAGCTCAAGATTGTGATGGCTGCTGGCTGTCAATCAATCTGCTCTTGATTGACGTCTATTGATGCTGATCCTCTTTAGCCTCTGATATGTGTATCTCTCTCTACCTATCTGCCACTAAATCTCAGGATTACCAACACCTCTATTCACATAGCCCCTGTCCAACTGATGGGGTGTATGAGTTTTGCAAATTTACCCACATTATTTTTGCATTCTTTGTGTCTGTTGCTATCAATTCCTGTGTTATTACCATTATAATTCTCAGGAAGGGTGTCGAGATTCTGGGGTTTTTTTCAAGAGAGGGAAGCTTACCCTCTTCTTCTCGTTGGAGTCAGACACGTTTTTAAATGTGTCTGATGAAGGATCCAAGCCTTGAACTTCCTCATTACCGACAACCTCTGCAACCTGCAGAACTTAAAAGAACATTCACAGTCAGCTCCTAACACACTCATCTCAACGCCAGCCCTCTCCCTGTAATCCTTCTCTAGTTCCCCAAGCTATTTACATCAGATGCAACTTTCTCCAATATTTTTGGGAGGATTGTATAGTAAGTTGCAGGTAGGGGAAGCGGTAACACCAGAAGATATTTGGTTGGAGGATACATAACAAGCTTGTAGCTTTTGGAATAGCAATAAGATGACTCTTTTGTTCATGACACCCTCCTGTTCTTCAATTTCTATCTATGTCTTCTCCTTTCAAACATTTGCAACCTCCTTGAAGCTCCTTTGCAAGATGGTGACTTTCAAATGATTGGTTTGCTCTGCATGCTGGCTTCATTGTGCTCTGTTTATGAGTCTGGTCACACTGTTAGACATATGCATTCACCTCCAGGATGACATTATCTGAATTCTCTACAAAGGGCAAAAATGTTTTGTGAAGCGCAGTGTTAACCAGGGGAATATGGCATAGTAATCGAATTCTGTCCAGCTGTGTGTTTGGAGGAGTTGAGTGGTAAAACAGTTTTCTGTAATGCCACAGTGAACTATGGAAATGACACAAAATGGATGGCCAGTCTCCCACAATATATTGGACTGGAGTTCATTATTCAAAATTTTTTAGCCGCTAGTTCAGTCCTGGAGAATTTGTTTTGACCCAGCAAATTAAAATGTCTGGTTTTATCAGAGCCCTGAGGGAGAGAGAAGATATTACCCTGCCAAGTCTGGGGATTGGCTCCTATCACTCCACTCTCACTAAACCTGATGTCGGATGAAATAGTATTCACAGCCAATAGGGATGATTGAGTGTGTGTGTGTGTGTGTGTGTGTGTGTGTGTGTGTGTGTGTGTGTATGTGTGTGTGTGCGCGTTGTGTAGGTGTGTGTGCGCTGTGTAGGTGTGTGAAAGCCAGCAGGAAAGAGAGAGAGAGGGTGGGTGGGGAATGATTGAGTTACAGAATGATAGAGAGAGAGAAAGAGAGGTTATTGTGATATTTATGAAGTGTGAGATTGAATTCCTGCTTTCTCAGTGTGTTTGTACACGTGTGTGTGTGTGTGTGTGTGTGTGTGTGTGTGTGTGTGTGTGTGTGTATGTGTGTCAGTGCAATGCAGATAACAGGGTCAAATAAGGAAAGTAGCATATTTTAGTATTGTCATATTTTGGCTGACACTGTGCTTTTTTATCATATTTTGTGCTTTTTATCATATTCTGCTGCATTTGCATCACACCATAGTCCCCTTTCGCTAATTGGCTGTCTCTGCACATCTGTGACCCTCCATCTGTGAGTGTATGTGTCTGTTTGTCCATCAGTATTTATATTACTGTTTTCTATAGAGTGCCTTTAGAAAGTATTCACACCCGTTGACTTTTTCTATGTTGTGTTGTGTGTTACAGCCTGAATGTAAAATGGATTCTGTCCTACACACAATACCCCATAATGTAAAATAGGAATTAGTTTTTAAATATTTTTTATAAATGAATTCATTAATAAGTATTCAACACCTTTGTTATGGCAAACCTAAATACGTTCAGGAGTAATACTTTGCTTAACAAGTGACATAATAAGTTGCCTGGACTTCTATGTGCAATAATAGTGTGTAACATGATTTTTGAATGACTACCTCATTTCTGTACCCCACACATACAATTATCTATTAGAGCATGGGGAAGTTATTAATTACACTTTAGATGGTGAATCAATACACCCAGTCACTAAAAAGATTCATTTCTAACTCAATTGCAGGAGAGTAAGGAAACCACTCAGGGATTTCAGGCCAGTACTGGCTTTAATAGCTGTGATGGCTATGATAGGAGAAAACTGAGGATGGATCAACAACATTGTAGATACTCCACAAATCTAATATAATTGACAGAGTGAAAAGAAGGAATTCTGGACAGAATACAAATATTCCAAAACATGCATCATGTTTGCAACAAGGCACTAAAGTAACACTGCAAAAAATATGGCAAAGCAATTCCCTTTTTGACCTGAATACAAAGTGTTATGTTTGGGTAAAATACAACACATTACTAAGTACCACTCTCCATATTTTCAAGCATAGTAGTGGCTGCATCTTCTTATGGGTATGCTTGTAATTGTTAAGGACTGGGGAGTTAGTTTTTCCAGGATAAAAAAGAAACAGAATGGAACTAAGCACAGGCAAAACCCTAGAGGAAAACCTGGTTCAGTCTGCTTTCCACCAGACACTGGGAGATTAATTTACCTTTCAGTAGGACAATAACCTAAAACACAAGGCCAAATTCACCCTAGAGTTGCTTACCAAGAAGACAGTGAATGTTCCTGAGTGGCCAAGTTATAGTTTTGACTTAAATATTGTTGAAAATCTATGGCAAACATGAAAATGGTTGTCCAGCAATGATCAACAACCAATTTGCCAGAGCTTGAAGAATTATAAAAATAATAATGGGCAAATATTGTATAATCCAGGTGTGCAATGCTCTTAGACACTTTCCCAGAAAGACTCACATCTGTAATTGCTGCCAAAGGTGATTCTAACATTTATTGACTCAGTGGTGTGATTACTTATGTAAATTAGATATTTCTGTATTTAATTTTCAATACAAAACATGCTTTCACTTTGTTATTATGGAGTATTGTGTGTAGATAGGTGAGAAAAAAAATATTCAATATATTCTGAATTCAGGCTGTAACACAACAAAATGTTGAGTAATGTTCTCTAAACGTTTTGAATACGTCTAACTCCTTCCAAGATCCATCCAGGTGCATATGTGAGTGTGTTTGTTTGTGTGTGGTTATGCAACTGTGTGTGTGTTGTTAATGTTTGTAGGGGGCAGCAGCAGGGTCTCTAATGAGGATGTATGACCCTGAGTGCAGCCCTCCCTTCCACTGCTCTGCTCCCCTGATGAGAGAGAGAAGATTTTACTCATGTTAATCTCCACTCACTCACTCACTCACTCACTCACTCACTCACTCACTCACTCACTCACTCACTCACTCACTCACTCACTCACTCACTCACTCACTCACTCACTCACTCACTCACTCACTCACTCACTCACTCACTCACTCACTCACACACACACACACACACACACACACACACACACACACACACACACACACACACACACACACACACACACACACACACACACACACACACACACACACACACACACACACACACACACACACACACACACACACACACACACACACACACACACACACACCATCATCATTAATTGGTTCTTACTCCAACAGCATGCTAGTATGTTTATATGGGTTGGTTAGGTGAAGGGTCAGTCTAAGTGAATCGTGCACGCTGCATCGATGCTCCAGCTGCAGTCTGCATCAGGACTGATTCATCTCACTCTCCCTCCATCCATCTCTCTCTTTTCTTTTAGTCTCTACACATACCCCCTTCCACATCATCTCTCTCATCTTATTCTTCCATCTCTCTCTGACCAGCCATCTGTTATGTTAGTATAACTCCCTCTCTTTTGCTTCTTTTCTTTGTCTGTCTCTTTCCATCTCTCTTTCTATGTGCAACTCCTCTTCTCCTTGTCCACATCCCTGTATCACTCTCTCCATCCTTTCCTTACCAGTCATCTGTCACATCATCAGAGCTCCTCGCCTCTCTCTCTTTCTGCCTCTCCCTTGTCTGAAATCGATTTAACAAAATGCAGAATCTGTGCTTTTATCCAGTGGGGACAGCTTTTTGACAGTGTATACATAAAGGAAGATCTAGTCTCTGACAGGATGAGCATGCAAACACAATAGGGTGTGGATGTAGGTAGATAGTCACTGACAGCAAACAAATAATCCTCAGGGACTTGACGTGAAGATATCACAGTCCTGCATTAAGTACTAGATCAGTGTACAGATGTGGCCAAAGGTTTTGAGAATGACACAAGTATTGGTCTCCACAAAGTTTGCTGCCTCAGTGTTGATGATGGCAATTTGCATATACTCCAGAATGTCATGAAGAGTGATCAGATGAATTGCAATTAATTGCAAAGTCCCTCTTTGCCATGAAAATGAAGTTAATCCCCCCAAAACATTTCCACTGCATTTCAGCCCTGCCACAAAAGGATCAGCTGCCATCACGTCAGTGATTGTCTCGTTAACACAGGTGAGAGTGTTGACGAGGACAAGGCTGGATATCACTCTGTCATGCTGACTGAGCCAGAATAACAGACTGGAAGCTTTAAAAGGAGGGTGGTGCTTGAAATCATTGTTCTTCCACTGTCAACCATGGTTACCTGCAAGGAAACACGTGCCGTCATCATTTCTTTGCACAAAAAGGGCTTCACAGGCAAGGATATTGCTGCTGGTAAGATTGCACGTAAATCAACCATTTATCGGATCATCAAGAACTTCAAGGAGAGAGGTTCAATTGTTGTGAAGGCGGCGTCAGGGTGCCCAAGAAAGTCCAGCAAGCGCCAGGACCGTCTCCTAAAGTTGATTCAGCTGTGGGATCGGGGCACCACCAGTGCAGAGCTTGTTCAGGAATGACAGCAGGCAGGTGTGAGTGCATCTGCACGCACAGTGAGGCGAAGACTTTTGGAGGATTGCCTGGTGTCAAGAAGGGCAGCAAAGAAGCCACTTCTCTCCAGGAAAAACATCAGGGACAGACTGATATTCTGCAAAAGGTACAGGGATTGGACTGCTGAGGACTGGGGTAGAGACATTTTCTCTGATGAATCCCCTTTCCGATTGTTTGGGCCATCCGGAAAACACCTTGTCCGGAGAAGACAAGGTGAGCCCTACCATCAGTCCTGTGTCATGCCAACAGTAAAGCATCCTCAGACCATTCATGTGTGGGGTTGCTTCTCAGCCAAGGGAGTGGGCTCACTCACAATTTTGCCTAAGAACACAGCAATGTATAAAGAATGGTACCAACACATCCTCCGAGAGCAACTTCTCCCAACCATCCAAGAACAGTTTGGTGACGACCAATGCCTTTTCCAGCATGATGGAGCACCTTGCCATAAGGCAAAAGTAATAACTAAGTGGCTCGGGGAACAAAACATCAACATTTTGGGTCCATGGCCAGGAAACTCCCCAGACCTTAATCCCATTGAGAACTTGTGGTCGATCCTCAAGAGGCGGGTGGACAAACAAAAACCCATAACTTCTGACAAACTCCAAGCATTGATTATGCAAGAATGGCCTGCCATCAGTCAGGATGTGGCCCAGAAGTTAATTGACACATGCCAGGGCAGATTGCAGAGGTCTTGAAAAAGAAGGGTCAACACTGCAAATATTGACTCTTTGCATAAACTGAATGTCATTGTCAATGAAAGCCTTTGACACTTATGGAATACTTGTAATTATACTTCAGTGTACCATAGTAACTACTGACATAAAGATCTAAGAACACTGAAGCAGCAAACTTTGTGGAGACCAATACTTGTGTCATTCTAAAAGCTTTTGGCCACGACTGTACAGATACAAGAACATTTGTATTTGTATTTATTAGGGATCCCCATTACATACAGCAGCAGTGCTGATGAGACGGATCAGATACTAGCTAACTGCCTGATGGGTGGCACCACATCACACTGGCTGTAAAATCTGTAAATCAGTCATTTTTGTATAAAGTCATTCATCACACAATGCTTAACACCCGCCATAAGCAAGCCTGGGGGTACAATAGTAAGGAAATAATCTGAGTAAAATGTTAAAGGGAACCTGAAAAGCTGTCGTGTGAGAGAAGACCATTCTCTTCTTGCTAGGACTGGAAAAGAGCTCAAATCAGAGTTTGAGCCGATTCCATCTTAACAAAGTCAATTCAGGGGATAAAGTGAAACTGTTCCTGTATGGAGACAAATCCCTTTGAAATGAAAGGTATCATGGTATCACTCCGATTCAATAACTTGACTCAGTTGAAATAGAACTGACCCCCATAGTTCATACAGGGGTTTATATGGTCCATTTCTGTCAGTATAAAGACATGTTATGACCGGATTGGCTGTTAAAGGAATAGTTTGTGCAATTGTGGCACAAATCCAATGCAAGTCAATGGTATGTTAGCATTTTTGCGCTTCATGTCCACATCATCCTAAAGTATCTTAAACTGATTGTGTAACTCAATGAAGTTACTTATAGAATATTTGGACATGAAGGGCAAAAATGCTAATACAGGTTCCATTGACTTGCATTGGATTTGTGCGATAAATGCTAAAAAGTTAGTTCTTGAAACAGTGGCAAGGTAAACAAAACCAAAGCATAGATTGATGTAATACCTTGTCAATAAACTGCTTACAGGGCAAGGAAACCAATACGTAATTTGGGTGAACTATCCGTTTAACAGTAAATTGACACCCTGGTATTGGATACTCAGTTGTTTGTCAGTTGTAATACTCAGCACTTTAACAGTGCGTTAACCCTCACCCGCAAATAGTTGTCAATATATTTAACAATCTCATGTTTCTTTCTTAAAAATGTAAATGTTACGATAATTGATTCCAGTTGGCGTATGAGCTGATATGTTAACCTGGGATTGTTTATGGTAATTTGGGTGAGAAACGTAGGGTATAAATGTGAGGAAAAGATCACGGATGAAAATCCATGGAAGGTGATATTTTCCTGTCAGCGGGAGAGCAAGAGGAAGATGGAGAAAGGGAGAGGGAGCATGGTGACAAGAGAGAAAGAGATACCGGAACACTCTACCATATTCCTTGTGTTTCTCAGTACCAGAGATACAGTACAGTCGTGGCCAAAAGTTTTGAGAATGACACAAGTATTGGTCTCCACAAAGTTTGCTGCTTCAGTGTTCTTAGATCTTTATGTCAGTAGTTACTATGATACACTGAAGTATAATTACAATGTATGTATTTGTATTTGTATTTATTGTCCCGCTCCATGGCCGGAGCCGTTGGCCCCACCGGTGCCCAGTCCGGGACCGGTTGTTTTCCCCGCTCCATGGCCGGAGCCGTTTGCCCCACCGGTACCCAGCCCGGGCACGGTTATAAGGAAGGGACATGGGAGAAAACTGTCCACTTCGCCGGAGCCAGAGCCGCCCCCGATGGACTAGTCTTCCCTCCCTATTAACCCCCCCCCCCTTGCATTTGTGTGTTTTTTTTTTGGCGTCCGGGAGTCCGCGCCTTGGGGGGGGTACTGTCAGGCTCTGGCCACAGAAAAGCCTATTTGCTTCTCTATGTAGCTATGGTCAGAGTCTGACAGTGTCCTTCTTTTCTGTTTCTGCGTGGGTTTTGGGTTGGATCCCTAATTAGAGGCAGCTGCACTGCATTGTCTCTAATTAGGGATCCCATATATGTTAGTCTGTCATTCACTCTGGTGTGGGTCGTTGTCGTTATATGTTGCAGTCACGGTGAAAGTAAGTGCGCCCTTTTTTGTTTACGTCCGTTCATTCGTGTTTGTGTTTGTGTTGGTGAACGTGACGTTTAGTCTATTCGTGTTTAGTCCTGTAGTTCGTCATTTGTGGTTTTTGTTGATACATAGTACTATATAACTTTATTACATAGTATAAATAAAACCTATGTTGAACTACTATCCCTGCGCTGCGTCTTGGTCTCTCCAAACACCCATCTGTGACACTCTGTCAAGGCAGCATCTACTCTTCCTGGTGTCCAGCAAAATTAAGGCAGTTTTACATTTTAAAAACCTTACAATACATTCAGAACAGATTTCAAAACATATGAATTGTGTGCTCTTACTGTACATAAAACCATTTAGCTGAGAAGCTATAAATACAGATCAAACAATGTGTCAAACAACCTTTACATTTTTTTTCCATAGTAAAATGCAAATTTCAAACATTCCATGTTAATATTATTATACTTCTGTTTGACCTTGTATGCAGTTAGGAAATAGTCACTACAAGATGTGGTAGGTGGATGAGATTAATATTGGTACTGTGGATGTAGTATATTCTCTCTGTGTTTAATACGCACTGAAGGATATGTAGTAGTAGACCTAGACATTAAACACTTTATTTTCTTGCTCTTGACTTTCTACTTTAAAGCTTATTGTATGTAGTTGGCATCAGTGACTTGTGGATTGTGAAAACTGGGTCCTCTCACTTGAATAATCCAGTGGGAAGACATCGTACATTTCTTTCTAGTGGTCTTTAAACATACTTGAGAGGCTGAATAGACAATATATTTTCTCTCCGAATTAATGTGATTGTACAACGTCCCCTGTAATCTAAGCTTGGTCTTTTGCTTACTTTTCATGTATGATAGCTTTCCCTCTCAATCATATTTAAGTTCGTACAGCCTGCACAGATGGCAAGGAAAACCGAGAACTATCTGGTGCTCAGGCTTACATAGCCATCATCTGACCTAAAGAATTTATAGAAATCCTGTTGTTCTTTTAGTGCCACCACAAGCATCACAGATGCATTGTCCATGTAGCAGATAGCATTGTCCATGTAGCAGGTAGCATTGTCCATGTAGCAGGTAGAATTGTCCATTTAGCAGGTGGCATTGTCCATTTAGCAGGTAGCATTGTCCATGTAGCAGGTGGCATTGTCCATGTAGAAGGTAGCATTGTCCATGTAGTAGGTAGCATTGTCCATGTAGCAGGTGGCATTGTCCATGTAGTAGGTAGCATTGTCCATGTAGCAAGTAGCGTAGTTAATATAGCAGGTAGCATTGTCCATGTAGCAGGTGGCATTGTCCATGTAGCAGGTAGCATTGTTCATGTAGCAGGTGGCATTGTCCATGTAGTAGGTAGAATTGTCTATGTAGCAGGTAGCATTGTCCATGTAGGAGGTAGCATTGTCCATGTCACAGGTGGCATTGTCAGTAGTTGTAGTGGGACATCATTTGAGTGTCACAGAAGAAAAACATGTAAATGTGTTGAGGGCATTTATATTTTTATATTATATTTTTCTATTGAGACAAAAAAAGTGTTATACTGTCCCATGGTCAGGTATTTGCTCTCTGATGTGGAAAACTTTAAGGAGAAGTCATATGTTATAATGAGTTGTACGGAATGTATTCAAAAAAAAATTCTTGAGCAGTACAAGGCAGCTAAAACTTTGTTTCACAAAATAAATAATCTGTCTGAAGGTTATTGTTTGAGATGGAGATGAAAAAAGCATGTAGTCTAAATCACTCCAACTAGTGTTGTCTCAAATCCACTCCTTTTTCATTTTGTTGTACATAACATGCAAGAATAAGAGTATCATATTTTGGGTTTGTTGACAGGATTACCTGCCGGCATCAGTTTCCATTGTGAAACAACTGACAGTGAGTCAGCAGAATCTCTGGCACTGGGCTTTAGGGTTAAGCAAGCACAGGTCACTGGGGTGAGCAGTCACAGATGCTCTCTGTTTACCCATAATACCTAGTGGACGACTCAATTCCAATGTAATGATTAGCAATGATATAGTCACTCACTTTTAATTATCGACAGCCGTTACGACCAGCTAGTTAACATAAACAATTTGTCTCGGGACCCACAGGCTAATGTGGTCATTCCAATATGGCGTGATACTCTGCATACTCAAGGACATGTTTTCCCTCACGATGATTAGCTGTTTTACAATTACAACGCAACATGGCCAGTTAAAAATACAAGGTTCTCCCTGGTCTGCACTGCGTTGAATGCTAAACTGGGGCGTGGGAGTGAAGTTAGAGGCCGGAAGCTCGGCTAGCTCTCTTTTGGCTGACACCTGTTGGGTTTTGGGATGATTGATTTGGATGGTGTTATTGAAGGAGATTGGATAGCATTGTCAGAGATTAATTGCGACATATTTATCAGATTCATCCACAGGATTGTCCCTGTGGCTGTTTCCTGATGGTATTAGGAATAGTGTCATGCTTTGTCTTTGCCATGTGTAATTGCTTTCATTGCATTTCACCCCCCCTCTCTCCTCCTATCCTTTATCTCTGTGTTTCTCTTACCACTGATTTTTCTCTCTCTGTTTTAGTTTATATAAAGTTAATGGAAACAATTAATCTCATAAGGTAAACAATTAATCAAATCTAATCAGGGAATCCGATTCCTGTACAGTACAGTATTATGCACATTTATTAACTGAGATGATGAGGGAGTTTTTCCCCAGTAAGTCAAACGTTCTCTGGGAGCAAACATATTAATAAATACAAAATATCAAAAAAAGGGAGCCCATGGGAGCCCAATGCAGTTATACAGTGCAACCCACTGTAAACCATAATAAAATAAGATTATACAACTTTCTCCCATTCATGCTGAATCCCTCCATTATCCAACTCTAGTGAGAGTTGAAGACTGCAGGACTGGGTGATATGAGCGACTGGGGGGGGCTGTTCCTCTCTAAATGCTTCTGGCCATGTACTTCCCTTATGTCTCACAGACATACAGTATGTATATTTCATGCACCCAGGAGTCCTAAAAGCTGCTCTAGTCAGCCCATAGCAGTGTTTCGGTGACAGAGGCGCCACGTTAGCAGATGTTGCTGTGAGAGGCTAGGCAGACATGACTCACGGGCCCTAGGGTAACTTCACAGAGCCACCACACAGTGTGTAGCAGAGGAGACCCTGACTGGGTGGCAGGAGTGGAGTGTAGAGGGGATGGATGGTATTGCAGTGTGGAGAGCTGTTTCTGTAGCCTTTGGATAGCATTGGTGCTACTTTGTTTTTCAGCAGCAGCCAGCTCCATTGAGCCCATCTTGGATAGCAAGATGGCAAAATGTTAGGGTGGTCAGGTCTGGATATAAACTCTACTAGCAGGATATTGCTAAGTCATCTGTGAGCCATGTTATCATAGAGATTTGACCAATGAGTCAGTCATTGTAAGGCAATTTGTTCCACTTTCTGGTCCTCTATCTTTGGAGGCATTTTCCGATAATCTGCCCCGGCATGAAGAGCTTCCTTGTAAACTGTTGTAGAGAAGCAATACTAACAGGTTGGACAATTTAGTTGAGGGGCACCAACTGCATGCCAAAACAACTAATGAGTTGTCCGACCAATTTATGATCTTAGATCATGTTAGCTGAAACGTCCCGATTTCTACTGCAGTGAACCTGTCTGCATTGGTAGGAGTGCACACATCACAAAAATGAAAAGACCAATAGAAGACTGCCAAATGTATCCCAGGCTAACTGCGCAGTGCTAAATTTAGCCCCCTTCTAGCCAACACTGCGTTTTTAAGGATCGATGGGAGAGGTAGAGCGCCAGGAGGGAGGAGGAAAGCCTGTCAGTCATGGGCTAAATAGAAAGAGAGTCAGTCACTATTACTCTGCCTAATGCTTAGAATAGCCTGTCGCAACATAAGACAGCATCCCAGCCTGTATAATAAGAAAGGACCTAACTACCATGCTGTCAACTTATTAAATACGATGCCTATAAAATATTAACAACTCTGTGTATATGGAGGACGAGAGGGGAGTGACTGAATGGGTGTGGGGTGGCGGTTTGTATGGCGTGCTGTTAACTCTGCAGGCTTGTCACGACAATTTTAAAAGGGTCGAACGTCAATGAAATTGCAATTAACATGAGTAAGTGTTTTACTCGAGGGGACGAGTCGTGTTGGAAATGTTGGGAAAAGTAAACAAATACAATTGAAAAAGAAAGACATCTATTTTTTCTGGGGGGGGGGGGGCTTAAAGGAGACTTTGTTTATTAGACTTGTACCCTCTTATAGATGCAGACCATTATGGTTGTACTGTCTAGCCTCCCTCTAAGGAATAACTATGTTTTAATAGTCACATCTTCAGCCTGTAATCTCTGATACAACCAGCTCTGGGTTTAAACATACATTTAAATGCATCCTGCGATTGTTTGCGATCATAAAGAACATATGACAAGCATCCATTTTAAGACCCTTTAAGCCAACAGTTAATATCCATCACACATCTGCTTGGTGAAATTAAGATTCTTATTAAGTATGTCCAGGCTTATCTTCTTAATAAACTGATGCTAAGTGCTATTTTCCGCTATGTAAATTACAAATGTAGTTTTTGCCTGTAATAAGGTTAAGGCCTTCTTGCTAAATCATGCATGTAGTTGTGTGAATAGGTTGTAAAGAGCTCACTCAAAACATGACGCTCTGTAAAAAGCATTTTATTACAGGGTGATAGCATGCACACTTTACTATCCCAATGGTTTTATTAGGGAATATGTTGTAATGAGCTGTCTCAACCCTTTCTTCTCTTAAAGCTGGAATCCTTAAGGGTTAAACTGCCTCGTCCGTTTGTGATATTACAACAGCAAAGAAGTTACTGCAAACAACAAAACAGTTTATTCCTCTCTTACATCATCGCAGGCCTAATAGAAGAGGACAATATGTACTGCAAAACATTTTGGGGACCATGCTGCGTGACGCTCCTCAACTCGGCATGGTGTGGCGGCTAGTGGCGCTGTTTCCCCCTACTGCGGATTCCATCTTTAAAGGTTATGTGATGAAATGAATATGAGAACTGCTTTTTGGCCATACTTTTTAAGGGTACACAACATACACAGCAGTGCTCTTCTCCCGGATAATGTAGCCGTACATAGAAGCATAAATCATACCCTTAGAGCACAAGTGTATTTTGTGATCTGTTTGTTGTGCGGACGGTTAGTTTGGTGACATTCAGCAGTTTTACATCAGCACCGTGGCGTCCAAGGGTTTTAAGCTAGTGCAGTGACGTAAAAAAAAAATATTGTGTCATTATAGTCGCCAGGCTGGGTACCTGGGACCAGTCAGCCAGGCATGAGGTGCTAAGGCCTTGGATGTGCCAAGCTGAAAATGTCAACAACATGCTTCCTTGAGCTCACATTAAACGCTGACAGACGGTAATGGCCTTGCCAAGACAAATCCCCATTAACTAGTCCATTAAGCCACCCAACTCCTCACTTTTACCTGTCAGTTAAATAACACCCCACATGTTAAATTAATCACATCTTATTTTAGGAGTGGGAATCCAATCTGTGGACAGGTTTTTCATCTTGCTGTGAATTAACATATACACTGCTAAATGCGAAGGTGACCCCTCACAGCACAAACAACACTTATATTTGATGGAGGAGCTTACACTACTGGAGATGAATGGTATGCATGGCCACATTTCTGTGAATTATTAGACATACACACATTCATTCCTTGATTACAACTGCACTATGCAGTCTAATTAGCAGGTCTGTATAATGGCTCCATTATCTATCTTAATCCCTCAAGGTTTTCATAATCCTAGAAATTAGTATGTGCTATAGCATAAGTAGTGTAGCATTGTGTATCTTGATGTATTATGTCTTTGCTGTTGCTTTTAATAGGAATGGTGGTTTGGGAAACTACTAGAAATGTAGCTTGTAATAGTGATTTGAGGGGAGGTTAGAACATGTGCTGAGGATGCTGCCTGACCATTTTAATAGTAATCCCTGCTGCCACTTTGTTGCCAAAACAAAAATGACTTGTGACTAGACAGAGGAAATGTGATTATGTTCATGGTAATGTCTGAAATAATCTATTTAGCATTTAAACTCCACATTGCTTTTACATAAATCTAATATTTTTGGCGTAATACACTTACTGCTTTCGGTTCATATTTCGTAATTGTCTCCACATCCCTTCTACCTTTGTGTTTCTGCCCTGAAGTTTTTATTAATTTATTTTGTGAAGTAGTGTGCAGTTGAACAACAAAGGCTACAGATGTAGGACCTTAATTTGATCACCCTGTTGCAGGAGAACTTTCCTGCAATGCAGTAAATGTAATACTTGTAGTGTATTTGAGGTTTAAAAAGGTTTCTGAAGTTTGTAATTTCAGACTTGATTTTCCCTTATGAAACGTGTATCAACCCCTACAAAAATGTCCATTATTTACAATCCACTTAATAATTCACATTTCCTGTTGCTGCAGGATTTTCCTGCTGCTCAAATTAAGATCCTACATCTGTAGAGAGTGCTTCCTCATGCATGAAATGAGAGGAAACTTTCTTCTCCTATAGGAAATGACACTGGAATATCTGCAATAGTAAAGCTTGCATACGCTACAGGCACTTTGTACATTTCGCCGCTCTGCTTAGGCATAGGCTACATGCTTCCGCCCTAAAATGTTACGTACAGCTCAAGCTGCTGTATGGAAAGCATTTGCATCACAAGTCAACTACTGTGGAAGTAACAGGCCTGTCCAGGATGTCAGTGTGGAGAAGTATGTTTTTACACAGTGACAAATTCCTTGGTCGTGGCAGCCTTTAAATGCTCTTTCTGTCCCAGTGCTTTGTGTGAAACCCCTTCCATTAGCCCACCACAATGTAAGGAGTGTCCAATGAAGTGTAGGATGATCCCAATGGCATGTCCCATGGTGTTATTTCTGTCATCCAACTATACTTATACAAGCCTTTGTCTAAACAGTGCTGCTACCCTAGGTAACCATGGGGGACACAGTGCTCCCAATCCTAATTATGTCGTCCACGACACCAAAGCGAGATACATTGTATAATGGCAAATAGGGTAATTTCAGAAATGTCATGGAAGAGTGACCTTTGGCTGTACAGACATGTTGCCTGAATATGTGTAACTCTTAAGTAAGATGGATGGAACGTCCATTAATGTCCCACTGTGCCCTCTTAAAGATAAAGCAGAAGTAAAGGATGAGCCATCTGGTTCTCCAAACTGAGATAGATATGAATAGACACATAATCAAGTGGAAATATGATGCAGTTTATTGAGTCCCCTAAGTAAACTGTCATTTACCATAATGTGTGATGTGAGTTAAAGCAAACCAGGTCTATTACGAGGTTGGCAACATAAATTTTGAGTGTCACCTGCAGAGCTTATAATCGCCTGCAGAGAGTCCCCCCCCCCCCCAGTCCTCCGCTGCACCATTTCTGCTTTGATTAAAATCACAAGCCGTGGCATACTGCCTACATTGATATTTCATAGCTTATTCAATCTCAACGTTATTTTTTTCCCTATTTTTTTGTATTTTTTATGTTTGTCCGTCGTCAATGAGCTCAGTGGAAATGTCACATGTGGTATTTATAGTTGTGCCTTTTGCTCTACTTCTGAGATGTTAGGCGTTGTGACTTGCTGGGAAGTCAGAGTTTGATGATAGTGGCAGTGATAGCTGCTGAGAAGTCGTTTGTGGTTGGGTGTTTCAGCTAGCTGTCAGACTCATCTACACCCCTCACTGTGTGAGGCAATGCTGTAACCATGGAGTCAACATTGGGGGGGGGACCTAATCTGCACCCCCCCCCCCCCCCCCCCAGAAAAAAATCAAAATTTGAAAACTAATTTCCTGCTATTCTAAAATATTAAAAAATTCACTAACACATGGGATGAACTTTTTATTTATTTTTTATGTTTTACAATAATGTCTAATAGTGTATTGTATTACATTGCTCTGTTTTTTGTTTTTTACTTTTTCTTGTTTCATTGTATGTAATGGAAGAGATTAGGGAATAATAAAGTACAACCATAATCATATAAACAGAAATCTATGCATTGTTATATGAAGACAAGTCCAGATATTGTGACCAAGGTTTAGCAAATTGTTGTTTTTATTTACATATTTACAAGTAAACTTGGGTGGGCAGCAGGGGTGTTTGCTCTGCTCTACTTTGCTCTCCTCTCCTCTTCTCCTCTCGTCCTATCTTCTCCTCTCCAGCCCTCGCTCCTCCTCTCCTCTGGTATTCTCCTCTCCTCTCCAGTCATCTCTTCTCCTCTCCCCTGCTCTCCAGTCATCTCTTCTCCTTTCCTCTGCTCTCCTCTCCTATCCTCTCATGTCCTCTCCAGGCAATGACATGTGTTTTGACATGCCATTCTTCAAGCAAAGGATCCAAAGTCCTTTTTGCGCGTATCGTTGACACCAATAAAAGACTGGCATATTCCTTCAAGATCCAGTCTGTCTAGTTTCTCCTGGTGCACGTGACACATGGTGTCAGGCTCTGGCCATAGAGAAGCCTAATTGCTTCTCTATGTAGCTATGGTCAGAGTCTGACAGTGTCGTTCTTTTCTGTTTCTGTGTGGGGTTTAGGTTGGATCCCTAATTAGAGGCAGCTGCACGGCATTGTCTCTAATTAGGGATCCAATATATGTCGAGTCTGTCTTTCACTTTGGGGTGGGTTGTTATCGTTACATAACGATATCGATGTATGTCGCAGTCACGGTGTAGTAAGTGTGTTTTTCTTTACGTCCGCTTCATTTGTGTGTTTTTGTGAACGTGACGTTTTCCCTGTAGTGTTTGTTTTTTGGTTTTGTATAGTTCGTTGTGTGTTTTGTACTGTACATAGTATTCTAAATAACATAGTACAAATAAAGAATGGCGAACTACTATCCCTACGCTGCGCTTTGGTCTCTCCATACACCCAATCGTGACAGAACAACCCACCACTGCGAGACCAAGCAGCGTAACTGGGGAGAGAGGGAGAGAGAGGAGGTGCTGCCGCGTTATGCGCGACGCGCAAGAAGAGGCAACTCCCGCAAACAACCCCAATGTAATCTTGGGGGGAGGCTATGGGGGTGGTCTGGCTATAGGGAGGAGGAGCCAACACCACTCCCCATGTGGACCATAGAGAGACCGAGGTACCAATGGGGCGCTCAGAGCAAGGAGCAGGAGGAATAGTTGGAGTATTATGGAGGTGCGTTGGAAGAATTGGTGGAGATAGAAAGGGAGGTCGAGAGGGAGATGGCGGAGTGGTCCAGTCCGGATCCGGTCGCCTACTCCACTCCCAGGCCGGAGCAGTCCGCTCCACCGGTGTCCAGTCCGGGTCCGGTTGTCTACTCCACCTCCCTGCCAGAGCAATTCGCTCCTCCGGTGCTCAGTCTGGGTCCGATCGTCTACTCCACCTCCATGCCAGAGCAATCCGCTTCTCCGATGTCCAGTCCGGGTCCGGACCTCTGCTCTACTCCCAGCACCCGAGCTCCAGTGCGTGTGCCTAGCCAGGTGCTTCCTGTGCCTGCTCCACGCACACAACCTCCAGTGCGCCTCCCCAGTCCGGTACGACCCGTGCCGGCTCCCCGCACCCAACCTCCAGCGAAGGTCAGCCGCCCTGAGCCTCCAGCCAAGGTCAGCCGCCCTGAGCCTCCAGCCAAGGTCAGCGCCCCTGAACCTCCAGCGAAGGTCAGCGCCCCTAAACCTCCTGCGAAGGTCAGCGACCCTAAACCTCCTGCGAAGGTCAGCGCCCCTAAACCTCCAGCGAAGGTCAGCGCCCCTAAACCTCCAGCGAAGGTCAGCGCCCCTAAACCTCCAGCGAAGGTCAGCGCCCCTAAACCTCCAGCGAAGGTCAGCGCCCCTAAACCTCCAGCGAAGGTCAGCGCCCCTAAACCTCCTGCGAAGGTCAGCGCCCCTAAACCTCCAGCAAAGGTCAGCGCCCCTAAACCTCCAGCGAAGGTCAGCGCCCCTAAACCTCCAGCGAAGGTCAGCGTCCCGCCACCTCCAGCGAAGGTCAGCGTCCCGCCACCTCCAGCGAAGGTCAGCGTCCCGCCACCTCCAGCGAAGGTCAGCGTCCCAGAGCCTCCAGCGAAGGTCAGCGTCCCAGAGCCTCCAGCCACAGCTCAAGGCCTGGAGCCTCCTCCACCGGTACCCAGTCCGGGTCCAGCCGCCTGCTCCGCCTCAGTGCCAGAGCAGTCCGCTCCACCGGTACCCAATCCGGGTCCAACCGTCTGCTCCGCCTCAGTGCCAGAGCAGTCCGCTCCACCGGTACCCAGTCCGTGTCCAGCCGCCTGCTCCGCCTCAGTGCCAGAGCAGTCCGCTCCACCGGTACCCAATCCGGGTCCAGCCGTCTGCTCCGCTTCAGAGTCTGAGCAGTCCGCCCCACCGGTGCCCAGTCCGGGCCCGGTTGTTTTCCCCGCTCCATGGCCGGAGCCGTTTGCCCCACCGGTGCCCAGTCCGGGCCCGGATGTTTACCCAGCTCCATGGCCGGAGCAGTTTACCCCACCGGTGCCCAGTCCGGGCCCGGTTTATTGCCCAGCTCCATGGCCGGAGCCGTTTGTCCCAACGGTGCCCAGTCCGGGCCCGGTTGTTCTCCCCGCTCCAGGGCCGGAGCCGTTTGCCCCACCGGTACCCAGTCCGGGCCCGGTTGTTTTCCCCGCTCCATGGCCGGAGCCGTTTGCCCCACCGGTGCCCAGTCCGGGCCCGGTTGTTTTCCCCGCTCCATGGCCGGAGCCATTTACCCCACCGGTGCCCAGTCCGGGCCCGGTTGTTTTCCCCGCTCCTTGGCCGGAGCCGTTTGCCCCACCGGTGCCCAGTCCGGGCCCGGTTAATTTCCCCGCTCCATGGCCGGAACCGTTTACCCCACCGGGGCCCAGTCCGGGCCCGGTTATAAGAAGGGGGCATGGGACAAAACTGTCTACTTCACCGGAGCCAGAGCCGCCCCCGATGGACTAGTTTTCCCTCCCATTTACCCCCCCGTGTTTTGTGTGTTTTTTTTCGTCTAGGCGTCCGGGAGTCCGCGCCTTTGGGGGGGGTACTGTCAGGCTCTGGCCATAGAGAAACCTAATTGCTTCTCTATGTAGCTATGGTCAGAGTCTGACAGTGTCGTTCTTTTCTGTTTCTGTGTGGGGTTTAGGTTGGATCCCTAATTAGAGGCAGCTGCACGGCATTGTCTCTAATTAGGGATCCAATATATGTCGAGTCTGTCTTTCACTTTGGGGTGGGTTGTTATCGTTACATATCGATATCGATGTATGTCGCAGTCACGGTGTAGTAAGTGTGTTTTTCTTTACGTCCGCTTCATTTGTGTGTTTTTGTGAACGTGACGTTTTCCCTGTAGTGTTTGTTTTTTGTTTTTGTATAGTTCGTCGTGTGTTTTGTACTGTACATAGTATTCTAAATAACATAGTACAAATAAAGAATGGCGAACTACTATCCCTACGCTGCGCTTTGGTCTCTCCATACACCCAATCGTGACACATGGCCACATTATTCAGTCTTGTTTGACTCATCGATGATCTAAGCCATGCCTCAGGGCACTAAAACCCTGGTTTGCGGATATGAGGCATCTCAATAAAGTACCTATCTATCTATCTATCTATCTATCTATCTATCTATCTATCTATCTATCTATCTATCTATCTATCTACCTACCTACCTACCTACCTACCTACCTACCTACCTACCTACCTACCTACCTACCTACCTACCTATCTATCTATCTATCTATCTATCTAAACTCCTCTCAACCTCTACAGAGGAGGCAGGCACGACCAGCAGAAGCCTTACTAAGCTTCCACCTGACAGAAGAGACCTCTCACCTCTGGCACCATTTCCCGAATAATGCTAGCAACATCTGAGCTTGTTTGATATGTGTAATTAGCCCCTAACATGGCCAGCTGCACCTGCAGTAGTCTTGAATTCATTTCAGGATACTACCACCTTGCGTAGCAGCACATCTTCAAGCGTCTGCAGCTTGTGGAATCCAGCTTGATCAAACTTCTATGAATTGAGTATTCACTGTAACCAAGGCGTTGTAGAATTGTGCTCTGTACAAAGACTTGGCATCTGGATGGAAATGGGCTGCAGCCTGACCGTTGTAACGCTTTGTAGGTTTGCGGATATGAGGCATCTGAATAGGTTGTAGGTCCAACTTTGTTGCCATAGCAGTTGCTTTTGCAAACAAGACATCTAAGTGCTCCTCCGTTCTCTTGTCCTGCATGCTTGTTTTGACATGGTCCACAGCCTCCAACATGCCTGAAACGGTCTGTTTCCTAAGCTGCAGGGAGGTGTTCAGGCACTCCAACATCCCCATCAGGTCTTCAGCCATTACAAGGCAGAGGACAGTGTTCCCTTTTAGAAATGTTCCATGAAGACCATTAGCCTTAGTTGAAGTGTCAGATGAGCTGCATGATGCCATTTCTTCAAGGGCTGTCAGCACTGACTCATACTGGCTGAGAACTGAGCGGATGGCAGGGGTGCAAACAGTACACCTGGTGGGACAGAGAGGTTTCAATGAGGTGAAACCATGCTTTGATTTTGCGATTTCCTGGACAATCACCTTGAACTTGCCAGATTGATTAAAGAATCCCCCCAATTCATGCACCAGACCCATTGAATCTCATACTAGTGGAGAGACTACACAGGCAGCCTGAGTAACTACGTTCACGCAGTGTGAACCACAGTGACAATACATAGCCAGTGGTTGTTCTTTCTTTAAAATGGCTTGCACCCCCTGCAATCATCCAGCCATGTTTGCGGCACCGTCATAGGTTTGTCCTCAAAGTTGAGACAGAGGAAGGCCTAGACGCATCATCACATCAATGCCATCTTGGCTATATTTTGCCCTGTCGTTGATGACACTTCGTAGACATATTGATTCCTGCTCAACTCCTGGAAAGCAAGCTTAGACTTTTTAGCACAATAGAAACAGAGGACCCCCTTTAAGGAGGGGCTGTAATGGAGTCAAGAATAATCTTTAAACCATCTCTCCTGAAAGTAGAGTGTCCTATTTGATAGGGTTTGACTAGGCATAACATTCACATTTGGCTGATTTGGGCATGGTCCAAGCTCCTCCCCTCCCTCTCCTGCACCTTCATCTTCACCTGCCTGTCTGCTCTCTCTCTGTCTGTCATTGTCTAAAACTCACTCTCCCTGCTTGATTGTATTTTCTGAAATACACATGAGAAGCCATACTTAGAGGAATATCTCAGTTTAAATTAACATTAGGATTAGACTGTTGTGATGTCATTATTCGTAACCAACTAACTACAGGTCAGTTGCAATGATAGTCCTGGAGCAACATTAATTAAAATGTCGTAAGAACAACACCAACACGCCAATATCAGATCAGTCATCAATATTTGCTCCTTTTCTCACTCACCTCCATGCTCTGTCGGCATCCTCATGCTCTCTCTCTCCCTCTTGCTCTTTACTCTGAACGCACCAGAGTGAACATGAATGAAATATTATCAGTAAACAAGTGGTGTTTCTTGCCATGATGTTCAAGAATGGATTACTAACCATTTCTGATCTGAATGGCCATGGTTATTATGTCAAGAAACATTGACTCATCTCTTGTACTACTGTATACTTCTATCATCTGACTGGTACTCATTTTCTCACTGCTCTCAACTTACTATTCTTATTTTCTGAGGCTGCCCAAAAAACTGACGAATGTCACTGCCACCCTTCCTCTTGCTCATGATGACACTCACTGTGAATGAAAGCTGACTGTAATAAAACTGCTTGCACTTTAATCAAACAAACACTATTAATGCTATTTATCATAAGCATGTACAGCTATACAGTATACTATACGAATATGCAATAAATGAAAGTGACTACTGTCTAAATAAACTACACATGCAGCGCAACATAAATGACTGACGCTTTACTCAGACTTCACGTGGGCTTTCTGACAAATAGAACGTAATAAAGGCATTAACGTTAGTTGAATACACCCGTGAGCACCATTGTTGGTCGCTGGGTGAATGTGTGGCTAATTAACTTTCCAGGTATCTTAGCTATGATAGCTAAAGTTAGTGATGGTTGATTGATTAGCACTCGCAAATCGGCCGGTTTTCACCAAAAACGTTTGTTTCTACTCCATGCAATTACTGACACTTTTTAGCAAAATATTGTAGCGATCTGGCCGGCATACGCTAGGTACATATTGTGTGGTAGTTGAAGAGTGCAAGGGATTGTGGGTAGTTCATGTTCCACGATAAAACGTTTGTGTTATGTGTTTAGGTTTTTAGTAGTTAAGCTAATGTTATGTGGTTATGTGTTTTTAAGTTGTCTTGAGTTCAGGTTATGGGGGAAGGGGGAATGGTAGAGTGCCTACCGTGACCAAGCCTTGTATGGCTGGAGGTTATGTTCATTGTTAATAATTGAAGGAGACGATAATGAATAAAGTGTGACGTTCCTGGAGTCGTGCGGTGTATGGGGCACAGGAACTCCCCAGTAAAATCAATCTCTGTCTCATGCCATCTTCTTCTGACCTAGCTTGCCACAATATTATTTATTTCCACAATTACAGTTCCAGTGCAAAATTACGTATTGACATTGACGTTAAAACTATCACAATCGACAGTGATATAGCCTACGTCACACTCATATTACATTCTAGTTTTCCAGTTTTTAATACATTTGAAAGTAATGAAATAGAGAGACAGAACGGTGTTTGACATTGATTGTACCTACCCACAGCAGTCGAGCAACGGCTTCTGCTGGGGTACGGCAACACCACTTGGACAAACCACACGCAGAACTGCAGTACACCGTAACACTAGAACCGGTAGTAATAATAATGACAATTTGTTAAGTTTAGTTAAGATTATGATTACATTTGCTAATGATTATTTCGGATGGCAGTGCGTGGTTGCCTGTTTATTTATTTATATATTTTTTATCAATATATTGGGGGGGGGACATTTTGAGTATATTTGAATATTGGGGGGAATGTGTCCGGCCTGGTGTGAGGCCAGGATGCCTTTATGCACTCAGAAAAGTGAATACATCTGCACACTCTACAAAGTAGAAGTTCATTGACTAAGTTACATTACAGTGCATGTCTCTTTCTTTAAATTCTCAGCACTGTTTATATGTCACCCTGCTTTCCTTTACAGTTGCTAGGTTTCCATCCAATTGGCAACAGATTAAAACAATATGCGCATTTCCCACCAAAGATGTGTTTCCATCAAGTTGAATTCTTGTGTGATGTTGTAGTGCATATAATAATATACTTTGGGGTTAAATTCCCACGTACCGAATAAAAAAATCTAAGTTAAGTGGGTTTCCGTTGCCTTTTCAAATCGTCTTGGCATGTGCGCTGTATCCAACATCTCACAAATACAGTGCGGGTACAGTAGGCTACCTACCTGATGTGATTATTATGGTTATTTTTAGTTGTCAAACGGCAGCCAAGCATCGATTATCATGTCACCAAAATAAGACCTTCAATATTTATTGGAAAGGAGCATCAAGCTCATCACTATGTACTTTCACCACTCTGTGAAGTTCATCATAACTTATATAATCTGTAGCCTAATAAACTGTATGCTTTCCCGAGTCGTAGTGGGAGGACCACACAACATAACATCGCATGATTCCAAGTTTACTTTGATATGATGGTTATTCTATCGATATTTGTGCAGACTTATTTATAGACCTTTCCAAGTTCTTCGATACTGTTGAGCATTACATTATCATTCAGAGGCTGACTGAAATAGGCCTGAATCAGGCTTCTTGCAAATGGTTTGAGAATTATCTGTCAGGTAGGATATTTAACTAGCTCATCCATATGTTGATTGGGGACCTTCTTACTGAGTAATGTAATTGCTTTTCATGATTATTTCTGTTTTACTTGTTTTATATTGTTTTATATTGTTTTATTTGGAAATTGTTTATGCAGTGCTCCCTTGTGGAAGAGATGCTGGTCTCAGTGGGGACTCCCTGCTTAAATAAAGGTAAAAATACATGTATATAAATAAAAGCGTTCCACTGTAATTTCTCGCATAATTCATTTTGCAGACACAAAAAGATCCCACCTTGTCTAGCGTATTTTGTTTTGTCAACATTTGGAAAGTTTACAGAAAAATGTGCTGTTTCCATTAGTCCTGTTGTACAGTGCCTTCAGAAAGTATTCACACCCCTTGACTTTTTCCACATTTTGTTGTGTTACAGCTTGAATGTAAAATTGATTAAACTGAGATTTGTTGTCACTGGCCTACACACAATACCCCATCATGTCAAAGTGGAATTATGTTCTTATAATTTTTTACAAATTAATAAAAAATGAAAAGCTGAAATGTCTTGAGTCAATAAGTATTCAACCCCTTTGCTATAGCAAGCCTAAATAAGTTCAGGAAAATCAAAAATGAAAATGTCCTTAACAGGTCACATAAAAAGTTAAATGAACTCACTCTGTGGAATACTAGTGTTTAACATAATGTTTGAATGACTACCTCATCTCTGTACACCACATATGCAAGCTTGAGGAATTTTAAAAAGAATAATGTGCAAATATTGTACAATCCAGGTGTTGAAAGCTCTTAGAGACATAATTTTTTCCTAAGGTGACATGTGTTGTATTGACTCAGGGGGTTGAATACTTATGTAATCAAGATATTTTTGTGTTTTATTTTTCAAACATTTTTTACAAATATAAGAGTTTTTTTTCCACTTTGACATTACAGAGTAATTTGTGTATTTTTTTTTCTCAATTAAATCAATTCTATTCCCACCTTGTAACACAACAGAATGTGGGAAAAGTCAAGGGGTGTGAATACTTTCTTAAAGGCACTGTATTGTAGCTACAGTTGAAGTCGGGAGTTTACATGCACCTTAGCCAAAAACATTTTAACTCAGTTGTTCACAATTCCTGACATTTAATCCTAGTAAAAGTCCTAGTAAAAGTCTTAGGTCAGTTAGGATCACCACTTTATTATAGAATGTGAAATGTCAGAATAATAGTAGAGAACTATTCATTTCAGCTTTTATTTCTTTTATCACATTCCCAGTGGGTCAGAAGTTTACATACACGCAATTAGTATTTGGTATCAATGCCTTTAAATTGTTTAACTTGGGTCAAACGTGCCCATTCCTCCTGACAGAACTGGTGTAACTGAGTCAGGTTTGTAGGCCTCCTTGCACACGCTTTTTCAGTTCTGCCCACAAATTTTCTATAGGATTGAGGTCAGGGCTTTGTGATGGCTACTCCAATACCTTGACTTTGTTGTCCTTAAACCATTTTGCCACAACTTTGGAAGTATGCTTGGGGTCATTGTCCATTTGGAGACTCATTTGCGACCAAGCTTTAACTTCCTGAATGATGTCTTGAGATGTTGCTTCAATATATCCACATAATTTTCCTTCCTCATGATGCCATCTATTTTGTGAAGTGCACCAGTCTCTCCTGCAGCAAAGCACCCCCACAACATGATGCTGCCAACCCCGTGCTTCACGGTTGGGATGGTGTTTTTCGGCTTGCAAGTCTCCCCCTTTTTCCTCCAAACATTACGATGGTCATTATGGCCAAACAGTTCTATTTTTGTTTCATCAGACCAGAGGACATTTCTCCAAAAAGTATGATCTTTGTCCCCATGTGCAGTTGCAAACCGTAGTCTGGCTTTTTTATGGCGGTTTTGGAGCAGTGGCTTCTTCCTTGCTGAGCGGCCTTTCAGGTTATGTCAATATAGGACTCATTTTACTGTGGATATACAGCGGGTGAAATAAGTATTGAACACGTCACCATTTTTCTCAGTAAATATATTTCCAAAGGTGCTATTGACATGACATTTTCACCAGATGTTGGTAACAACCCAAGTAATCCAAACATACAAAGAAACCCAAACAAATAAATTCAGAAATTAAGTAATGTGTAATAAGGTGAAATGACACAGGGAAAAAGTATTGAACACACTTACTGATATTTATTTAATACTTTGTACAAAACCCTTTGTTGGTAATGACAGCTTCAAGACGCCTCCTGTATGGAGAAACTAGTCGCATGCATTGCTCTGGTGTGATTTTGGCCCATTCTTCCACACAAACAGTCTTCAAATCTTGAAGGTTCCGTGGGCCTCTTCTATGAATGTTTCCATAGACTTTCAATGGGATTTAAGTCAGGTGATTGGCTGGGCCATTCTAGCAGCTTTATTTTCTTTCTTTGAAACCAATTAAGGGATCATTGTCTTGCTGAAATGTCCACCCTCGTTTCATCTTCACCATCCTGGTAGATGGCAGCAGATTTTTGTCAAGAATGTCTCGGTAAATTTGCCCATTCATCCTTCCTTCAATTATGTGAAGTTTGCCAGTACCATTTGCTGAAAAGCAGCCCCACACCATGATGTTCCCACCTCCAAACTTCACTGTTGGTATGGTGTTTTTAGGGTGATGTGCAGTGCCATTTCTCCTCCAAACATGGTGTGTATTATGACATCCAAACAGTTCAATTTTGCTCTCATCTGACCACACTATATTCTCCCAGTATTTCACTGGCTTTTCCAAATGTTGTGCAGCAAACTTTAAACAAGCTTCAAAATGCTTTTGTTTTCAGCAATAGAGTCTTGCGTGGTGAGCGTGCATACAGGCCATGGTGGTGGAGTGCATTACTTACTGTTTTCTTTGAGACAACAGTACCTGCTAATTGCAGGTCTTTTTGAAGCTCTCCACAAGTGGTCCTTGGCTCTTGGACAACTCTTCTGATTATTCTTTTCACTCCTCTGTCAGAAATCTTGCGAGGAGCACCTGGTCGAGGCAAATTTATGGTGAAATGATTGTCTTTCCACTTCCATATTATGGCCCCAACAGTGCTCACTGGAACATTCAGAAGCTTAGAAATGCGACTATAACCAATGCCATCATTATGTTTTGTTTTGCAACAATTAGGTTGCGAAGGTCTTGAGACAGCTCTTTGCTTTTACCCATCATGAGATGTGTCTTGTGTGACACCTTGGCAATGAGACCTTTTTGTAGGCCATCAGTTGGGACTGAACCAGCTGATATTAATTTGCACTGACAGGGGGCTGGATTGCTTTTTAATTACTGATAGTTTTCAGCTGTTGTCTTGGCTTTCCATGCCTTTTTGCACCTCCCTTTCTTCATGTGTTCAATACTTTTTCCCTGTGTCATTTCACATTATTACACATAACTTAATTTCTGAACTTATTTGTTTTGGTTTCTTTGTATGTATGGATTACTTGGGTTGTTACCAACATCTGGTGAAATTAGCACCTTTGGAAATATATTTACTGAGAAAAATGGTGACGTGTTCAATACTTATTTCACCCGCTGTTGATACTTTGGTACCTGTTTCATCCAGCATCTTCACAAGGTCCTTTGCTGTTGTTTTGGGATTGATTTGCACTTTTCGCACCAAAGTACATTCATCTTTAGGAGACAGAACGCGTCTCCTTCCTGAGTGGTATGACGGCTGCATGGTCCCATGGTGTTTATACTTGCGTACTATTGTTTGTACAGATGAACGTGGTACCTTCAGGCGTTTGGAAATTGCTACCAATGATGAACCAGACTTGACTTTCTGAGGTCTTGGCTGATTTCTATTGATTTTCCCATGATGTCGAGCAAAGTGGCACTGAGTTTGAAGGTAGGCCTTCAACTGTATATATATATACAGTATATAGTGTCACTGACATGTGCTGTGTAGTATTGTGTTTTACCTTCCCCTTTGCCTCTGTTTTTCATTATCTTCCATAAGGTTCTCTCTCTCTCTTTCTCTCTCCCCTCTTATCCTTCTCTAAATTTCTCTTATACTTTCTCTCTCTCTATCTCTCTGTCTAACTCTGTCAGGCTCTGGCCATAGAGAAGCAATAGGCTTCTCTATGTAGCTATGGTCAGAGTCTGACAGTGTCGTTCTTTTCTGTTTCTTTGTGGGTTTTGGGTGGATCTCTAATTAGAGGCAGCTGCTACCCGTTGTCTCTAATTAGGGATCCAATATATGTTGAGTCTGTCCCTCACGCGGGTGTGGGTCGTTATCGGTATATGTCGTATATTTTGCATGTCACGGTGGAAAGTAAGTGTTGTTGATTTTTACGTCTGTTCGTTCGTGTTGTGTTTAGGCGAACGTGACGTTAGTCTATTCGTGTTTGTTTTTGTTCTGTAGTTCGTCCTTTGAGTTTGTTATACATAGTAGAGAAAATAAAATGTCGAACTACTATCCCTGCGCTGCGCCTTGGTCATTCCCACACCCACATCGTGACACTCTCTCTCTCTCTCTCTCTCTCTCTCTCTATCTCTCTCTCTCTCTCTCTCTGTTATCTCTCTGTGAGTGAGTGTGATGTGGGTATACTAACCCACTAGCGAGGTCACTCTCTTCCCACAGGCTCTGTTGTCATTTGGCCTTAAGGTCACTGCCTCGCTGAGGGAACACTTGCCAAATGAGATCAGCTGTATTCATCCATCCACAGGGGAACCCAGAGCTCAAAGCTCCCCTCATTAGTCGTGTTTAGGAGGCTTTCAGCAGATTAGCATGCAGGAAACCTAGCATTAAAAAAAACTTTCCTAGGGTCCTGAAAAGGTTATCAAGTATTTCATATGCAAAACTTGTAATCTTTGCTCCCAACATTTTTTAGTCTAATGTTAGCGCTAAACAACTTGCATTGGAACTAATGCATGCAATGTGAAGATGGTCCAACTAGTTACACAAAGATTGCTGTTATTTTTAAGATACTTGAGATTCACGGTTAATTTTAGAATGTAAAATATTATTGCAAAAGGTTTGAACCATAACAATTTTCTCCATTAGGATTTCTACCCCATGGTAACTGTAAGAACTAAGCCTACTATACATGTAGCCTAGTTTTGAAGTGGTTCCCGATATAGGTCACGTGGTTAAAAGCATTGAGGCTAATCACTATATTATTTGTTGTATTATTTGTTGGTTTATGAGATCTCACAACGGAATTCATACCGTTCTGAACGAATGCAGCGGATCGCCTAGGATCGTGGAGTATTACATTTCAAAGGGTTTCCATGATAGAGGAGATACCCATTTACCCTCCTTCTCCTCCTCCTCTTCTTCTTTCTCCTCCCACATCCATCTTATTACTTACAAACTTTGAACACTCTCTTTATATTGGCCTAGTGTGGCTAATTGGCCAATCACGCACCACTATAAAGCGGCTTCAGGCAGTGTGGAGACCTCTACATGGGTCCTGCGCTGTGGTAGTCGTGTACGTCCCCTAACAACATTTATCACGTCTGGTACATTCCCCACCTACTTAATTCAGCTCTTTCAACTCCTCTTGACGTCGCCCCCTTTAATGTGGTCAGCACACTGTTTCCCTGAGTCATGGTTTCCCACTCCATGGTTCTACGTGACTTGATTAACAGAGTGTAAATACAGTACATCCCTAGAGAAAACTCTGAAAGACTAGTTTGGTCAGGTCGATAATGGGAGTATTGTAGTCTGGAAGTGAGTTGGTATACCTCACGAAAATGTACCATCTTTTCCTTCCACGGTAGTGATCATAAAAATGTAATTATTTATTTTACTACAAAAATGCACCATGGTAGTACGACAATGCACCGTTGTTCTGCAAAAATGCACCATAGTAGTACAATGAAAAAAAGACCATGGTTTTGTACTAGCAGCATGTAGTGAAACATGACAGTATGGTAGTTGTATTATCATGATAATCTGTGTCCCACCATTTTTCGTGTAAAGTGACCAAAAACGTAGTTATTTAAGGTACTAACATAATACAACATTGACTACTCACTCTGCAATGGCAAAGCGTGGGCCTAGTGTACCCTCTCCAACATCTTTAGGTCATAGTGAAAAACCCATGGTCTCTTCAGTTGGCTCTCTCATTCAACTGACTAACTGACTAGGCAGGCACGAGAGTCACTATAGAGTGACCGGCTAGCGTGAGAGTCACTGTAGAGTGAGAGAGCGTGAAGCAATCACTAGAGTAAGCGGCTCCCTCGATCCAAAACCAGCACAACACCCCTTGACTATAAATAAATGAATACAATGTCAAAGATTAGGCTACCATATGTCTCCCAATCTCCCACATTTCTGGTTGGCAACACAGGGAACCTAAACATTAGCAAAGAACTGTACTATTAATACAGAAAGTAATACCCCTTTATGTCAGCAACTATTTGTATTTTTCTTTGATGTTTCAGACAAACTAGGACCAACAAAAGTAGCCTAATGCCTCTCACTTTCTCAGAAACTTACCCATACTGGTATAGACATGCATCAATATAATACCAACCAACCTCTTTTGACCTTGGTGGGTTTATTTACTTGATGCATTATACTGTTATTGTTATTGTTAAGATGGTACCATTTATCATAATTGTGCTTTACCATGGTAGAATGTATAATGCAGGTTAAAACCATGATTTTCCCATGATCCACATCTATACCATTGTATAAATGATGCGATACCATGGTAATATTTAAGTGCAATGGCAGTACCATGGTAGTACCATCATACTTCAAGGCTAAAACCATGGTACATTTCCATGATTCAGACTATACCATGGTATAAGTGAAAGTACCATAGTAGTACCATGGTACATTTTTGTAAGGGATAGTACAGTAGCAGGGTGTGGAGGAGAAACGTTGATAAGGTGCAGGCGGATGTGTCTGACAGTCGCATTAGCAGATGGAGAGTGATTCACTAAGCCGCGCCTGTCAGCATTTGACCCAAACAGGCAAGATGTGGAGCCTAGACCCAGCCCAACCCACTCCAAACCTCTCAATCATGATTGATAAGTGGGAATTAAAATCTCTCCTTGAGGGAGGGACAGCTTTCTTACATTTCCTCTACAATCCATCTGTTCTAAAGCAGGGTGTGGTAACATAGTAACATAATTAACAGTACCTACCTAGAATCCTGATGGCAGGTTCTCGTGCAGTTTGAGAGGCCATTGTTAGACGTGGTTGTGCAATGGTGTGCTATGTTTGGATACTTTAACAATGCTACTGTAATTTGCAATTTATCATAACGGCCCAGAGGAATTAGTGTGAATATTAGCGAGTGACAAATCTTCTTTTAATGGATTGACCTGATTGATGATTGTCTGTCTGCACAAACTGATGGTTTGGTGTGAGTGTGTGGGTGGCAACAGTTTGTGATTGATAGGACACATTGAATCAGAGGACTGTCATGATGCTAGCAGAGTGGACCCCCCAACGTCATAAATTCCGGGCAGAGGCCCTCTTCTCTCTTGCAACATGCAGTATGGGGAGAGAAAGTGTCACAGTAGACAATGGAACTCTCCCTGCCAATTACTCCTACCTCCCAGAATTTGAGAATGAAACAATATTTCTAATTTAGAGAATGTGTAAACGGTCGGTTTAGAAGCCACTACGATCCTGTCCGCTCTGTGTTTACCCTAACTCTGTTTATACTTGTCCCTCAGTTATGAGACTTTACCCTAACTCTGTTTATACCGGTCCCTCAGTTATGAGGCTTTCATCTGAATGTTGTGTAAAATGTTTAACGAAGCATAAGAATAACTTTGAACAGATTACAATGTGATTTAAGTCTGCTAAAATGAAAATTGTTTGTTTCATAAGTAAACGTGTCCCCAGTCAGTGGCCACGTCCAAGTGAACAGACATTGGTTGGAAATGATGAACCAACCCCTTTTCCACTGCACAATAAAAGTCTACGTAAAGATTGTTACATTCAGTTCCAAATAACGGGAGGACTTGTCCCTACATTTGAAAAGGGCTAATTTAAACTCTATAGGCCATAAAACGAGGGAGCTTGCTCCCCACGTGAGATGGTATGAACTCTGAACTATTGATCACTAAAGAAGAAGTGCATCCTAGACTAGCATATATCAGACTGCAGCTGAACATGTGTTCAAATCTAGTTCGAGAACACTGACCGACGCGGAAGCATCTACAGATTAAGATGAACCTCTCACACAACGACCCGGAAGACCTACAAGGGACAATGGTGACATCGACTGGGCAAACCAGAGCTTCACATCACCAGCTCAATCGTTTTTATATAATACAATTTATATAATTCCACCACAGCAGTGGTGTGGTGCATTAGATCTGTTCCGATTTGTTGCAATGACGACTGTACACATGCATGATAACCTCATTCATTGCAAAAGAGTGCTCTGTAGAAATTGTATATAAAGTTCCCTGTGACTGCATGGGTGTATAATAATTTGACACAATCTGTGCATCCAGAAGTGTGTCAGTAACATCTGCAGGTAAACAACTGCATTAAAACTATATTTGTTGTCAATTAAACAGCCTTTAATTCACCAGACGGATGCCTTTTTAATGTTTTATATTAAAAGCTTTAGGAACATAAGAGATTTCAGTTTATAAACCCCAGATTTGGGCCCATTTGAATGTCAGTACAATGTGATGCAGCGTTGTGGCAATAAGTGTATCTGCCTAACGCACTGTGTTTATTAGGTGAGTTTGAAATTCACCCCCACACACAAATGCATTGTTGCTTTCGAAAATAAAATCCAAATCTACAAGAGGTTAAATTTTTCCAGGTTTTCAACCCATGCTGAAAACCTCTTGCCGTAGTACCTAAAACAGGGATGGGCAACTTTGATGGTGGTCTGCGTCCCCACATCCATACACACATATGCAGTCAGCCTTTTGGGTGCCATAAGCGAAATTCGGAGTTTTAGAGTTAATTTCCTGACATTCTACACATTTTGCCATAGGGTAGAGAGAAATGTTTGCAGTTTTTAATATGAAACCTGACTGAGAGTGACTAGCAAAATCAATGGGGGCCCCCTGGTTGGTAATTCGACCATGATTACTATAAGTTTAGATAGCTGGCCGCAAGACTAACTTACAATCTAATGTTTGCTGACATGGGCTAATCGAGTGACTGAGAAAAACAAATTTCAGTAAGTTGAAACCCCGATGGAGTTCCGGAATAAGGCATGCAGTTGAACGGACACGAAGTGTCATACATGTGGTATATGAATAACAGGGTCGTCCACTCTGGTGAGGAGTCATTATTCCATCATTATCATCCTTGCCAGTGCCTCTGCCTGTTAGAGAGAGGCTTGTCTGTAATGGGACTGAAATATTCGTATAGCCTATATTCCAGGAGAAAATGAACGCAGCATCTTCTTTTTACACTGACCCTTACAGAAAAACCACGTCACATGATTTCATGTAAAAGTATGTGTTTTTGGAATACTTTACAAGTGATCATGTTGTCACATGTGATCACATGAAAATGTGTTTTTGGAACAATTCACATGTGATCATGTGAAACTCATGTGTTTTTTCCATAAGGGGAGATAGGAGGGGTATAGTAGTGTAGACATATGGCTGTGACCCTATGTGGTTCCATTTCCTGATGTTTTGTTAAGGATATACACTGAGTTTACAAAACATTATGTTTATCTGACTCCATAAAGATAATTAAAATATACAAGCAAGCATTGGTCTGAAAATTGTCTATATTAAAAGTAGATGTTTTATTAACATTGTACAATGAATTGCTTCACATACAAAGTGTAAAGCTTAAGTAACAAAGCATTAACAAGCATTATAAAGCATACTTCTAGGCATATACTGTAGATCCTAAGGTTAAGTTAGAAGACAAAGCATGAACAAAGTGATGCTTAATAGGCCAGAGGCCTAAAAGCCTAGAAAATTTGAATTGATCATACAACTTTCCTCCATGGACTGGATACAGGATAAGATAGATAAGATATATAAACTCTCAATGTGTGACCTTCCAACCTAAAACCAACCACCATTGACCAATCAAACGATATCAAGTTTACATTAACCTAAATACTCCCAGGCCCAATCTCCAGAGGGTGTTGCAGCATTTAAAGGCTTGTGTGGGAGATGAGACCAATGTAAATGAGACAGAATTCCTGAGAAGGAAATAAAATGCCTTTGCATAATAGAGTAATTCAGAGTAAACGCTGTTCAAATTACCATAGAGATCATACATCCATATAGATACTGTTGCATCAGAGTTATCCTCAGTGAACAAGTTTCAGATAGATACCATACATGGATAATATAGTATTAATCTGTCACTCATTCAATAGTCAGTCCTCTAGATACTGTAACAGAGAGATACATTTTGGCCTCTCATAGGGGGAAGGGCTGACTAGTCCTTTGGCATTGTCCTTTGTACTTTCCTTGTGTTCCTGGAACATTTGCCATCCAACTCCAGGTGTCAGAGAGCACATAAATTAGGGCCGAGCCTACACATGGACTCTACAAGATGTCTAAGGCCTTCCACAGGGATGCTGGCCCACGGTGACTCCAATGCTTCCCACAGTTGTGTTAAGTTGTCTGGATGTCCTTTGGGTGGTGGACCATAACTAGCGATGCAAATGGCTTTCTGAGATACAAATAATATTACTACATAGAACATACACATATTGTGTATGTCACGGATGTTAGCTGTCACGGATGTTAGCTAGCGAGCCAGCCAGCTAACATTAGCTAGCTAGTTAACAATATGCTTTAACATGCAATGAAATTAACTTTCTGACAAAATTAGAAACTTATAATATCTTAAAATGTAGCTAGCTAGCCTCTCTTACCCTCATACATGAATGAATGCTTCTCCCTCTCTGTCACGGATGCCATGGTTGCCCTTAGTTTGAAGATGTGAACCGGAGAAAGGTGTTTTATACAACAGCTTTCTGTGTTTTCTCTTTTCGACTCCCTCCGCATATCTGCAATCAAATGCCAGAATTTTCTCCATCTTAACTATCATATTCTGCTTCTACCGGGCATTCCACTGATTTCAAAACTCAGTCCTCCAGCATTAACAACACTTTTGCAGTTCTTTATGATATCTTTCAAAAAATGTTTTACATATTTATTTTGTTATACTTCAAAGGGTCTTACAATTCCAAATCAAATAGCAAAATTATCCTTGGTATGACCTTCTGAAAACAATTCCATATACCTTAGTAGTTTTTAGAAATGTTAGCAAATGTATTTAAAATGAAATACAGAACTATCTCATTTACATGCGTTTTCACATCTTAGAGTTTTCACGCTCTAATTTGAGCTCAGGTGCATCCAATTTCCTTTGATCGTCCCTTGATATGTCACCACAACTTGATTGGAGTCCACCTGTGGCCAATTCAATTGGTTGGACATGATTTAGGAAAATAATACACCTGTCAATATATGGTCCCACAGTGTCAGAGCAGAAACTATACCATGAAGTTCAAGGAACTGTCCGTAGATCTCTGAGATTGTGATTGTGATGAGGCATATATCTGGGGAAGGGTATAAAACAATTTCTAGAGTGTTGAAAGTTTTCGAGAGCACAGTGGTCTCCATCATTGGGAAATTGAAAAAATATGGAACTACCCAGACTCTGCATAGAGCTGGCCATCCGACCAAACTGAGCAACCGAGCAAGAAGGACCTTGGTCAGGGAGGTAACCAAGAACCAAATGACCACTCTGACAGAAATACAGAGTTCCTTGGCTGAGATGGGAGAACCTGCCAGAAGGATAACAGTCTCTACAGCACTTCACCAATCTTGGCTTTATGGGAGAGTGGCCAGACGGAAGCCACTCCTGTGAAAAAGACACATGACAACACACCTGGAGTTTGCAAAAATGCGCATGAAAGCATAAGGAAAAAGATGATATGTGTTCTGACGAGACAAATATTTTACTCTTTGTCCTGAATGCAAATTGCTATGTCTGGAGAAAGCCAGGCACAGCTCATCACCCGACTAACACGATCCCTATCGTAAATCATGGTGGTGGCAGCATAGCTGACACAGACATACCCAAGATGACAAAAATGTGTAATCGCCGCCAAAGGTGCTTCTACAAAGTATTGACTCAGGGGTGTGAATGCTTATGTAAATGAGATATTTCTGTATGACATTATCAATAAATGTGAAAAAATGTGTAAGAACATGTTTTCACTGCCCAGTAAATCACTCGGGCCGAGCTCCCTGACATCCAGGACCTCTATAACAGGCTGTGTCAGAGGAAGGCCCAAAAAATTGTCAGACTCCATCCACCCAGGTCAAAGACTGTTCTCTCTGCTATCGCACCAACAGGACCCTGAACAGTTTTTACCCCCAAGCCATATCAAATCAAATCAAACTTTATTTGTCACATGCGCCGAATACAACAGGTGTAGACCTTACCGTGAAATGCCAACAATGCAGTTCATTAAATAGTTTGTTAAATAGTTAACCAATTGCTACCTGGACTATCTGCATTGACCCTTTTTGCACTAACTTGTTTGACTCATCACATACACTGCTGCTACTGTTTATTATCTATGATGTTGCTTAGTCACTTTATTCCTACTGTATATGTACATATAATGTCTTCAGAAAGTATTCATACCGCTTTCACTTATTCCACATTTTGTTGTATTACAGCCTGAATAAAAAATGTATTAAATAGATTTTGCTCACCCATCTACACAAAATAGCCCATAATGATATCCTAATGGCACCGGAGGGGATGGCTGCCGTTTTACGGGCTCCTAACCAATTGTGCTATTTTGTGTGTTTTTTCGCATTGTTTGTAGCGTATTTTGTACATAATGTTGCTGTTACTGTTGCTGTCTCTTATGACAGAAAAGAGCTTCTGGATATCAGAACAGCGATTACTCACCTCGATTTTTTTTCTTCTTTAATGAGTCTGATGTGTAGGATATACTGTTGCTCCCGGACCATGAAGAAAAAAAGCAGATCTAGGTGCCTTGAGAGAATTTGTTGGCTAGTGGGTAAACCGCCTCTACCATCCGTTCTACTGACCAACGTGCAACCACTGGAGAATAAACTGGATGAGCTCCATTCAAGACTATCCTATCAACGGGCCATTAACTGTAATAGCTTGTTTATTCTTGTCTGTAATACGACACGGATAATATACAGTTGGCTGGGTTTTCCGTACATCAGCAGGACAGAACAGCTATGTCTGGTAAGCCGAGGGGTGGTGTGTGTGTCTATTTGTCAATAACAGCTGGTGCGCGATGTCTAATATTAAGGAAGTCTTGAGGTATTGCTCCCCTGAGGTAGAGTACCTCATGATAAGCTGTAGACCACACTATCTACCAAGAGAGTTTTCGTCTATATTTTTCTATTTTCTATTTATCCATCTATTTACCACCACAAATCTATGCTGGCACTAAGACCGCACTCAACGAGCTGTATAAGGCCATTAGCAAAGAAAAAAATGCTCATACAGAAGCGGCGCTAGT
Source organism: Thymallus thymallus (assembly GCA_023634145.1). Lineage (NCBI taxonomy): Eukaryota > Metazoa > Chordata > Actinopteri > Salmoniformes > Salmonidae > Thymallus > Thymallus thymallus. The sequence goes on along the minus strand of CM042389.1, from coordinate 14,718,558 downwards.
AGTAGCCGGGGACTTTAATGCAGGCAAACTTAAATCCGTTTTACTTAATTTCTACCAACATGTCACATGTGCAACTAGAGGGAAAAAAACTTGAGACCACCTTTACTCCAGACACAGAGACGCGTACAAAGCTCTCCCTCGCCCTCCATTTAGAAAATCGGACCATAATTATATCCTCCTGATTCCTGCTTACAAGCAAAAAATAAGGTAGGAAGTACCAGTTACTCACTCAATAAGGAAATGGTCAGACGACGCGGATGCTACGCTACAGGACTGTTTTGCTAGCACAGACTGGAATATGTTCCGGGATTCATCCAATGGCATTGAGGAGTATACCACCTCAGTCACCAGCTTTATCAATAAGTGCATCAACGACGTCCCCCCCACAGTGCCCATACGTACATATCCCAACCAGAAGCCATGGATTACAGGCAACATCCGAACCGAGCTAAAGGCTACTAGACCTGCCACTTTCAAAGAACGGGACACTAATCTGGGCGCTTATAAGAAATCCCGCTATGCCCTCCGAGGAACCATCAAACAGGCAAAGCGTTAATACAGGACTAAGACTGAATCCTACTACACCGGCTCTGACGCTCGTCAGATGTGGCATGGCTTTCAAACTACTACGGACTACAAAGGGAAACCCAGCCGTGAGCTGCCCAGTGACATGAGCCTATCAGACGGGCTAAATGCCTTTTATACTCGCTTCGAGGCAAGCAAAACTGAAGCATGAATGAGAGCACCAGCTGTTCCGGACAACTGTGTGATCATGCTTTCAGTAGCCAATGTGAGCAAGGTCAACATTCACAAGACCGCGGGGCCAGATGGATTACCAGGCTGTGTACTCAGAGCATGCACGTACCAACTGGTAAGTGTCTTCACTAACATTTTCAACCTCTCCCTGACCTAGTCTGTAATACCTACATGTTTCAAGCATACCACCATAGTCCCTGTGCCAAAGAAAGCGAAGGTAACCTGCCTAAATGACTACCACCCCGTAGCACTCACGTCAGTAGCAAGGAAGTGCTTTGAAAGGATGGTCATGGCTCACATCAACACATCCCGGAAACCCTAGACCCACTCCAGTTTGCATACTGCCCAAACAGATCCACAGATTACGCAAATTTCAAGCGAACTCCACACTGCCCTTTCCCACTTGGACAAAAGGAACACCTATGTGAAAATGCTGTTCATTGACTACAGCTCAGTGTCCAATAACCTAGTGACCACAAAGCTCATCACTAAGCTAAGGACCCTGGGACTAAACACCTCTCTTTGCAACTGGATCCTGGACTTTCTGACGGGCCACCCCCCAGGTGGTAAGGGTAGGCAACAACACATCTGCCACACTGATTCTCAACACTGGGGCCCCTCAGGGGTGCGTGCTTAGTCCCCTCCTGTACTCCCTATTCACCCACGACTGCATGGCCAAGCACGACTCCAACACCATCATTAAGTTTGCTGACGACACAACGGTGGTAGGCCTGATCACCGACAATGATGAGACAGCCTATAGGGAGGAGGTCAGAGACTTGGCAGTTTGGTGCCAGGACAATAACCTCTCCCTCAACGTGAGCAAGACAAAGGAGCTGATTGTGGACTACAGAAAAAACAGGAGGTCCGAACACGCCCCCATTCACATTGTATACAGCGTCATTATTGTTATTTTATTGTGTTTCTTTTTTTTAGTAAAGACTGTATTTTCTTAAAATTGCATTTCACTGTAAGGTCTACACCTGTTGTATTCAGCGCATGTGACAAATAACATTTTATTTGAGTTGACAAAGTGAAAACATGTTTTTAGAAATTTAAAATGAAATACAGAAATCTAATTCACACCCCTTAGTCAATACTTTGTAGAAGCACCTTTTGGCAGAAATTATAGCTGTGAGTATTTCTGGGTAAGTCTTTTTGAGTTTTGCACACCTGGATTGTACAATATTTGCACATTATTCTAAAAATAATAATATTCAAGCTCTGTCAAGTTGATCATTGCTAGACAGCCATTTTCAAGTCTTGCCATAGATTTTCAAGCCGATTTAAGTCTAAACTGTAACTAAGCCACTCAGGAACATCCAATGTTATCTTGCTAAGCAACTATTGTCCTGCTGAAAGGTGAATTTGTCTCATAGTGTCTGTTGGAACACAGAAAAAAATCTAGTTTTTATCTAGGATTTTGCCAATGCTTAGCTCTATTCCATAAAAAACTCCCTAGTCCTTGCCGATAACAAGCCTACCCATAACATGATGCAGCACCACCATGCTTGAAAATATGAAGAGTGGTACTCAGTGAGGTGTTGTGTTGGATTTGCACCAAACATAATGCTTTGTATTCAGGACATAAAGTTAATTTCTTTCCCAATTTTTTTGCAGTTTTACTTTAGTGCCTTATTGCAAACAGGATGCATATTTGTATTATGTACAGGCTTCCTTCTTTTCACTCTGTCATTTAGGTTATTATTGTGGAGTTACTACAATGTTGTTGATCCATACTCAGTTTTCTCCCATCCCAGCCATTAAACTCTAACTGTTATAAAGTCAACATTGGCCTCATGGTGATATCCCTGAGCTGTTTCCTTCCTCTCTGGCAACTGAGTTAGGAATGACGCCTGTATCTTTGTAGTGACTGGGTGAATTGATACACCATCCAAAGTGTAATTAATAACTTAACCATACTCAAAAGGATGTTCAATGCATGCTTTTTTATTTTAACCCAACTACAAATATGTAATGCCATTTTTGCGAGGCATTAGAAAACCTTCCTGGTATTTGTGGTTTAATCTGTTTTTGAAATTCACTGCTTGACTGAGGGACCTTACAGATTATTGTATGTGTGGGGTACAGAGATGAGGTAGTCATTCAAAAATCATGTTAAACACTATTATTGCACACAGTGTCCATGCAACTTGTTATGTACACCATTTTATTCCTGAACATATTTAGGTTTGCTATAACAAAGCGGTTGAATACTTATTGACTCAAGACATTTTTTGTTAATTTGTAATCATTTCTAAAAACATAATTCCACTTTGACATTATTGTGTATAGACCACACATTATCTCAATTGAATCCATTTTAAATTCAGGCTGTAACACAAGAAAATGTGGAAAAAGTCAAGGGGTATGAATACTTTCTGAAGGCACTGCATCTACCTCAATTACCTCGTACCCCTGCACATCGACTCGATACTGGTACCCCATCTATATAGCCAAGTTATCGTTACTCATTGTATGATTATTCCTTGTGTTATTATTTGTATATTATTTATCATTTTTTCTGCCTGCATTGTTTTGAAGGACCCGTAAGTAAGCATTTTACTGTCTACACCTGTTGTTTACGAATCATGTGACAAATGCAATACGATTTGATTTTATATTCTAATAATTAACCACAATTAATGGAGAAAAACCATTCACTTAAATGGGTTAATTTGCTGTTTTGTAATTTCTGTGCTGTAATTTCAACCACCAGTTCCTCTACTAAAATTGTGATTGCCAGTGGGGAGTACACAGGGACTTTGAGCTGCTGAGTGTTCAGGTCATGGGTGATTTATTCGAATGTGAAGGTGCCTCAGGGAAAATAGGTCCCTCAATCCCCTAAACGCCTCCAAGTAGCTTGTTTGGTAGTCAAGTCCATCTCTCCTGCTCTCGTCAATGTTTCTCTCATTTCCTTCTCTCATCCTCCTGCTGTTTTTGGTCCTGTAATTTCTTGAATTTCCATTTATATCTCCCTGATTGTCTCTCTCTTTCTCTCTCTTTCTCTCTCTCTTACTCTCTCTCTCTCTCTCTCTCTCTCTCTCTGTCTCTCTCTCTCTCTCTCTCTCTCTCCCTTCTCAATTTTCAACCCCTCATCACGCTCTTTAGTTGCCCCAGTGCTTCTGATTTACAATGGCTTAATGTAGTCCTGTGCTGGGAGTCGGCAGATAAATGTCCCATTTGTCACATTAATAGTCCCTCAACGCCAGTGTCCCAGTATGACTCCATCCACAGCCACCCCCTTCCTCATCCTCATCCTCTGCCTCCCCCTCTCCCTCTCCCTCCTCCTGCCCCCTACAACACCCCCCCCCCCCCCCATCCTTGTGTGCTGCTTGGCAGATCAGAGCAACATTTCTATAGCTGATCTTCCTGATTTCTGCTGCGTTTTTTGTCCAGCTATAGTATCTTCCTCCCTTTTGTCATGTATAACCACACGTGCTCTATACTAACTCGTCATTGTTTAACCTTCTGTATTGTTCAAAGTGATTGGGTCTTTGTGCATTGTAATGGTTTTGTTTTGGATTTCACGTCATTATGAGTTGCGAGTCTCACTAAGCATTTCAAAGAGATTACACTTAATTGGGTGATTTTTAACAAACAGTGGGCTCACATCTAATTACTGTTGCATTCCATTAGCACTTTGTTTGAACTCAAATAAAGGATAAAAAGAGGTCTGTCGACCATATGATAATTTTTTACTTGAATTCCAAATGCGGTATTCATGTTTTTCATGTTCAAGTAAGATTAGTAGTAGAGGATTATATATGGTATAGATTGTAACTCTACACAGATATGGCTCTACCATCAGCCACAGATAAAGCTCCTAATTTCTCTGGTCTGGAATTTGCTGCAGAAGTTTTAGATTGCACAGTATATTTTCTGGTGAAACTAGACTCTTGAAATTTATTGTAAAATCTGCTTGCAAGGCAGAGGACCTGTTTAGTAGACCGGACAGTTATTTATACATTTTATGGGGGCAGAGAGCAGTACCTTTATGCATGAAATGATCATTTGCACTGACTATACTCAGTGATGCAATACAAGTATTCATTAACCAAAGTCCTGGTTGTCTGAAGGTTTCCTGCCTTATTAAGATTGAATCAGAGTCACCAGTTACATAGACTTCTGACTGCTGTTGGGTTGTACTGTAGGTGTTTCCTATGAGTTTATGTGTGTAGGTGTGAGATTCAGTAAAGTTTGGAAGTACACTCTAACCAAACTTATGACTGTGAATTGTATTTTATCGTTGAACAAGACATCCACTTGTGTACTTGGCAGGCAGCAGTTTTCAAGCACTGGTAAATGTACATGTATACATTTTATTGCCTCCAAGCTCACTTACAACCCTTACAACTAGCACAGAATCATAACACTTCATAACCAGCAGCTCACTGACAGATGTGCAACATTTATAAAATATTTACTACTACTTATAATGGACAGCTTATCAGGGTAAATTTGGAGCCATAGATGTTAAGACTCTATAAATATTTTACTGTACTTTCAGTAATTCGTCCTAACAGACATCTTGAACTTTTTTTTAAAGGATCTTACTGAGATTTTCTCCAAAGCACACACACATAAACAAACAGCAGGAGGAAGTGCTGACTGGACCAACTATGTCAGAAACTACAAGTATTACGAAAATGGATTTGCATGTTAATCTGGGTGACACAGATTTCAGAGATGACATGTTTTTTTTTGGGGGGGGGGGGCTACCCGTCCTTTCACCCATCCTCTTCCTGTTGTTGTCCCAATGCCCTCGGCTGTATGTGCCCTCAGTTCCTTCCCTGCCCAGACCCTGGCCTGCTCTACTTTTCTCTGCCCTGCCCATGTCCTACTGTGTCCTGCCATACCCATTTCCTGCCCTGCTCTGACCTGCCCTGCCCATGTCCTGCACTGACCTGCCCTACCCATGTCCTGCACTGCTATGCCCTGCTCTTCTGCCCCTCCACCACACAGACTTTCTGAAGCCACAAGTCCCTTCCAAATTTCTCCAGCAGTTTGATCTTTAGGGGGGCATTTTGTTATCTATCTTTATTATTTCCATCTTTATCTTTGTTATTTCTACAAACAGAACGCACTACTTTCATTTGATCCCTGTGCTCTCTGCTGTCTTATTGGATTGTCTGTTTGTCTCATCCTTGTCCCTCTTCAGCCTGTGAGCTGATGAACCAGGGCATCCTGGCTCTGGTAACATCTACAGGCTGTGCATCCGCCAATGCCCTCCAGTCCTTGACCGACGCCATGCACATACCCCACCTGTTTATCCAGAGAAACGGCCAGGGCACACCTCGCACCGCCTGCCACCTCAACCCCAGCCCTGACGGGGAGAGCTACACCCTGGCTGCCCGCCCGCCCGTACGCCTCAACGACGTCATGCTGACCCTGGTCACTGAGCTGCGTTGGCAGAAGTTCATCATCTTCTATGATGCTGACTATGGTGAGTGGGGGAGAAGGGGTGGGGTAAAGGGTGAGTGGGGGAGAAGGGGTGGGGTATAGGGTGAGTGGGGGAGAAGGGGTGGGGTATAAGGTGAGTGGGGGGAGAAGGGGTGGGGTATAGGGTGAGTGGGGGAGAAGGGGTGGGGTATAGGGTGAGTGGGGGAGAAGGGGAGGGGTATAGGGTGAGTGGGGGAGAAGGTGTGGGGTATAGGGTGAGTGGGGGAGAAGGGGCGGGGTATAGGGTGAGTGGGGGAGAAAGGGTGGGGTATAGGGTGAGTGGAGGTTGGGGGTAGGTGTGCCGAAAAACACAGTTGAATGTTGTGTGACCATTACAGGTTTTGTGTGACCTTCTTAAGACCAATCACCAATCATCTAATGAGGAAGGCCAGTATGATATTGATGTTGATGTTGATGATGATGATGATGATGATGATGATGATGATGATGATGATGATGATGATGATGATGACCATAACTGTGGTAGCTAAGTAGCAGTAATCAAAGGGGTAAAAAAAAATTCAGCTGAACTATATTGTTCTTTTGGACAATGCACAAAGCTGATAAATGTTTAAAGGGATAGTGCCGAATGTGTAGGTCCTGGGCTGGCATGGTTACATGTGGTCAGGTGAATGTATTATCTTGGCGATGGAGAAATACTCACTAACGGGGATGTAAACAAATGTGGGCACAAAATTTAATAGAAATACACTTTTTGTGTATATAGAACATTTTGGGGATCTTTTATTTCAGCTCATGAAACCTGGGACCAACACTTTATATCATGCGTTTATATTTTTGTTCAGTGTCCTTACCCAGAGTCAGATAAATTCATGGATAACATTTTTATGTCTCTGTGAAGGAAGTTGAAGGTCGTTTCTGGAGCCATTGATTCTCATTGCACTCATTAGTATGTTCTGTTTACAATGAACAGCACATCTGAACTGCCAGGATAAAAATATTTTCGAGCTCAGAATTTCTGCTCCAATGCCTTTAATTACAGTTTCATTATTAAGTTGTTTTTAGGTGTTACTGAAGGATAGATTAAATATTACTCCATGTCAACATTTGTAAATCATTCCAATTAAATCACTTCATAAGCGATCATCACTACAGGTTCTCATGGTGTTCTCAGCATAATATAAATAGTAAATCTCATCATATCACAGTTTAGATAAATAATATATCAGGGACCTCCATAACGAGTTATGAAGATCAGTGTTTAGTGACTCATAACATTTAGAAACATTTTTAAAGTCATATATTGACTCGTAGAGGGGATCAATGTTTCGAGCATCACAGTCGTGTGTGATTGCCCAAAAGGTTGTGGTAAATCCTTGGCCAGGTTCATATTAAAGTTATAATGTCATTTTATTTGTTTTTGTGCACTGCACTGCATGCTGATTGGGTTCGATGGAATGTACATTTTTCATGTGTGCATTTGTTAGTTGAAACCTAGACTAGCAAGCCGTTAAAGCTAGCTAACGAGGGAAATTATGCCTTTGCAGCCTGAATGAAGGATGCTTTATGCACGAGCCAATCCACGGGGGGCACGAGTGTATTACTGGCTGGTCACATCAATCCTAGATGATCTAGTGCCCACTATCGGCTGCCTAGGCTAGTTGAAACCTTGATTGCTTGTGCAATAGGTAGGCTGTCATTGTAAATAAGATTTTGTTCTTAACTGACTTGCCTAGTTAAATAAAGGTTAAATTAAAAAAAAAACCTGTGGTAGGGATACTTTATCATGGACTCATGCTTCACAGACTTTCAGTAGACACCTTTCATTAAGATGATTGTGCATTAGTTTTCCTGTTATAACAACAACTCAACTCAAGAGGTAGTCATGGCATTTTGTCTGAATAAGATGCAACTGATCAGGGATAGGAGTACACAAGAAGTATGACTAGCCAACATGTTCATTCTGAGTTTAACCAGGCCCCATTAGTGTTACATAATGAATAAGGAGACCGGTTTTGATGAGGCAGCCTACTTAGCTAATTAGGCTCGTTAAGATCAGCAACCCTGACATCTACATCTACATCCATCTACATCCATGTGTTACACTCTTTAACTCAGCACTTGTTAAATTAAATAAATGTAGTATCTAATTTGAACATCTTAAAATACTGTCAGTGCCTGCCCTTTTTTTTTACTTCATGCACAGACAAATATGCCACATGAGGCTTTAACCAGCAGTTTCAAAGTTTTAGTCAGGGAACAGAGATGTTGAATTTAAAGTAAAATTGAGCTGTTGAGGAATGATTAGCGCATGCAAGTTAGCTCACTGAAGTAAATGGGTGATTGATTTAGCCAATTTAAATGGAATAAAGACTGAAATACCCTGGGCTTTGTTGATTGCAGTGCAGTATACTTTGTTATTTGCAGGAGATTTGGTCTAAATGATATCATAGAGAATTGTGGTTTGCAGTTCCACTAGTTCCGCAAGTGTGACTGACACTTTAGAACTGTCCTGATTGTCTTGACCTGCTTGCTTTACATGTCACCGACCCTGCATGAGCATCAGTGGTGGTTGGTGCCATTCAAGATTAGGGAGGATGATACATTTTTTATGAGCATGGCCTTATTTCTATTCTAGCATATCGGATGACTGGCATTCATATTCCATTCACCCAGCTCAATGGAACATACTACATAATACTTGAATTTGCCCTATACCCATCATGAGGTTGACTACACCCCTGATCACCCGCATACACAGTTCACTTTCATAGCAGCCACATACAGTATCATAACTTTGCTCGTTGTATAATTCCTTCGTGCATCTACGTGCTCTCCTCCTCTCACCTTTTCCCTTTGCTTGTGGACATCAGTGCACAACACAACAGCTGTCTGTGAAGAGGCGCAAAAACGTCTGCATGTCAAACCTTCATACCATAACCGCTAACCGCTATACAGCCATATTAACATTTTAGTCAACAAACTAGAACTAGCGCGTTAGTAAACCCGTACAGTGTACAGCAAGCAGTTTAGCAGTTATGCCGGCAGGCCCCGGTGACAATAAATTAATAAAACCGAAATCTTACCTTGACTTGGGAGAGTTGCAGTGTTGGATAGCCTTAGCCAGCTAGCTAACATAAATAGCATTCATCTCTGTTTGGGTCAGGTTGTTGAGTAGGCTAAATTAGATGCATTAGCTAAGTAAGTGAAAGGTAAACTAAGAAGAAAAAATATACAACAAAAGGTATCTCCCTCCCTCTCTCTCACTCTCTTTATCTCTCTCTCTGTTGCTTCTCCTTAATATTTTAAGAAATACAATTTTTTGAAACTGTCCAACTATTGTCGTTCTCTTTTTGAGTCAACTACTCACCCCACTTTATGCACTGCAGTGCTAGCTAGCTGTAGCTTATGCTTTCAGTACTACATTCATTCTCTGATCCTTTGTTTGGATGGAGAATATGTTAGTTCATACTGCAAGAGCTCTGAATGGTTGGAGGATGTCCTCCGGAAGTTGTCATAATAACTGTGTAAGTCTATGGAAGGGGATGAAAACTATGAGCCTCCTAGGTTTTGTATTGAAGTCAATGTACCCAGAGGAGGATGGGAAAATAGCTGTCCTCCAGCTACACCATGGTGCTACCCTAGAGGGTGGTGTTGAGGCTACTGTAGACCTTCACTGCAAAACAGTGTGTTTTAATTAGTGAATATATTCACTATTGTTTTAACTAAAAAGGATATTTATATTTTTATGAAATTCACAAAGTTGGATGGTCCTCCGTTTCCTCCTCTGAGGAGCCTCCACTGATGAGCACTGATGGGTGAAAGACCTAGGCTTCCAACACATTTATTTCATCTATCAAGTTATTTCAGATTACTGCTCACAAACGAAAGAAGCCAAGTTATTTAAGTACATATATTGTTCTCTGAGTGTGATCATGTCAAAACACCTGTCTTCTCCACTTCTTCTGCCTCCTGTCTATCTATAGTCTGAGGAGTTAGCAGCAGGCCTTTGATGCTCTAGGAGGTCTTTCACAAAAGCACCAAAGCAGCACATTAATACCTGGAGAGTATTTCTGATGACAATGAGACATGTGGAGGGGGTTGAGGGAACTATTGCTGTAGCAGGGTGCTACTGCACGTTAACTAGATATAAATGTAACACAGATACACTATGATAATGCTACAGTAGGTTATGTGACAGCACTGTGATGTTAACCCTGACAATTACATTCAATATTTTGACTGCAACCTGTGTATGAGTAGATCAATTATAAATTAGGTGCAGTGTAGCACACCACAGAGACATTCATTACTATGTAAAGACCTACATTATATTTCATAGAAAGCTAATGAATGCCTTCGAGTCAGCTGATATCTCAGGCTTTGTCAAATCAAAGATACATTACATCCATCTGTCCACGGCAGATACAGTAGACAGGTAATCTATAATCAACAGACTCCAATAATGGATTTGTTTAAAACGAATAGCCACTTGCCACTCGCCATGACTGCTAAGTGACTAAAATGCAATGTAAATGTAAGCTGCAGATAACAATCTCTTGACCCATCTGGTTATCATCCTGTCATGGCAGAGTACTTCATTACTTTTGAATATCTGTAAAAGGGCCTCGGTGCACAACTGAGCAAGAGGACAAGTACATTAGAGTGTCTAGTTTGAGAAACGCCTCACAAGTCCTCAACTGGCAGCTTCATGAAATAGTACCCGCAAAACACCAGTCTCAACATCAACAGTGAAGAAGCGACTCCGGGATGTTGGCCTTCTAGGTAGAGTTGCAAAGAAAAAGCCATATCTCAGACTGGCCAGCATCCTGGAGTCGCCTCTTCACTGTTGGCGTTGAGACTGGTGTTTTACGGGTACTATTTAATGAAGCTGCCAGTTGAGGACTTGTGAGGCGTCTGTTTCTCAAACTAGACACTCTAATGTACTTGTCCTCTTGCTCAGTTGTGCACCGGGGCCTCCCACTCCTCTTTCTACTCAAGTTAGAGCGTTTCACGAGATCTTCAGTTTCTTGGCAATTTCTCGCATGGAATAGCCTTCATTTCTCAGAACAAGAATAGACTGACAAGTTTCAGAAGAAAGTTCTTTGTTTCTGGCCATTTTGAGGCTGTAATTGAACCCACAAATGCTGATGCCCCAGATACTCAACTAGTCTAAAGAAGGCCAGTTTTATTGCTTCTTTAATCAGCACAACAGTTTTCAGCTGTGCTAACATAATTGCAAAAGGGTTTTCTAATGGTCAATTAGCCTTTTAAAATTATAACCTTGGATTGGCTAACACAACGTGCCATTGGAACACAGGATTGATGGTTGCTGATAATGGGCCTCTGTACGCCTATGTAGATATTCCATAAGAAATCAGTCGTTTCCAGCTACAATAGTCATTTACAACATTAACAATGTCTACACTGTTATTTTAATGGACAAAACATTTGCTTTTCTTTCAAAAACCTTTAAACAGCTTGGAAAATTCCAGAATATTATGTCATGGCATTAGAAGCTTCTGATAGGCTAATTGACATAATTTGAGTCAATTGGAGGTGTACCTGTGGATGTATTTCAAGGCCTACCTTCAAACTCAGTGCCTCTTTGCTCGACATCATGGGAAAACCTCAGAAAACATTTTGTAGACCTCCACAAGTCTGGTTCATCTGAAGGTACCACGTTCATCTGTACAAACAATAGTACGCAAGTATAAACACCATGGGACCACGCAGCCGTCATACCGCTCAGGAAGGAGACACATTCTGTCTCCTAGCGGTATGACGGCTGCGTGGTCCCATGGTGTTTATACTTGCGTACTATTGTTTGTACAGATGAACGTGGTACCTTCAGGCATTTGGAAATTGCTCCCACGGATGAACCAGACTTGTGGAGGTCTACAAATATTTTAGATTTTCCCATGATGTCGAGCAAAGAGGCACGAAATAATTTTGAAATAATCTGTCTGTAAACAATTGTTGGAAGAATAACTTGTGTCATGCACAAAGTATATGTCCTAACCGACCTGCCAAAACTACAGTTTGTTAACATAAAATCTGTGGAGAGGTTGATAACAAAAGTGACCTGATTTGAATTCCACTGAACACAAATGTATTTTAATGACTTCAACCTAAGTGTATGTAAACTTCCGACTTCAACTGTAAATACCCTCTGTGTGGCCAATACTGTCCTATCCCTGCAACTTTCATCCTTGTCCATAGACCGTGAATCATCAAAAGAGAGTACACTGATGTTTCTGCTATTTTTTACTTTGAAAAAGCCCACAAATAGACTCAATGTTGAGGAAGAAAGACACAACTCTTCAACTGAAAAACTAACTTCTTTCAGTTTGCTTTTACAGATCATGCCTTACAGTCACCAAAACAGACAGAGAACAGCAAAACAAAGTAAATCATTCATTCTACCCTCTCCTCTCTTCTGCTTGTCGTCTTGCAGTGAAGTAACATTGACAAATAAAAAGTAGTTGAGTGAGATCACGCAGTGAATCAAATGAAGCTGTGTTTACATTAGGCTTTTGACCACAACCGAGAGACAGTTTAGAGGACGTGTTGTACTGGATCTGCACTGGGACTCTTTCGAGAGGCGTGAATGTTGTTGTTGGGTTGAATGCACGATAATAGACACCGTTGTAGTGTGTTCAGTGGAATTCAAATCAGGTCACTTTTGTTATCTACTGTAACTCTCTTCAGTACCGCAGGACTGAAAACATTATGGAGTATTGTGTGTAGGCCGGAGACACAAAAGCTCAATTGAATGCATTTTAAATTCAGGCTGTAACACAACAAAATGTGGAAATAGTCAAGGGGTGAGAATACTTTCTGAAGGCACTGCATACACTGAGCGTACAAAACATTAATAACACCTGCTCTTTCCATGACAGACTGACCAGGTAAATTCAGGTGAAAGCTATGATCCCTTATTGATGTAACTTGTTAAATCCACTTCAATCAGTGTAGATGAAGGGGAGGAGACAGTTTAAATAAGGATTTTTAAGCCTTGAGACAAGGGGCACTGGTTTGAGTGTGTCAAGAACTGCAACGCTGCTGTGTTTTTCACTCTCAACTGTTTCCCACGTGTATCAAGAACGATCCACCACACAAAGGACATCCAGCCAACTTGACACGATTGTGGGAAGTATTGGAGTCAACATGGGCCAGCATCCCTGTGGAACGCTTTCAACACCTTGTAGTCCATGACCCGAAAAATGTAGGCTGTTCTCAATATTAGGAAGGTGTTCCTAAGGTTTTGTACACTCAGTGTATAACACCTATATAACGTCACATTATTGTAGTGAATCACGACTGGCCCTGGAAGTGTCATGTTCGTCCCAGGGCAGTGTCGAGATTACCTGGGCTTCATAATGAGTGTGGAGTTGGACATCTGTCACTGCCCTCTTTATGGCCTGCTCTCTTCTCAGAGGAAGAGGTATTATACTGGTATTAGGGTGGAAGATTGATTTAGCTGCCTCACACCGCAGGAGATTGCTCTTAAAGGGATACTTTGGGATTTTGGCAATGAATCCAGTTATCTACTTTCCCAGAGTCAGATGAACTTGTGATACAATTGTTATGTCTCTGCGTGCTGTTTGAAGGAAGTTGCTAACTAGCACAGGCACAATTGCTAGCCGGACATTTATGGGTATCTGCCAGCATGCTAGTAGATACGAAAGGTTGCTGGATCGAATCAGACTTCCAGTCATTGCACTAACACTAGTTAGCATTGGCTCACGGAACTACATCTATTTTCCTTCATACTGTACACAGAGACATACAAATGGCATTCATCTGCCTCATGGTCAAAATCCTGAAGCATCCCTTTTATGCATAGCCCTTTTTCAGTTGAGTAGAGGATGAGCATAGGCAAACAGAGAGGAATGTGCATGCTATGGGCTTGGAGGATAATAGGGACCGACTATAAACAGTGGGAGACAGTGAAATGGATGGAGATAGGAGCGGTGACAGAGAAACTCAGAGACAGTTCAAAGTATTGCATTCATTTTATTTTTTTTCACTAAATGTTGTGGTGTAAAACGACAGTAAACATTTTTTGGACCCGATATATATATATATATATATATATAAAAAAAACGAACTAAAATCTTACTGCTGGCAATCACATTAGCATACCTCCCCATAATGAAAGAGAATGCGGGACTAGGGGAGAGACAAGGGGAGAGAGAGAAGAGAGAGATATCTAAAGATCATGCAACGTCTGTTGAACTCTGTATATCATCTCAATATATCGTTAAATCGATAATCCACTCAAAACCACCAATTCCTATGATTTAAATAGTTAAACAAGGCAAACATGAGAACAATATTTTGTTGTGAAAAAACTTTTGCATTCAATTGTGATAATAAGGTAAGAAGTAACATGTGAAAATTGTTTTGGAAAGCTGTTGGAGCTGAAGTTGATTACAAAACCCACAATGCAATGCTCTGTGGCTAGGTAGCTAGCTAGAAAACATAGTTATACACAAAAATACCAAAGTCAATATCAGCATGTGAAGTTGATAGCTAAATTCCCTGAAACAATCTGCACTATCAATTTAGGAGTTACAATCTCACCATTTTCAACTTGTTAGAGAACCTGTATCTAGCTCAGTACTGTGAGTTGGTGAGGTTGCTATGGCAAAGCCTGATAGCAGGGTCCGTGCTATGTGGGATCCTTTGGACGTCCCTACTCTAAACCCTAACCTTAACCCCTACCGTAACCTTAACCATAACCCTTACCTAACCCTAACCCTAACCATAACTATTTCAAATGTCAACTTCAATGGGATAGGGACGTCCAAAGGTGTTCGATGGGGTTAAGGTCAGGGCTCTCTGCAGGCCAGTCAAGTTATTCCACACTGATCTCGACAAACCATTAATGTATGAACCTTGCTTTGTTCACAGGAGCATTGTCATGCAGAAACAGGAAAGGGCCTTCTCTAAACTGTTGCCACAAAGTTGGAAGCACAGAAACATCTAGAATGTCATTGTATGCTGTAGGGGCCTAGCCCGAACAATGAAAAACAGCCCCATGGTCATCTTAGGCTTGTGTGCGGCTGCTCAGCCATGGAAACCCATTTCATGAAGCTCCAGACGAACAGTTCTTGTGCTGACGATGCTCCCAGAGGCAGTTTGGAACTCGGTAGTGACTGTTGCAACCTGGGACAGACGATTTTTACCGTTACGCGCTTCAGCACTCGGTGGTCCCATTCTGTGAGCTTGTCTGGCCTACCACTTCACAGCTAAGCCGTTGTTGCTCCTAGACATTTCCACTTCACAAGAACAGCACTTACAGTTAACCGGGATGGATCTAGCAGGACAGAAATTTGACGAACTGACTTGTTGGAAAGGTGACATCCTATGATTGTGCCACGTTGAAAGTCATTGAGCTCTGCAGTAATGCCATTCTACTGCCAATGTTTGTATATGGAGATTGCATGGCTGTGTGCTCGATTTTATACAACTGTCAGCAACGGGTGTCGCTGAAATAGCCAAATCCACTAATTTGAAGGGGTGTACATATACTTTTGTATATACAGTGCATTCAGAAATGATTCAGACCCATTGACTTTTTCCACATTTTGTTAAGTTACAGCCTTATTCTAAAATGTATGAAATTATTTTTTTCCTCATCAATCTACACACAATACTCCATAAAACAGGTTTTTAGAATTTTCTGCATATTTATAAAAAAATCTAAACTAAATACCTTATTTACATAAGTATTCAGACCCTTGACTAGAATACAGTATATACATGAAATGTGTAAAACAGTATGTAAACATTATTAAAGTGACCAATGTTCCATGTCTTTGTACATAGGGCAGCAGCCTCTAAGGTGTAGGATTGAGCAACCGGGTGACAGTCTGACGGCCTTGAGATAGAAGTTGTTTTGGATGATAACGGGGTGAACAGGCCTTTGCTCAGGTGGCTGAGGTCCTTTATGATTTTATTGGCCTTCCTGTGACACTGGGGGTTGTAGATGTCCTGAAGGTCAGCCATTGCCGGAAAGGAAAGAAACCACTCAGGGATTTCCCCATGAGGCCAATGGTGACTTAAAAACTGAGGATGGATCAACAAAAATGAGTAAAAAGAAGGAAGCCTGTAGAGAATACAAATATTCCAAAACATCCATCATGTTTGCAATAGTAAAACTGCAAAACATGTGGCAAAGAAATTAACTTTATGTCCAGAATACAAAGCGCTATGTTTGGAGCAAGTGCAACAAATCACTGAGTACCACTCTACATATTTTCAAGCATGGTGGTAGCTGCATCATATTACGGGTATGCTTGTCATTGACAAGGACTAAGTATTTATCTTGGATAAAAAGAAACAGAGAAAACCTGGTACAGTCTATGTTCCAACAGACACTGGGAGACCAATTAATATTTCAGCAGGACCTAAAACACAAGACCAAATATACACTGGAGTTGCTTACCAAGTTTCGGTTTGAAAATCTATGGCAAGACTTGAAAATGGCTGTCTAGCAATGTTCAACAACCAACTTGACAGAACTTGAAGAATCTAAAAAAAAAAATAATGTGCAAATATTGTACAATCCAGTTGTGCAAAGCTCTTAGAGACTTACCCAGAAAGACTCACAGCTGTAATCACTGCCAAAGATGATTGACTTGGTGTGAATAGATAGATAGAAATACTCATGTAAATTAGATACTACATTTTCTATAAAATTTCAACAATTTCTAAAAACATGTTTTCACTTTGTCATTATGGGGTATTGTGTGTAGATGGGTGAGAAAACATTTAATCTATTTTGGATTCAGGCTGTAACACAACAAAATGTAGAATAAGTCAAGGGGTATGAATACTTTCAGAAGGCACTGTACTTTGTCATGATGATATAGACGGATAGATGTGTTCTAGACAAGTATGCCCATACCATCTGTTGGCTGATTTAGTGATCTGGAGAGGTAATGGTTTTAAAAGCATTATAGTGTGATAGTGTCTTATTCCCTATCTTCAGTGAAGAGAACCTTATAGGTATGGCAAGTTCCTACATGATTTCTTGATTTCACAGATGGACCACAAGTTAAATCATGGTGAAATTGTTTATTATACCCACTGATAGAACTTAGGCTTTCACCAAATTGATAGACTGAAGAGTACAGTTTGGACAACACAACAGAAATTATGCTCCAGGTTATGTGCATTTGTTCATTGTGAGTCAGGTTATTGTGGCCAGACATGGGCCTATAGTGTTGCCCGAAGGAGCACAAGGAAGAAATCAGATGTGCGCAGTATGTCGGTCTGCTGCACGAGTTTGGTCAAGTGTTTTCTTGTTATTGTAATTTCCATTTGTGGCCTTGAGCAGTATGAACACAACAATGTATGTTAGCACTGTCAGTTTTCTATTCTCTCTAGCGAATGTGTGCATGCAGCTGTATGCTGTCTGAAATACAATGCATCTGTGTGAGCATGTGCGCGTGTGATCGCTTTCACCAAATTTACACAAGTGTCATGATTTTTTATTAGCCCTTTAAATTCACCCACATATGCACTTGTATATGTACAAACACAGACACACATACGCACGCAGACACACACACACAATGAGGTTGCCATGGCCTCCACCGCCCTTGCATGTCTAGCTCTGATCAGAGGCACTGAAGTCGATTAGAGTCCGAGTAATCTAGTTAGGCTGTATTAACATAGATGGAGGTGTATATCATGATTGACAGAGGGAGGGGGAGGATGAGGGCTTATCTTTATAATGGCATTTGCCTCAGTACACAACAGGCTGGTGCATATAGAAGACATTTTCATCAAGATGTACTGTATGCAATAAAAGTGCTATTTTCCGTCTGCCCACAATACTTTATTTACTAAGGTGTTATGACAGCAAATGTTTTCTAATTAATGCTGCAGTTATTTTCACCACACGTTTATTCAATCTTAAGCAAAGGTTATTAAATGTGTTTGTGCATACTTAGATATAATGCAGAATTACGCATAATGCCTATCGTACTCCAATAGGTCTACAGAAGCATCTTATACTTGGTTTGTGAAACAGCTTTATGGAACTCATGTAAAAATGTCTCGCTACCTTCTTGTCATAATTGTTTGCCAAAAAATCAAGAAAACGTAGCCTATTCAGTTAATATTTTTGGTGTGATGAAGCTGAGCCTCATATCAGATTCACTGCAAGACCTTGGATTCTCTCTCCGAGGTAGAGTATATTTGAAACTTTTAAAGCCAGATTTGTATTCAGAAGTGATGCTTGAGAAAACATGTCCAGAAATCTGACCCATAATTCCCCATTAATCCTCTTTTCTGCCCCCTGTCCATGGCCAGGATAGTGTAGCTGTGCTCTGGAAGTCAGCCCTAGGTTTAGCACTGGGACTTTGAAGTCGGTGTCAACCATCTTAGCCTGGGCCCTCACCCTGAGCTGTTGCATGGCCGCCTTTCATCCAGGATTAATTTTGTGGTGGTATGAGAGAAATGCCACTGAACACTTTTTTTAGGGCAGGACGCTGTGTTTTTCTCCATACATTTGCCTTTGGGAATGACGTGAGCAAACCTGTCCATTGTCCTTGAGGTCTCATTTCCAGTCCATTGCATTTACTCTCATTCTCTGGTTTCAAGACGGAAACAGAAGTGTTTTTTCCACCAAGGGAAATCTTGAAAGAAAATAACTTATTTTAACTGATTCACAATAGGATAGGCAACTTTAGACAGAGGGTGAGAGAAAGAGAGAGAGAAATAGAGCGAGTGAAAACACCACACTTTTGCTTCAAAATGAGTTGGGGATCAGGAGAAAATACAATGTCTCTAAGCTATGAAGACTGAAGAGTACAGTTTGGACAACACAACAGAAATGACGCTCCAGGTTATGTGCATTTGTTCATTGTGAGTCAGGTTATTGTGGCCAGACATGGGCCTATAGTGTTGCCCAAAGGAGCACAAGGAAGAAAGCAGATGTGCGCAGTATGTCGGTCTGCTGCATGAGTTTGGTCAAGTGTTTTCTTGTTATTGTAATTTTAATTTGTGGCCCTTAGAAGTATAAAAACAACAACATACAATTTAATAGGTACACCCATCGAGTAATGGGTCGGACCCGCCTTTGCCTCCTGAATTTTTTGGGGCATGGAAACTTTGTTTTTAGCTGATAGGAGTGGAACCCAGTGTGGTCGTCTGCTGCAACAGCCGATCCGTGACAAGGATGACGAGTTGTGCGTTCTGAGATGTCTTTCTGCACACAACTGTTGTACTGCGCAGCTGACTGGATGTTTTTTGTTTGTCGTACCATTCTTGGTAAACCCTAGACACTGTCGTGCGTGAAAAGCCCAGGAGAATGGCCATTTCTGAGATACTGGATCTGTCATGCCTGGCACTGACGATCATACAATGCTCAATGTTGCTTAGCTCACTCGTTTTGCACGTTCTAACATTCAATCGAACAGCAACTGAATGTCTCGATGCCTGTCTGCCTGCTTTATATAGCAAGCCACAGCCACTGTCTGTAGGTGCGATCCATTTTCTTTAACAGGGTGTTGTACCTAATACACTGGCCGGTAAGTGTATGTTAGCATTGTCAGTTCTCTATCCTCTCTAGCAAATTTGTGCATGCAGCTGTATGCTGTCTGATACACAATGCATCTGTGTGTGTGTGTGTGTGCGTGTGGGCATGTATGTGATCGTACATGCGTGCATACATGTGTAGACTCCACCTCTGTGGTCTGTCTGCTCTGAACACTGATGAGGGTCCTGAATGACTAATTAATCCTCTAGAGGTGCGACGAGAGAAGAATGGGAAAAAACACAATCCCACACACAGAGAAGATTGCCACTATTTCCACTGTGCCGAGTGAGACACTCTTTGCAAATGGCACGGTTCATCCAATTTGACATTTGGCATGGCTGCAGCTACA
This sequence comes from Thymallus thymallus, assembly GCA_023634145.1. Taxonomy (NCBI): domain Eukaryota; kingdom Metazoa; phylum Chordata; class Actinopteri; order Salmoniformes; family Salmonidae; genus Thymallus; species Thymallus thymallus. Next base: position 14,698,492 of record CM042389.1, on the reverse strand, counting down.
GCTGTAAGCTTGGTAATTCTCGGTGGAGAGCCTGGCTTCCCTCCCCATTTGATTCGCATGTTCTGCACAACATCTCTGGAGAGGCTTCCCTCCATATTTCTCTGGGGGATGCACACCCGCTACTAACTTCACTGGCTGTAACCTATAAACAGAGAAAAACTGTGCATTGAAACTGAAGCATCATAGTATAGGTATACAACAGAAATTCAAACACCTGTTTAAACAGATTTAATGTGTTGGTTTATAACAAAATTAAGCAGAGCTTTTTGATGCTGATCGTTTAAAGCTTTTCACATTTACTGCCGCTGAAATAGCATCTCACCTGCCAGAGCAGAAAATGAACTGACAAGATTGTCCAATGTCCTTTAGAGAAGGGAGGCACGACTCTCACTTTTCCTCTAAGGCCTTTTGGACCTAAACGTCAATGTTTTGAACAAAAATGTAATAAAATAATCAGCTAATCAGTTCAACTTAGTTACACCTGCCACTCTAATGTTCCTGTGTTTTTTGGCTGCAAAAAACGTTCAACTGTTTGTCTCTGCTTCTCTTTCAGACATCCGTGGACTGCAGACATTCCTGGACCAGGCGTCTCGTCAGGGTCTAGACGTGTCTCTGCAGAGGGTGGACCGCAACGTGAGCAGGGTGTTCACCAACCTCTTCAGCACAATGCGGACCGAGGAACTCAACCGCTACCGGGACACGCTGCGGCGGGCCGTGCTGCTCATGAGCCCCCGAGGAGCACAGGTGTTCATCCACCAGGTAAGGAGTGTGGTCACCAGCATGGTACCTGTTCTGTTTGGAATTAACTGAAAGGTGAAATGGTGATGCTATTTCGATTTGGGGCAATCTCAAATGACCCACCAGAGAGAGTTGAAGTATGGAAATGAAATGAGATGTACTGTATCACTGGCCAACAGGTGAATGCCCTACATCCTGAAAGTTAAGCATACAGTGGTTCCTCCATTAAAAGTTGCGAGCTAATGCCGCAAGACTTAGAGGTACCCAGCGTCACAGGGAAGTTAGAGCACTCATTATGCATTGGGATCCCAAGGTTTTTATATGACCAATCATATTGAGTGGTTCCAATGACGAATTTGACGCTATTGGGCACATAGCTGGTGACTTTGTAAAGCAAAGATGGCTGACAAAAACACATCATATCAAGGATAGCATCACAAATGAATACATAAACAGCATCACAAATTAATACATAAATACCACTTGAAGCTTGATGATGACTTGATCATTTGAATCAGCTGTGTAGTGCTAAGGCAAAAACAAAAATGTGCCCCTTTGAGTCCCCAGGACCAGAACTGAGAACCGCTGCTCTTCATTGCTATGCTGAATTCTTAACGCACTATTTGCAGGACAATTGATTAGCAGGTTTAATAGCCCGGCTACTGTAGGTGAGAATATCCCCTCAAAGTGACGACAAATCTGTGATCTGCTGTATACTTATGGCCTATTGTAACCTGGAGTCACACCTTTCCACCGGGATAGAAGGTTGAGGGTTTGAGACCTGCTCCCTGCCTGTTTCATTACAGTATATACAGTAAATACTTGATTTGTATAATTTTATCCCAACTCCGTCAACTAAACCTACCCTAAATTTTGTTCTTGTTAGCATGTTTCATGTTTTTAAAACTCTCCATGTTGAAAAATATATATGATTCAAAAGCTTTTTTACCGGAGCATATCATTAGCTAGTCCAGACATGGATATATCCTTTGTAGAAACAGTGCTTCGGACTGAAAGATGAGTAATTTCCTGGCATCCGATTGGCTACTGGCATTTAAAGGCCCTTTCCGGCAACCTGATTGGTTAAATTGCCTCACGTGCCTCGTAGCACTTCCTTGTTTGAAAATATCTCCCGCGAAGGATCCACATAGAAAATATCAAATAATATACCTACCGCATGTGAATAAAAATAGGCGATCTCAGTTAGCCAATGCGAGAAAAGCAGTGAATGAAAGAAAAATAATAGGTTGATCAGCCGATCGACGCAGTGGCAGTACAGGTAACTAGAGGAGGAAAAGGAGGTAGCCGACAGCAGCGCATCGAGACGCAAATGAGTTGAGATGAATGACAGCTAGTAGCGAGCAACCAGACAGCAGACAGCCAGCCAACAGTGGCATTTATTCCACATGACACAAATAAACCAACTTGTACCAACTTGTACACTGGACTGAAAATCACCATAGACCCCTCCAACTAGGGATTCTGTAATTCTGTCATGATAGAATGTGCACACTGTGAAGGAGTGATCGTGATGCATTTATGAGGAGTGTTTACACTTCCTCCAGGCTTGCAGGAGTGCTCCAGGGGAGATGTGACATTTTATAAAAATGTGAGGATGGTTCTTCTAGCCCACGAACTTGGACTTGGTTATGCAGCTTTAGTCCCCCCACTAAGACCATTTCCTTTCAAAATAACAGAAAAACATGTTTTTAAGATGTATTTATCTGTGCTATAGTAGCTGAGGAAATCGTTTTATTTAATCTTTATTTGTTTCTCAAATGTTTATTTACATTTTTTTATTTAACCAGGCAAGAAGTGGTGTAGTCTACGGCGATACAGATATCACTTATTATTGATATCAACATACTGTAGTGCATTGATGTGAATCACACTGCTGTATTTGAACCCAGTAATGGTGGAATTCAAGAAGTTTAAGCTGCCTATCAATAGACGCATATACAGTATCTGTTCATCAACATCTTTATGCTTTCGTTAATAAAATAATGATAAAATAATTCTTTCAAAATGCAGATTTTTATTGCAACAACTGTACTCAGCTGCATTTTAGTTGCATTTCCCCCCAGCTCCACAACCACAGGTAAAAACTTGCTGAGATGATCAATATATTTGTAGGCTTGGCAGAGTTACAGATTAATGTTTTCAGTTGATGCCAGACAATTCAGATTGGGTTTAAATCAGGAGACCTACATGTAGAGATGGTAAAAAATATTTATAGATATACAGTACTGTATGCCTCTCACTAGTGTTGAGTAATGTGCTGTTAAAGTGTTGTATTTTATTTATTTATTTTTATTTTACCTTTATTTAACTATATAAAGGTCTACTTACTCTGCTGGCGTCTTGACCCAGTTTATGCCCTCATTTGCAATGCATACCCGGGCGGCACTGTGTTTTGGGTCATTGTCTGCATTTGGAGATGAAAAAAATTAATTTAGCCTAAGATTAGGTACAATACTAGAAATATACATGTAAATAGGCCTAAACATAACAAAATATTGCTAGAATCCTACCTTGAAAGAAACTATGTGGTCCCAGAAACACCTCTCTGACGTTCGGCCCAGCATTTTTCTTGATGATTTCTTCCTCAAGGAAATCTCGAGCCATGATACCTGAAAAAGGAGGCAACAGAGAATTATTTTGGAACACATAGCAGTCAGTAAGGCTACAATATTTTATGTACCTTTTGCTTTGTAAATAGCTAAAGTTACCATCAAAAATCACATATGGGCCTGGTCCCTGCCAAGAAATTTCCCCGCCCACATGGAGTTTGAGGGGATGCTTGGTACTCGGCTTGCTTGATCTTTGTCTGTAGCCATGAAGTGCTTTGAAAGGCTGGTCATGGCTCACATTAACACCATTATCCCAGAAACCCTAGACCCACTCCAATTTGCATACCGCTCAAACAGATCCACAGATGTGCAATCTCTACTGCACTCCACACTGCCCTTTCCCACCTGGACAAAAGGAATACCTACGTGAGAATGCTATTCATTGACTACAGCTCAGCGTTCAACACCATAGTGCCCTCAAAGCTCATCACTAAGCTAAGGATCCTGGGACTGACACCTTCCTCTGCAACTGGATCCTGGACTTCCTGACGGGCCGCCCCCAGGGGGTAAGGGAAGGAGACAGCCTATAGGGAGGAGGTCAGAGACCTGGCCGTGTGGTGCCAGGACAACAACCTTTCCCTCAATGTAATCAAAATGAAGGAGATGATTGTGGACTACAGGAAAAAGAAGAGGACCGAGCACGCCCCTATTCTCATCAATGGGGCTGCAGTGGAGCAGGTTGAGAGCTTCAAGTTCCTTGGTGTCCACATCACCAACAAACTAGAATGGTCCAAACACACCAAGACAGTCGTGAAGAGTTCAAATGGCTACCCGGACTATTTGCATTGTGTGTTGATTCTGTACCGGTACCACCTGTATAAACCACCTGTATACTACCTGTGTATATATTTTTTTTTACTGTAATTTTACTTTGTATTTCTTTACTTATCTATTGTTTACATAATACTTATTTTTATTTCAACTGCACTGTTGGTTAGGTCTTGTAAGTAAGCATTTCACTGTAAGGTCTACAACTGTTGTATTTGGCGCACGTGACAAATAAACTTTATTTTATTTGAAAGTAAGCACGCAAGCTCCAATAGCTAAAGTTACCATCAAAAATCACATATGGGCCTGGTCCCTGCCAAGAAATTTCCCCGCCCACATGGAGTTTGAGGGGATGCTTGGTACTCGGCTTGCTTGATCTTTGTCTGTAGCCATGAAGTGCTTTGAAAGGCTGGTCATGGCTCACATTAACACCATTATCCCAGAAACCCTAGACCCACTCCAATTTGCATACCGCTCAAACAGATCCACAGATGTGCAATCTCTACTGCACTCCACACTGCCCTTTCCCACCTGGACAAAAGGAATACCACCTATTTTATTTGAAAGTAAGCACGCAAGCTCCAACAAGCTTCATAAAGACACCCTCAAAGATGCCCTCTGGTGGTTTCAACGAGCATTAATAGCATTAACGGCAAAAATGTCCGACAGTAAAATACTATGCTATACCGTACCACAGCATCTTGCAAGCCATGCTGCAGTATGATGCAACTTTTAAACGAGCAACCACTGTACTCACCGTATATGAATGAATTACAACACAGATAGTGAATACACCATGGCTTTAAAGTTGACACTCTCCTCCCCCCTGTGAATTCCATAGCACGCACACATCTGTTTTTCTCACTACTACGTGTAGGCAGATAGTGTGTGATTTGATATACTTTTTAATTAATTAGAGGCTTTTGGGGGTCATAACAAAAAAATTAGTTGCCGTCTCGTAGCTCATGAATTTTTTGACAGGTGAGCTGTTTCCTGCCATGAGACATGTTCCACAACTCAAAGTCTTGGTGGATATGTGTATTAACAAATAAGCAGTAAGCCCCTGTTCTGTTATTCCCACAACCTCAATCACTAATAGCACACATCCTTCATTTACCTAGAACTCTAGAGGCTAAATTATAATACGATAATGAATAAACCAGCAAGGGAACAAATATTTTAATGCAATAGGCCCAGTGCAGTCAAAAACAAGATTTTCCTGTGTTTGATATATATTTCCACACTATGAGGTTGGAATAATACTGTGAAATTGTGAAAATTATGATAATGCCCTGTTTGAAAAAAAACGTCTGAAATTTCAGCCAGTTTTGGTGGGGTGGTGTATTGGCCTGCCTGGTGACATCACCAGGCGTTAAATTAGTTAATAGACAAATGAGAAAGAAAGTTCCAAACCTCTCGGCCAATACAGCTAGCTTTCAGTTTTTCCCTCCCCACTGAGACAACTCCCAGACAGTCCTAGTAAAAAAATTGCTCTTTGCTAAAAAGCTTTTAAATTTTTTTATTTTTTTTATTGAAAACAATCACACTAAGGTACTTAATTATTACCCAGAAATGATTTGATATTGAGGTAAAAAAAAATAAACGGCTGCATTGTACCTTTAAGGCATTCAGTTTCATCACCATAAAACTATATAATACCTACCCTTCAGCAAGATCTGTTTTATATACTACTAGCTAAATGGAGAGTAATGCTAATGCAGCAGAGGATAATCATTAACACTTTCAGCTTCATCACCACATGAGGATCATTTACATTACAGACTTAACCAGTAGCTAATATGAAAATATACTGTTACCGTATGGTAATGCAAGTGGGTGAACAACACCATAACATTGGCAAAAGTATACATGTGGTTTGAAATGGCAATCAATGTTGTCATGGCGATTCCACTATCAAGAGGGTTGCCAGGTGACGTGCGGCACCTCCTGGTGGCCATGTTGGAAGACCACCGCATCAATTCTTCCGACAACAACAGCTGAGTGTCTACCCCAAGCTGCATGATAACAGTGCCTAAAACTAGTTGATTCATTAGTTGGTCAATTTCTGTGCAGTATTTGACTGCTCTAACAAGGCAGGAAAAACCATGGGAAAATGTTTTTTTACAGATTACCCGCAATTATGAAACACCAAGGAGATAACTCAAGCTTTGTCAGAAAAGCGAAGAAAACGTTTTGCCTGTCAAGACCTGAACCCAGACAGCTGTCAGTGCAAGGTATGTTCTGACCATTTCATCACTGGTAAGTCTAATCAATTTCGAGTTTAGTTTAGCTGTTAGCTGTTATGCTAACCAGGTGTTAACAACAAGACTAAGTTTGCCAACATTAGCTAGCTAGCTAAATAGTTTGTAGTCTAGCTATTAGCATACGTCTCTCTTATAGGCGACGCGTGAGTTTCAAGTTTTGGGGAAGCTGTTTTTTCACCATACCTTTATAATAAAACATTGCATGCATCTATCATCACATTTGCAGACTAATGGAAGCCTATTATTCCTAATGTGATGAGTTGATTGGATAGTAATAATGTATTAGGCTATTAATATAGCTTAATCTAATCACTCTGCATGGCTGAGAGCATAGTGGCAGAGGCCTATAGGCTATATCAGATACATTTCTTCTTTCTTTGCACAGAAAAAATGTGGCTTTTGACACATTTCACGCAATTCTACACTTTATATGACTGGAGACATTAGCAGAATCTTTTTAAAATGACAAATCATGGGGTAGCCTAGGCCTACTCTGCTGACACTGACAAACAGATCAATAAAAATGACCTTGTCTTGAATGCAATCATCTAATCTAGGTCTACGATAAGGGGACACAAATTGTACAATATGACGTCCATCTAGCCTGGAGGACGACATTATGCCGCGTTCAAAACAACTGGCAACTCGTAAATCTCAGACTTCCTACTTCAGTGCGTTCAAGACAACTGGGAACATGGGGAAAGAACGAGCTCAGACTGAAAATTTTAAATAAAATTTTTTAATGGCCTTCCACCTCGGAATTCCAAGTCGGAAACTCAGGCATTTTTCTAGAGCTACGACTTTCCGACCTGAAGATCACTGACGTCATGATTTGAACTGGGTTCCCAGTTGTCTTGAAAGCACCATTATTGTAAAAAAAACTCCAGTGGCACTGACCCAATTCTAATTTGTTGAGAACTTTATTCATAAGAGGTGGGAAACTGTATGGACATTACAGCAAAGGACAGATGCTCAATTAGATATGACAACCTGCTGTGTTGACTATTGGTTGTTCGAGCCCAACAATATATTAGATCTTTATATGACACTAAAACACCTGAATGAATTAAACACAAACAAACAATCAAGAGCACTGATGGTATAGGCAGTGGTGTAAAGTACTTAATAAAAAATACTTTAAAGTACTACTTAAGTAGGTTTCTGTGGTATCTGTACCTTACTTTACCATTTATATTTTTGGCTACTTTTACTTCACTACATCCCTGAAGAAAATAATATACTTTTAACTCCATACATTTTCCCAGACACCCAAAGGTACTCGTTACATTTTGACAGGAAAATGGTCCAATTCACACACTTGTCAAGAGAATATCCCTTGTCATCCCAAATGCCTCTGATCTAGCGGACTCACTAAACACAAATGCTTTGTTTGTAAATGATGTCTGAGTGTTGGAGTGTGCCCCTGGCTATCTGTCAATAGAAAAAATATAATAAAATTGTGCCGTCTGGTTTGCGTAATATAAGGAAGTTGATATTATTTATTATTTAACTTTCGATACTTAAGTACCTTTTTAGCAATTCCATTTACTTAGTATTTTTACTGGGTGACTTTCACTTGAGTCATTTTCTATTAAGGTATCTTTACTTTTACTCAGGTGATGACAATTGAGTACTTTTTCCACCACCGGGTATAGGTGACCTGAAGGAGTGATATTCTAACATTAGGTGTGCTTTTCATTTGTTTATGTTCTGTAGGTTAACCAGCTGACTTCTTTCAAGACACCAATGTCGACTGTGAAGATGAGCAATGCTGCAGCAGCATCAGTTTCTACTTCTACTACTTCGTCATTTTCCAGAAATAAAAGGAGACCCCTAATTTTTACAAAATGGTTGTCATATGCTATGCCTTGGTCAATCTGTTGATTCTGCTGTGCCATTTGAGAAAAGGGCACCTTCACCTTTTCGGTATGACAAAAGTGCCACCTTAAACCTGAATGAAGGGTGTAGCAATAACTACTGATTAAACAGAAACACAGTTTCACAGTTTTTAATTTATGTACACATGTACAGTGGGGAGAACAAGTATTTGATACACTGCCGATTTTGCAGGTTTTCCTACTTACAAAGCATGTAGAGGTCTGTAATCTTTATCATAGGGACACTTCAACTGTGAGAGATGGAATCTAAAACAAAAATCCAGAAAATCACATTGTATGATTTTTAAATAATTCATTTGCATTTTATTGCATGAAATAAGTATTTGATCACCTACCAACCAGTAAGAATTCCGGCTCTCACAGACCTGTTAGTTTTTCTTTAAAAAGCTCTCCTGTTCTCCACTCATTACCTGTATTAACTGCACCTGTTTGAACTCGTTACCTGTATAAAAGACACCTGTCCACACACTCAATCAAACAGACTCCACACACTCAATCAAACAGCTGTGTAAGGATCAGGGATAAAATTGTAGACCTGCACAAGGCTGGGATGGGCTACAGGACAATAGGCAAGCAGCTTGGTGAGAAGGCAACAACTGTTGGTGCAATTATTAGAAAATGGAAGAAGTTCAAGATGATGGTCAATCTCCCTTGGTCTGGGGCACCATACAAGATCTCACCTCTGGGGCATCAATGATCATGAGGAAGGTGAGGGATCAGCCCAGAACTACACGGCAGGACCTGGTCAATGACCTGAAGAGAGCTGGGACCACAGTCTCAAAGAAAACCATTAGTAACACACTGCGCCGTCATGGATTAAAATCCTGCAGCGCACGCAAGGTCCCCCTGCTCAAGCCAGCGCATGTCCAGGCCCGTCTGAAGTTTGCCAATGACCATCTGGATGATCCAGAGGAGGAATGGGAGAAGGTCATGTGGTCTGATGAGACAAAAATAGAGCTTTTTGATCTAAACTCCACTCGCCGTGTTTGGAGGAAGAAGAAGGATGAGTACAACCCCAAGAACACCATCCCAACCGTGAAGCATGGAGGTGGAAACATCATTCTTTGGGGATGCTTTTCTGCAAAGGGGACAGGACGACTGCACCGTATTGAGGGGAGGATGGATGGTGCCATGTATCGCGAGATCTTGGCCAACAACCTCCTTCCCTCAGTAAGAGCATTGAAGATGGGTCGTGGCTGGGTCTTCCAGCATGACAACGACCCGAAACACACAGCCAGGGCAACTAAGGAGTGGCTCCGTAAGAAGCATCTCAAGGTCCTGGAGTGGCCTAGCCAGTCTCCACACCTGAACCCAATAGAAAATCTTTGGAGGGAGCTGAAAGTCCGTATTGCCCAGTGACAGCCCCGAAACCTGAAGGATCTGTATGGAGGAGTGGGCCAAAATCCCTGCTGCAGTGTGAGCAAACCTGGTCAAGAACTACAGGAAACGTATGATCTCTGTAATTGCAAACAAAGGTTTCTCTACCAAATATTAAGTTCTGCTTTTCTGATGTATCAAATACTTATGTCATGCAATAAAATGCAAATTAATTACTTAAAAATCATACAATGTGATTTTCTGGATTTTTGTTTTAGATTCCGTCACTTACAGTTGAAGAGTGCCTATGATAGAAATTACAGACTTCTACATGCTTTGTAAGTGGGAAAACCTGCAAAATCGGCAGTGTATCAAATACTTGTTCTCCCCACTGTATGAATATATAACATTTAATTTGGAACATGTAAAATACTTGTTTATGGTATTGTAAACGTACTGTATTTTAATAATAGGCTATATTGTTGTATGGGTGAAGTTAAAAGTATTCTCTGCTTTGCCTTTCCCATTGAATAAAATGTATTTCTTATAGCCTAACTATTCTTTCTTTATTTTACATTTTAAAAACATTTAGCACAGACAATGTAATGGTTGTGGTAGTCTTAAGCAAACCATCTTCATTATCACAGTGTGCCACTCAGACATTCTGGGGAAAAAAGTATCTGGCATTGAACTTAGTAGTAGTAGTTGTGTAGGGGTTAAATACAATATGTGAGTTAAGCTATTATCTGCTTCAGATGCACAGTATCAAGGGGTGCATTGCAAATGCCCATAAGGCTAATGCCATCATACTGTAGCCCAGTGGTTGCCAACTCCAGTTCACGAGACAAAAATAAGGGTTTAAATACATGTCAAAAAAATTAAGAATGTTTCCTGATCTTTCTTCCATCTCTCAGATATAGGACAGACACTTCAGAACAAACTTCCTTTAGATTTCTTGGGTGGAATACCTGTTGTCCCATTAGTGAATCTATTATTCAATGCTTTTGTATGGGTTTAGACAGGGATTAGGCTCTTATGGATTAAAGCCAATTCATGATTGATCTGAAAATGTGGTCGGAGACTCCGTATGGAGGGTGTTGGACAGCACTGAATATTATGTTGCAATATCTCTCTGTCCTCAGTTTTTCTCGTTAGGAACTGGAACTGGAGAATCTTTTCATAACGCCCTCCCAGAAAGGTACCTGCCTTACCCAGAGTAACCTACTCTCTCCCTTCTCTGACAGCTGGAGCTGCTAACTTTAATCCATTCACCCTCTTCCATTGCTTCTAGCTAAAAATGTATTTCGAGTTTGTGTTTTTAATTTACATTGATAAATACATAATAATAGCTAACTGTCTAATATAAAGTTAGCTAGCTGGTGATATTTAATGAACTAGCTATAGTGTCACAGTTTTGGATTTGGAGAGACCAATTCGCAGCCCATACTTGATAGTTCGACATCATTTATTATAGTATTAACTATACTTGACGTGAACTATACAAAATAACAAAGATACATATACAAACGCAAAACACACTTACTTTCCATACGGGACAAATGACAATGAACCACGCCTAAGGAGTGGAACAAACCCATATATGCATAGCAGCTGCCTCTAATTAGGAATCTCACACACAACACCACACAGAAATATAACTTATAGAACTGCCAGACTCTGACCATAGAATTATAGAGAAGCAAGGCTTCTCTATGGCCAGAGCCTGACAGTACCCCCCCTCAAAGGCGCGGACTCCCGGGCACCGGTGTGGCAGGCGACTCCGGCCATTTAAAGGGGTAAACAACCGGTCCTGGAAATGGCACCGGTGGGGCAAAAGACTCAGGCCATGGAGTGGGGCAAATAACCAGGCCAGGACTGGTTACCGGTGTGGCAGGCGACTCCGGCCTGTGGACCATCACGGGAGGCTCCGGACTGTGGACCATCACGGGAGGCTCCGGGCTGTGGACCATCACGGGAGGCTCCGGGCTGTGGACCATCACGGGAGGCTCCGGGCTGTGGACCATCACGGGAGGCTCCGGGCTGGATAGGCGCACCGGAGGTCGGGTGCGTGGAGCCGGCACTGGAGGCACCTGGCTGGGCGCACGCACTGGAGGTCGGGTACGGGGAGCCGGCACAGGACGTACCGGACTGGAGATGCGCACCAGAGGTCGGGTGCGTGGAGCCGGCACAGATGGCACCGGACTGGTGACACACACTCCAGGGCGAGTGCGGGGAGCCGGTACTGGGCTTACCGGACTGAAGAGACGCACAGGAGGCCTGGTGCGTGGAGCCGGCACAGATGGCACCGGACTGGTGACACGCACTTCAGGGCGAGTGCGGGGAGACGGTTCTGGGCTTACCGGACTGGAGAGACGTACAGGAGGCCTGGTGCGTGGAGCCGGCACCGGTGGAGTAGACTGCTCTGGTACTGTAGTGTAGTAGACGGCCGGACCCGGACTGGGCACCGGTGGAGCGGACTGCTCTGGCACTGTAGTGTAGCAGACGGCCGGACCCGGACTGGGCACCGGTGGAGCGGACTGCTCTGGCACTGTAGTTTAGCAGACGGCCGGACCCGGACTGGGCCCCGGTGGAGTGGACTGCTCTGGCACTGTAGTGTAGCAGACAGCCGGACCCGGACTGGGCACCGGTGGAGCGGACTGTTCTGGCATTGGAGTGGAGCAGACGGCCGGACCCCGACTGGGCACCGGTGGAGCGGACTGCTCTTTCACAGGAGTGGAGTAGGCGACCGGACCCGGACTGATCCATTCCGACATTTCCTTTTCTACTTCCTCCGCTATCTCCCACATTTCCCCCAGAACGTCTCCAAAATATTTCTCCAAATATTTCTCTTCTTCTTCAATTTGCGCCCCCCATTTGTATTCCGGCTTCACCATATTCCACATGGGGAGTGGTACTTGCGCGTCCTCTTCGCAGCCAGACCACCCACGAAATTTTCTTGGGGTTGCCTACGGGCTCCGTTTCCTCCTGTTCCCCGATTACGCCACTGTCCTCTCTTTCTCTCCTTAACTCCCAAATTACACTGCTTGGTCAGTAGGTGGTTCATTCTGTCACAGTTTTGCATTTGGAGAGACCAATTCGCAGCCCATACTTGATAGTTCAACATCATTTATTAAAGTATTAACTATACTTGACGTGAACTATACAAAATAACAAAGATACATATACAAACGCAAAACACACTTACTTTCGATACGGGACAAATGACAATGAACCACGCCTAAGGAGTGGAACAAACACATATAAGTAGGATCCCTAATTAGAGAAAATGCATAGCAGCTGCCTCTAATGCCACACACAACACCACACAGAAATATAACTTATAGAACTGCCAGACTCTGACCATAGAATTAAAGAAAAGCAAGGCTTCTCTATGGCCAGAGCCTGACATATAGAGTATGTAAAGTGAGCTAGCTGCATTATGTTAGCAGCTCATTTGAGTTAGCCCTGACACTAAAGTTCCTGTAGCAAGCAAGCTAGCTAGCTAGCTGATATTACATTGTTTTAAAAAAATAATATTTACTTATTTGAATAAGTTCTACAACTGACTCCATTTTCTGGGTCCTTAAAAAAACAAAATCATAGAGTAATGGACAATCTTCCCAATGTTTCCGGCAGTAACAAAACAGAGCCAGCCATGTGGTCTTTTGGAGGACTTCCACCAGATTGATTCTGGTCTTCCAACATGGCGCCTGGTGTGGTTTCAAGGTGATTTTTGACACAACTGCACCCCTCTATGGGGAAGTAAACACTAAAAATATCAGCCTTGTTGGAGCCAAATTCCCTTACTTTCAATCTCATGATAAATGTTTGTTTTCCTTGCTTAGAATCATGAAATATTGACCTATTGAATACTAATACAGTATGAACATTTCATTATGAATTATGGAGTATGGTTTATAAAATATTTTGTTTTGGTTTTTTGGGGATTAGAAGGCAATATGGAGCCTCACATGGGCACACACTTTATACCCCATGTTCCCCTTTTCCTATACCTATTTAGTGGTTTGGCATTATGGCTCAGGTATGACCGTACCATACAGATTTTGACCCCTACTTCTCTGAACTAAAGAAAGATGCTACCTTTTAGTTTGGATCCTATTCCTTTTGCTTTGATCATTGACGGACTATAACCAATGGAATTACCTTTGTTAGGAAATGTGGAGCATTTGCTTGGGAAATAAATGTTTGTTTGCTTTTATACTATTGGCGCATTGGATTGAATTTTGTGGTTGTTTTGGAAGCATGTCTGACCACAGCATCACATACCTGTAACTTCAAGGCAAGTTTTGAATTGGATAATGAATTGCCTTTATATGACTTATTTGTCATTGGTGCAGGAACATGCTATTAAGGTTTCTTCAACCTCAAATATAAAGTAGTTGGGAAGTTTACTGAGTGTGCATATAAGGGGACTAAAGCAGTAGCATCCCTCATAGGGGGGACCAATGTGTAGGATTTGTATGTATCATAGGGGGAACCAACATGTAGGGATGACTACTGCTTTAGTCCACTTTAGCACATGTGAGTTGGATGTGATAAATCATGCTCTAACTTTCTTCCACATCACCTGCTTGTGACTACACCTGGATTTACTACACCTGGATATACTATGACATGTTATCTCTATGATTCTATTGTCCTTTATCGGTATTGATGGCACTAACTCATAACTGACCAACACCAAGACCTCAATTTTCTCTGCTTAAGTACCAAACGTTGAGGTCATGAAAAGAGTGTGCTTAGATGCAGTGGCGCCGTGGTTGGGTTGTCATATCATCAACAGGGAAGCAATCTGTGCATTTGAACAACAATCCTCAGCAGCTGCACATTCTGCCACTGTTTTGAACAGATTACCAACTTTTTAGAATGACCAGCCAGCTCACGAGTGAGTGCACCGGTGACTTTGATTGTGAAAACACAACAAGCACAGATGCAACAAGTGAAAACACATTTTCTTTCTGGACTGCTCTGGCACTGTAGTGTAGCAGACAGCCGGACCCGGACTGGGCACCGGTGGAGCGGACTGTTCTGGCATTGGAGTGGAGCAGACGGCCGGACCCCGACTGGGCACCGGTGGAGCGGACTGCTCTTTCACAGGAGTGGAGTAGGCGACCGGACCCGGACTGATCCATTCCGACATTTCCTTTTCTACTTCCTCCGCTATCTCCCACATTTCCCCCAGAACGTCTCCAAAATATTTCTCCAAATATTTCTCTTCTTCTTCAATTTGCGCCCCCCATTTGTATTCCGGCTTCACCATATTCCACATGGGGAGTGGTACTTGCGCGTCCTCTTCGCAGCCAGACCACCCACGAAATTTTCTTGGGGTTGCCTACGGGCTCCGTTTCCTCCTGTTCCCCGATTACGCCACTGTCCTCTCTTTCTCTCCTTAACTCCCAAATTACACTGCTTGGTCAGTAGGTGGTTCATTCTGTCACAGTTTTGCATTTGGAGAGACCAATTCGCAGCCCATACTTGATAGTTCAACATCATGTATTAAAGTATTAACTATACTTGACGTGAACTATACAAAATAACAAAGATACATATACAAACGCAAAACACACTTACTTTCGATACGGGACAAATGACAATGAACCACGCCTAAGGAGTGGAACAAACACATATAAGTAGGATCCCTAATTAGAGAAAATGCATAGCAGCTGCCTCTAATGCCACACACAACACCACACAGAAATATAACTTATAGAACTGCCAGACTCTGACCATAGAATTAAAGAAAAGCAAGGCTTCTCTATGGCCAGAGCCTGACATATAGAGTATGTAAAGTGAGCTAGCTGCATTATGTTAGCAGCTCATTTGAGTTAGCCCTGACACTAAAGTTCCTGTAGCAAGCAAGCTAGCTAGCTAGCTGATATTACATTGTTTAAAAAAAAAAATATTTACTTATTTGAATAAGTTCTACAACTGACTCCATTTTCTGGGTCCTTAAAAAAACAAAATCATAGAGTAATGGACAATCTTCCCAATGTTTCCGGCAGTAACAAAACAGAGCCAGCCATGTGGTCTTTTGGAGGACTTCCACCAGATTGATTCTGGTCTTCCAACATGGCGCCTGGTGTGGTTTCAAGGTGATTTTTGACACAACTGCACCCCTCTATGGGGAAGTAAACACTAAAAATATCAGCCTTGTTGGAGCCAAATTCCCTTACTTTCAATCTCATGATAAATGTTTGTTTTCCTTGCTTAGAATCATGAAATATTGACCTATTGAATACTAATACAGTATGAACATTTCATTATGAATTATGGAGTATGGTTTATAAAATATTGTGTTTTGTTTTTTTGGGGATTAGAAGGCAATATGGAGCCTCACATGGGCACACACTTTATACCCCATGTTCCCCTTTTCCTATACCTATTTAGTGGTTTGGCATTATGGCTCAGGTATGACCGTACCATACAGATTTTGACCCCTACTTCTCTGAACTAAAGAAAGATGCTACCTTTTAGTTTGGATCCTATTCCTTTTGCTTTGATCATTGACGGACTATAACCAATGGAATTACCTTTGTTAGGAAATGTGGAGCATTTGCTTGGGAAATAAATGTTTGTTTGCTTTTATACTATTGGCGCATTGGATTGAATTTTGTGGTTGTTTTGGAAGCATGTCTGACCACAGCATCACATACCTGTAACTTCAAGGCAAGTTTTGAATTGGATAATGAATTGCCTTTATATGACTTATTTGTCATTGGTGCAGGAACATGCTATTAAGGTTTCTTCAACCTCAAATATAAAGTAGTTGGGAAGTTTACTGAGTGTGCATATAAGGGGACTAAAGCAGTAGCATCCCTCATAGGGGGGACCAATGTGTAGGATTTGTATGTATCATAGGGGGAACCAACATGTAGGGATGACTACTGCTTTAGTCCACTTTAGCACATGTGAGTTGGATGTGATAAATCATGCTCTAACTTTCTTCCACATCACCTGCTTGTGACTACACCTGGATTTACTACACCTGGATATACTATGACATGTTATCTCTATGATTCTATTGTCCTTTATCGGTATTGATGGCACTAACTCATAACTGACCAACACCAAGACCTCAATTTTCTCTGCTTAAGTACCAAACGTTGAGGTCATGAAAAGAGTGTGCTTAGATGCAGTGGCGCCGTGGTTGGGTTGTCATATCATCAACAGGGAAGCAATCTGTGCATTTGAACAACAATCCTCAGCAGCTGCACATTCTGCCACTGTTTTGAACAGATTACCAACTTTTTAGAATGACCAGCCAGCTCACGAGTGAGTGCACCGGTGACTTTGATTGTGAAAACACAACAAGCACAGATGCAACAAGTGAAAACACATTTTCTTTCTGGGGATAGCTAGCATATGTCACAAAGCAGGATGAGCTACCTAGTTAACTTTCATAAATATTCTGAAATATCTGAAACTTTATTTCCAGTTCTAGCAACTTTATAGGTTATCGAAAATAACTGGTTGATTTGTCAAATATATTGACTGAACTATTTCTGAGTGATTATCAAAATTGCAGTAGCTGGCTAATTCATTCGCTCATGCTTTGTGATGAACTTGGTTTTATCCTGCTTTAGTCCACAACATGTCGCCCTCTCCACTAGAATCTGATGAACGGAGTAGAAGACGGGGAACAAAAACACAGTATTGCAAATTGGGCAGCCACAGAGCCATGCTTTTATTGTCATGGCAGGTCCGCGAAAAGGTGTATAGCCTCCCTCTGTCCTTAGACCATTTGAGACTCCTGTGGTCTCCATAGAGTTGGGTAGGACTGCCTTTAGTTCCTTTGCACCTTATTTATGGAACAAACTGCAGATCCAACTTAAGTTAGACACTCTGGTGTCCTTAGCCCATTTCAAAAATGTTCATGGAGGATCAATATGATGTTGTCTGTGATTGTTTCTGTTGAATTGTCTGTCTTTGTTTTGTATGTTTTGAAATGTTATGTCTGTGTGCCTAAAACTGTACATGTCAACATGTTTATACAGGGCACAAGTTAAAATAAAAAATATGGATGTCCGGTTTATCAGGTTCCAGCTGCTTGATTTGCAATTGATCTCGAAGGGTCAGCCTTGCAAATTGAGTTTCATAAGTGACTCTACAAGAGACAGAGCTGGTGTCACTGTCGTCGTCGCCATGATGACAGTGACTGTAATGATAATTTTATTACCATTTTCTCTTTAGCGCAATCTGTTGAGTATTTGATAGAGCAGATCCACGAAGGTCAGAGCGCTCATTTCACCGCCCCAAGATTGTAAATCTACTTTGTGCTGTGACCTGAAATCCCATTGGTGCAGTCCCCCCTCATAGCAGGCGTTGTAATAGATTGGTGGCAGGCCCTGGCAAGTTATATGTGGCAACTCTGATGTGGCAACTAATACCACCTAATTATTCAATTCATTATTCTCACCTGGTCACTTTCCCCCCCCCCTTGACAGAGATTTATATGAGGCTTTTTCCTGAGTATGAGGCTCTGAGCAGCGCATTCACACTTTACATGTAATTCATCTAACATAAAGCTAGCATTTATCTCCTCTCCCTTGCCCTGGCTCTACCGAACATTGTTTCTTTGTTACAGAGGAGAAAGCCTGAAGGATGTAAGTTAGTGAGCCAGCAGCTCTTCAGGCTTGTGATGGATGGAACTCAGACCTGAGCTATGAGGAGGCATTTGTCCAGCGGTGTAGCACTAGAAGAGAGAGAGCTACTGTACGCCTCTGCCAGTGAAAAGAAAGGAGAGGAGAGAGCAAGGGTCAAACTTGTGAAAGTACTGCACAAAGGGGTCATTAACCATAAAGGGAGAGTGCAGGGCACCTGAATTATACCCTGTGACAACGTTTCAGGACAGGAAGACGGAAAACAAAACAGAACCATTTGATAAGGAGTTTGTTTCTGAGTAACCCTACATAGTCAAAGCTGTTTGTTAGCCTGGAAAAAAGTTATGAAACCTTATTGATGATTAATATGGATGCCTTTATCATCATTAGAGTTACACTGAGATTTCTCACCACCTTGCTATAAATGAATCAAAAAGAATGTTCTAACCCATTTCACAACCACAGGATTGGCCATAAGAGGCAGAATTGATGCCCGCTCTCACTCCAAACTGCAAAATCATATAATTACACATTCCTAATAGAAAACCTTCCTAATATTGAGCCTCAGTTCACCGGGGCATGGACTGGTGGACAAGGTGTCGAATGCATTCCACAGGGATGCAGGCGCATGTTGACTACAATGCTTCCCACAGTTGTGTTAAGTTTTCTGGATGTCCTTTGGGTGGAGGCCCATTCTTGATACACATGGGAAACTGTTGAGCATTAATAACCCAGGAGTATTGCAGTTCTTGACACAAACCGGTGCACCTGGCACCTACTACCATACCCTGTTCACTTAAATATTTTGTCTTTCCCATTCACCCTCTGAATGGCAGACATACACAATCCATCTCAATTGTCTCAAGGCTGAAAAATCCTTCTTTAACATGTCTCCTCCCCTTCATCTACACTGATTGAAGTGGATTTAAGAAGTGACATCAATAAGGGATCATATCTTTCTCCTGGATTCACCTGATCAGTCTGTCATGGAAAGAGCAGGTGTTCTTAATGTTTTGTACAATCAGTGTATACCACTGAACGTTATTGCAATGTCTCATAACTGTTTTCTAAACAAAATCTTAAGTTGCGTGATCGTTTTCATTCACAGTTGCATTTTTTCATTTTTGTGCCACAGCAGCTCTTAGACCCAAGCTACATTATGGCAGTAAAGCTCCTTTTAACACTAGAACCTCCATAAGCCAACAGCCATTGCTGTTTGATTTTGTAAAAAAAGACACCCCCCCCAAAAAAAATGTCCTGCTACAGTGGGGAGAACAAGTATTTGATACACTGCCGATTTTGCAGGTTTTCCTACTTACAAAGTATGTAGAGGTCTGTGAGAGACGGAATCTAAAACAAAAATCCAGAAAATCACATTGTATGATTTTTAAATAATTAATTTGCATTTTATTGCATGACATAAGTATTTGATCACCTACCAACCAGTAAGAATTCCGGCTCTCACAGACCTGTTAGTTTTTCTTTAAGAAGCCCTCCTGTTCTCGACTCATTACCTGTTTGAACTCGTTACCTGTATAAAAGACACCTGTGCACACACTCAATCAAACAGACTCCAACCTCTCCACAATGGCCAAGACCAGAGAGCTGTGTAAGGACGTCAGGGATAAAATTGTAGACCTGCACAAGGCTGGGATGGGCTACAGGACAATAGGCAAGCAGCTTGGTGAGAAGGCAACAACTGTTGGCGCAATTATTAGAAAATGGAAGAAGTTCAAGATGACGGTCAATCTCCCTCGGTCTGGGGCACCATGCAAGATCTCACCTCGTGGGGCATCAATGATCATGAGGAAGGTGAGGGATCAGCCCAGAACTACACGGCAGGACCTGGTCAATGACCTGAAGAGAGCTGGGACCACAGTCTCAAAGAAAACCATTAGTAACACACTACGCCGTCATGAATTAAAATCCTGCAGTGCACGCAAGGTCCCCCTGCTCAAGTCAGCGCATGTCCAGGCCCGTCTGAAGTTTGCCAATGACCATCTGGATGATCCAGAGGAGGAATGGGAGAAGGTCATGTGGTCTGATGAGACAGAAATAGAGCTTTTTGGTCTAAACTCCACTCGCCGTGTTTGGAGGAAGAAGAAGGATGAGTACAACCCCAAGAACACCATCCCAACCGTGAAGCATGGAGGTGGAAACATCATTCTTTGGGGATGCTTTTCTGCAAAGGGGACAGGATGACTGCACCGTATTGAGGGGAGGATGGATGGGGCCATGTATCGCGAGATCTTGGCCAACAACCTCCTTCCCTCAGTAAGAGCATTGAAGATGGGTCGTGGCTGGGTCTTCCAGCATGACAACGACCCGAAACACACAGCCAGGGCAACTAAGGAGTGGCTCCGTAAGAAGCATCTCAAGGTCCTGGAGTGGCCTAGCCAGTCTCCAGACCTGAACCCAATGGAAAATCTTTGGAGGGAGCTGAAAGTCCGTATTTATTTAACTAGGCAAGTCAGTAAAGAAGAAATAATGTTTTACAATGACGGCCAAACTCGGACGAAGCTGGGCCAATTGTGGGACTCCAATCACGGCCGGTTGTGATACAGTCTGGATTCGAACCAGGTTGTCTGTAAAAACTTTGTAGAATTATACAAAACATAACCTTGACTCTATCTAAACAAATACCTATTGTTGTTATATTTTTACAAAGATATATTTCTAAATGCAATTCTGCTAAATGGGATGCCCGGCAACGTTCTCAACGAGTACTTATTTTCAGCGTACAGGTGAGACCCAGGTGCAGACAACGGTCGGAATAACAAATGTTTATTATCCCAACAGGGGGCAGGCAAAAGACAGGTCAGGGGCAAGCAGAGTTCGGTAATCCAGAGTAGTGGGGCAAAGGTACAAGACGGCAGGCAGGCTCGGAGTCAGGGCAGGCAGAGTTCTGTAATCCAGAGTAGTGGGGCAAAGGTACAAGACGGCAGGCAGGCTCAGGGTCAGGGCAGGCAGAGTTTGGTAATCCAGAGTAGTGGGGCAAAGGTACAAGACGGCAGGCAGGCTCAGGGTCAGGGCAGGCAGAGTTCTGTAATCCAGAGTAGTGGTGCAAAGGTACAAGACGGCAGGCAGGCTCGGGGTCAGGGCAGGCAGAGTTCGGTATTCCAGAGTAGTGGGGCAAAGGTACAAGACGGCAGGCAGGCTCAGGGTCAGGGCAGGCAAGGAAAGATCGAAACCGGGAAACTAAGAAGACAGGCACTTTAGAAATAGAGTCATTAGAAGATAAGGCGTTGTTCTACATAGAAGATCTTTGGAAATCTCATGACATAGTGTCTATAATACTGTAATAAACTCACATAGTTCTGTCACAAATTCCAAACGCCTACTTGGATATTAATTTCTCAGTGAGCAAATCATTTCTGTAATTACAGCATTCATATAAATTCATTTTTATTAGGTTTATGCTTAGTCGAACCTTATTTTTTTATTGAAATTTCTCAATAAAACTCATTCATGCAACAATTTATGACAAATTGTTTTGTGTTCTAGCTGGTTGTTCTGAAATGAAAATGGTAAAACACTTCATTGTAAGGCTAAATATAAGGGCTGGACATGCAGATAAATGAAAGTCAGATAAATTAAAAGCCAATTTTTGCTGGGATCTCGGGACTGATAGGGTTAATGTGCTTTTTTGGAGAGCGTCTTTGTTTGTATCTCATTTAGTCAGCAAACACCACAGTACACCCAGATTAAATGTGCCACTATATGGTACAACCAGTTGCTTTTCCATAATGGTTTTGTATTATCATGCATAAGAACAGACTTAAAGCAGGCAGCTAAAGATTCTCAGATTGTCAGTAGCCAATGTGGGGCTTTAGAAAAGCGCCTGGAATTTCAAACCATGGAGGTAATAAATTGTCTCCTATCTTGATGACCTTGACTGCACAGACTGTCAGTAGTGGATTACAGTACGGTGTGTTGTAGTTTCCTAATGCCCCGTGATGAATTGTAAAATGTTCAATATCTGGCTTTCTTTGGGGGGATACAATATAAATAACCACCTTGGCTTGTCAAGGTAATGTCGTTTTTGGATGATTCATTCATTGGAATATGATGACGTGTGATGTCATAGTTAAGTCACTGTAAAACATAAATAAGTAGCAGGCAAGATAAATAATAACGTGAGACAAGTAGACAGTTGTGATGCTCATGACTTCAAAGGATACTGTTGTTGCATGCAAATTGGCATAACCATGGACTGAAATTATCGTTGTAGGCAGTTCCTGAGCCTTGACACGCATTCAATGGCTCAGGGCCCTCAAGAATCATTTATGTGTGTTACTTTGTCAAGATGGTGGATGACTACTTCTTTAGAAAAAAATCTTTACTTGTCAAGAGGAAAATTGATAAGCCACTGATGATTAAAACCATGGCTGAAATGTTGTGCAAGTTGCGTTAAACAAGTATGTCCTTGCTGTAAATGGTGTATTGATGCCAAGGACTGTGAAGTGGTTGTGTTCTGATTTAAAAGCGATCACTTTGATATGCTATCATAGGCTACTTTGTAGACGGACAGCGGTGATGGCTTGTCTAACGGAGACTCAGAGCCACTGACATGAGAACCCAGGGCAACTATACACCATCCACGCTCCTCTCCCTTCCTGAAGGGAAAGCAATAGATAGCTTTTGACAGTTACACTCCCTCAATAATATATACAGTATATATACAGTATAGCCTTTCCGTATTGTTTTGTCAAGGTCAGTGAGTTACAGGTGTGAAATTATGTTTTGAGATATTTAGAAGAGTCACTCTTCTTACTTCCTCTACCAGAAGTATTGGTCGTTACAGACTTCAGTGAAAGGCAATGTGGCTCTTAAAGGGATAGTTCGCCCAAATTACAAAATTACACATGGATTTCTTACCCTGTAAGCAGTCTGCGGACAAGGTATGCCTGTAATCCAGGTTTTGGTTTAGTTTCCCTGGCACTGTTTCCACATGCTATATAAAAACTTTCGCGCATCATGTCAAAATCATCCGAAAGTATCTAAAATTGATTGTGAAGCTAGACAAAGGCAGTTATAGATGATTTGAACATAATACACATAAAATGCTAATATCAGTCCCATGATTTGAATGGGATTTCTGCCACAATTGCTAAAACGTTGTGCCAGGTAAACTAAACCAAAGGGTTCTTTCAATGGCGGATGGATGACTCTCTATGTTGACATAAACTGGATGGAGACGGATTACTATGTTGCAGATTTAATCGTCAACTGCACACAGATGCAGCCATGCATGCACTGACCTAGTTCCTGTTCTCTCTTTTTCAATTAACTCACATTCCACAAATCACAAAACAGCAAGGTGGTTGCTAGCTAGGCAAATACTCAATAACTATTACCATTCCAAACAAATTATTCTACACTCTTTTTTACTAATAACAACTCTCATAAAATAATCCTACAAAAGAATGGATTGCTTTCATACCTTGTCTATAGACTGCTTACAGGGTAAGGACACCAATATGTAATTTTGTCATTTGGATGAACTATCCCTTTAAGAGCATGGCTATAGCCTTACAGTAGCATGGCTATAGCCTTACAGTAGCACTGTATCATCTTGCCTAAGGGTCCACCATCCCTATTTTATCCCTGTCAAAAGGTCTATCCCTGCTGAGATAACTACTCCGTCTGTCCAAGGTCTACTCTATTCTTAAAATGTACTGTGGTATCAGTCTGTGGTAGTTCTATTTTTTTCATGTCTTCCCTCTTCCCAGTGTCACCTCTAACTCTTATCTACTGTAGTAACCCGCATCTATTGTCACTTTATTCTCACAGCCATTCTCCCTAGTCTCCATTCTCTCCCCAGAGTCCCAGAATCCACTCTCCCCATTGTCCACATAGTCACAGACGGTAACCTTTTACCTTTGGACCTTCCTGAATCTCCTGATGTGAGATGGAAAGGGCTGGACATGACCTGTGTTTGTTATCACCGCCGATTCAGTGCCTCAATACAGAACACAGTGCTGTGACCAAAAACTCTGCTTCCATGCACAATCTGCCCACCGCCCTTCCCATGGTCCATCACTACTACCCAGCTGAAAACAGTATGGCCACTTTCCTTAACACTGTGGGCAGGGTTTCAGCTAGCATTTTAAACAAAATTATATGTCTCGGCACAGCTATCCAAAAAGAGTCTCCATCTCAATTAGACTAGCCAGAATGATAATGAACGTCGCTGGTGTTTATTGCTAAAGTGGCGTCATTTGGAGGAAGGGAACATTTTGGGCACATAAAGTAGCACTCCAATAGCAAGGTAAGTGTTAGACATTGAATAGAAGACTCAATTGCAACGCAACCTAGCATGTCCTCATGCTGGTTTGGTGCAAGTTTTGCTATTGCCGCAGAATCAACATGGGGATATTTTGTTGTCCTAGAAGAAATTACGTGAGCCTCAGTTGAGAGTTTTTTCATTATTGTAAACATCCACTCAGTGTTGGATCTCCCTTAATCATCCGTAAGATGTGTTGTAAATGTTTAATGCAAAGGAATACTGCTTGTGTTTAATGTTAGATCATCATGAACTTCATCTTACCAAATATCAACAAAATATTATGAAAACCAGAGCAGCACACATTTGTCTGTTCATTATTTATATTGATCAACATTAAAGAATCCCATTAAATGGGGATGTAAATTAGAAGCATGTATCAAAAAGTTATTAAATAACTAACACTCATGCATGAAATTGTGCTAGCCTTCCAGCTGACCTTTGTACTGTATGTATTCATTTCTATGAAAGGCTTTTTGAATGAAAGGCATGTTGATGGTAGAATTAGCCCTGTCTCTAGGCTGAGACTAATAACTCAGATCTCAGTGCAGGTATAAAGTCGATACAAGCTCAGCACATACACAGTGTATTGGCTTGTGGTTGTTTCCAGTCTGGATATGAACACATTTTCATTCAGACAAGAATTAATGAATAGTAAGTTGCTCACTGCATACTCTCCTTTTGATTTTCTTGTACACCAATATGCACCATCTTGTCTTGGTGATGAGATGCAACCAATGGATGCGATCAGATAAAACCAACGGTGCTAAATCTCCAAGGAAATCCATAGAGCGTTCAGGGCACTGTGAAGCTGTGAAGACCCAAAATGACCCTGTGGATGGGGGCAAAGGTAGCTGCGGTGATGCCTGTCTTGGTCAAAGGGGTCCCAGGAGTTTATCTTGGTTAGTGTTCACTCTTATCATTCCTCCTCTCTAACTGTAGAGCAGCCACCCTTGGCCTCCTGTCCTCTCCCAGTGCCCCTGTATGTAACTCTTCAATTCCCTTTTCTTCACAATAACGTCACAACAAATTGAGCCTGCCAGCGAACAATCTATCATTGTCCTACAGTACATCTCATCCTCCTCTGCCCTCTGCTCTCTCCTCTGCTCCTTCTTGGAGAGATTCTCTAGTTGTCCTTTTTCCTACAGATGTATGGTCTTCATTTAATCACCCTGTTGCAGGATAACTTTGTAGTGTATTTGAGGTTTAAAAACACTTCTAAAGTTTGTAATTTACACTTTGTAATGATATTTTTTTATCAAACCCTATCAAAAATGTCTATTAATTATAATCCACATAATAATTCACTTTTCCTGTTGCTGCTGGATTATTTTCCTGTTGTAGCAAACTGGCTCAAATTAAGATGCTACATCTGTACATCCTTTCTTCAGAATGGTGTCATATGTCTCCTTCTGTGCTAGTGCTTTGTATTTTTCCCCTTTCTTCTTCTTCTTCAATTTGATTTGATTTGAATATCCTGATCATTTTGACTCGTCTCCTTTTGTATCAAACTCTTTCATACCCCTCTCTACCTCTCTCTACCTCTCTCGTCCTCTCTCTCTCTTGCTCTATCGCTCTACCTCTCTTTCTCTCGCTGTATCTCTCGCTGTATCTCTCACTGTCTTTCCACATAATATCATACCCCTCTCTACCAATCTCTCCATCTCTCTCTCAGTTTCACCACATCTCCATTTCATTCCCTCTCTTTCATCTCTCCCTCTCTCTCTCTCTCTCTCTCTCTCTCTCTCTCTATCTCTCTCTCTCTCTTTCTCAGCACCCCCTTTGGCCTTAATAAAACATGATAAGACAAGGTCAATCTCTTTCTCACTGTATAACCTGTGGTATTCATCATCTTGCATGCTGTAACCTGGGGATAGGCTGACCTAAAGGGAGTAAAAAAGACAGACAGAAAAGAAAGTGCAGACATTGTGGAAATCAACCTTTGGCCTCCATTAGTTTCAGCCTTCACCATCCTGAGAGAAAAAACAATTTACTTCCCCAATTTACTTCCTCGCTCAAGAATAATGGATTTTTGTTTCCATTTATATCTGAGTAGGTGTCCAGTGTCATATAATTCTACCTGAAGGGATTCCTGAGGATATCATCAAGGATACCAGCATGTGGGGCAGTGGCGATTTTAGCATGTAAATCTTGGTGGGGCAAACCAAACACATTTTTTGGGGGGGATGCATGCCAGAAAAGCCACAACACAACACTAAACAATATATGAATTGCACTATAACGGTGACAACAAACTGTTAGGGCCTACATAA
Organism: Thymallus thymallus; assembly: GCA_023634145.1. Taxonomy (NCBI): domain Eukaryota; kingdom Metazoa; phylum Chordata; class Actinopteri; order Salmoniformes; family Salmonidae; genus Thymallus; species Thymallus thymallus. Next base: position 14,671,697 of record CM042389.1, on the reverse strand, counting down.
AGCTGTCCCAGCAGAGTCCCAACGGCAGTCCCAACACCTTACCACTGCTACACCTGACTATCAGCGGAACCTTGTCTGGCAGCGAAACAGTTAATTCAGCCTCATTTACTACCTTTTAAAAAAACATAGCTGATATGGCTGAGTTGCTTAAACAAAAGTGTACAAACTATAGCATAAGGTGACGACAAGAGGATAAAAGGCAATCCGTAATTTTGATTAAGACATGAATGAGCGAGCTAGGGTGGACGAAGTCAATATAACTTTTGAAATGTACAGAAACAGAATTCAGAACAAGGGCCGTTCTTACAGTGTTCTGCCTGTATACCAAGTCAGAACCATAGAATAAATAAAGGGGGCATATAAGCAGACAATGAAAGCTCTTACAATATTCGATCATTACATTTCTCTAAAACAAGTTATAGGCTACATGTGCACCACCAAGTCAGAACAGTAGGCTAAATTAAGAGGGGGGTAATAGACCAAATTATTAGGGTGAGGCACATTGGCTACTAAGAGCTAACTACACAACATACACTTAGTATTGCTTTCTTAGCTACAGTATATCTATCTCTCTTGCATATTACATCATTTAAGGTGGCACGACGGTCCTTCGTGGGCAAATTTTGTCATCAAAGTCTGGCATTCTCTGGATTTATGGTGTTATCAAGACAACTGGGAACTCTGAAAAAAACAAGGTTAAGTCATGATGACGTCATTGATCTCTAGAAAGAGGCCCGAGTTCCCGACTTACAATTCCAAGATGTATGACCGTTCAGAACGTATTTTCCCAGACGGAGCTCGTTTTTTCCTGAGTTCCCAGTTGTCTTGAACTCACTGAAGTTAACAGTTGTTTTGAGCGCTGCAGAAATCATGCTGGATTGACAGCATGGCCAATGTTGAATGTTTATAATTTTAAGATTGGAAAAGAGACCCTAAACTGAGAATTGGGACCACACACCCACTCCACTGAATAGCAGGCTAGTGATTGCTTTGCAATGCTTGCAGTTAGCCACTGACTCCTTCCAAACCACTCATTGTTGAATTTGCGATTTACAACTTGCTGTGGAATGTATTTGTCCAATGGCCGATGAACACCGATACATTTGATCAATTAATTCTCTTCATTATTTCTCTTCATATGACAAGGATTTAAAAAATAATTTTCCAGTATATTGTTGATTCATTATGATGACTGCTAGCTAAGATTTTGAAAGTATGATGTTGACATGACCTTGAGCCTTCTTGGATGGGCACTTCTAATGTAACTCTATGGCAGCACCCAAGGGACTTGAATTTTCGAGCTCTACCCTTAGATTTGGCAGTGACGTAGTGTCCCCATGAGTGACAGAATCCCGGTGCAATTAGAGAACATTATCAATCCCTTGTGCTCTGTATTTTCCGCTGGCTGCCCCACCACCACAGAAAGCACTGAGCTAGGCTGAAACACCTGCATTTTGGATCAGCCTTACTCAAAGCCTAAAATTTCAAACAAGCATTTCGCTACACCCGCAATTGCTAAACAAGTGACCAATAACATTTGATTTGATTTAAACTGATATGTGACACATATTAATGACACATATTGCTTAAATGTGGGGCTCGAAACAGGTGGGGCTCGGCCCTGAATGAAGGGTCGCCACTGATGTGGGGTAAATATTGATTTATCCTCTTTCCAATAAAGCAAGAGTTGCCTATCTGCAGGTTATAGACAGTCAAGATCTTGTTGCATAGTCCAGTGTTAAAAAAATAATAAATTAGCATTCTCCTATGTTGTTTATTTCACAAGAGGGGAGCTATAATAACAAAAAATGACTGCATATTCAAGTTCTGGTAATAAAATGGAAACTGCTGCAGTTGGCAAGCTCTTTACATGATGAATTGTTATTACTTATGGTAGTATGAATCATCTGGGGAAGTAAAATAACTTTTCATAAACGATGTGCCTTTTCATAAGTAATCTCTTAGAACTCAAGTGGTGCAGCAGTCTAAGGCGTGGTGTCACTACAGACCCTGGTTTGATCCCGGGCTGTATCACAACCGGCCGTGATCAAGAGTCCCATAGGGTGGTGCACAATTGGCCCAGCGTTGTCCGGGTTAGGGGAGGCCGTCATTGTAAATAAGACTTTGTTCTTAACTGACTTGCCTAGTTAAATCAAGGTTCAATTTTTAAAAATAACTGTTTGAGAGGCTTGTTTCATACTGTTCATTTAGGGGAAAGGATGCGGCCAAAAGCATGACCTTAAGAGGGCAGGAGACACTTCAGTGACATATGTTATGGCTTATCATCATTAAGTTGTGATGATGGTGATTTGTAGCAGTATAAGCCATTTTAACATGTTTATTTTGTTCTGTTTCACCCTTAAACATACCGGTTATAATTACTGTACTGCCCCCCATGTGTCTTCCAGATATTGTTTATGGGAAGGAACTAGTGCACCGGGGGGCAAAGACAATTTTCAACCATCACCAGTACATTACAGTGATATACCAATTATTTTCTTTGAAAATGTATATCACTCAATGGGATCTTACTGTTCTACATCCACCACTTTCATGCAATGCTTTCAGAAAGTATTCATACCCCTTGACTTATTGACTCCATTGTGTTGTGCTACAGCCTGAACTCAAAATGGCTTCAATAGTTGTTTTTCTCTCACCCATCTACACACAATACCCCATCATTACAAAGTGAAAACATGTAGACATTTTTGCACATTTATTGAAAATGAAATACAGAAATATCTAATTTATATTCAATTAATCACACCCCTGAGTCAGTACTTTGTAGAATACAGCTTTGAGTCTTGTTGGGTATGTCTGTATCAGCATTGCACATCTGGATTTGGGATTCTCTCCCATTCTTCCTTGCAGATTTTCTCAAGCTCTGTTAAATTGGATGGGGAAAAGTGCAGGGCAGCAGAGTGTTGGGCCTGTAACTGAAAGGTTGCAGGATCAAATCCCTGAGCTGACAAGGTAAAAATCTGTTGTTCTGCCCCCGATCAAGGCAGTTCCTAGGCTGTCATTGTAAATAAGAATTTGTTCTTAACTGACTTGCCTGGTAAAATAAAAAGCAGTGAACAGCAATCTTCAAGTCTTTCCACAGATTTTCAATGGGATTTGAGTGGCCCAGACTTAAGGCCTTTCAAATTATTGTTCTGAAGCCATTGTTGTGAGGGCTTGGTTGTGGTAAGGCCTCTTACTCCCACCTAGGGGAGGAGAGAGGCACACAACCAAGTCCTCACACTCCTATTAGGGAGATTATCATCCCCAATCAGAGACAGCTGTCTAGCGTTGTCTCTGATTGGGGATAGTATTTAAGATCTACCCAAATCCACCTGTGTGTGGATCATTGTTCGTTTGTGTTTGTCTGCACTGCCTGCAGCCACAAAAGTAAGTCACCGTGTTTTGTTTGTAATCATGTTTTTGTTTTTTCACTCTCCTTTTTATGTTGTAAATGCTTCGTGAGAACATCTCATTTTCAAATAAAAAGGATGACACTTCACCAGCGCTCCGTTTACCGTCCCTTATATAATGCGCACCGTGACAGAATGATCCACCACCCTGGGACGCAACGGGGGATTACTTTAGGAGATATCCTCCTCGGTATGGGAAAAATAACCGAGGAGGAACACTCTTATTATCGTGCGGTGGAGGAAGGCTGGGGTCCTGAGCAGCAGAGGCGCCGAAGACGGGGGAAACGTCACCGGGCTAAAGTTGAGGACCAGCCTGGAGCCCAGAAAAACCCCCAAACCGATTTTGGGGGGGGGCTATGGGGGTGGTCGGGGATCGAAGGAGAAGAGCCCCGACCACTGCACTCGTGGGGGTTCCAGGAGGAGCCCCTACAGCCGTGGGAGCAGGAGTACAGAGAGGAGTCCGGAGGAACCCTCACAGGATGGGGATTGGCGGTGGAGTAGGCACGACAGGGACAGTCGTGCTCCAGCGCCAGTTCCCAGTCCGGTGCCTCCAGCGCCGGTCCAGAGTCGGAGGAAGAGGAGACCGACTCAGCGCACCAAACCATCGGTGCGCAACATTAGCCCGGTGCGACCCGTACCAGCTAAACGCACCAATCCAACGGTGCGTTTCCCCAGCCCGGTACGGCCCGCGCCTGCTCCGCGCACCAGCCCTATGGTGCGTGTCTCCAGCCCGGTGCGACCCGTGCCAGCTAAACGCACCAACACAACGGTGCGTTTCCCCAGCCCGGTACGGCCCGTGCCTGCGCCTCGCATCAGACCAGTGGTGCGTTCCCCCAGTCCAGTACGCCCCGTGCCTACTCCTCGCACGGAGGCTACAGCGACGGTCGTCAGCGCAGCTCTGTGGTTGGAGACCATCTCTGCGTCGGTGCCCAGGGTGGGCACGACGTTCAGCCCGGCTATGGAGCAGGAGCTCCATAGCGTGTCGGTGCCCAGTCTGGGGCCGACAGCCAGCCCAACCACAGGGCTGGAGACCATCTCTGCGTCGGTGCCCAGGGTGGGCACGACGTTCAGTCCCGCTGTGGAGCAGGAGCTCCATAGCGCGTCGGTGCCCAGTCTGGGGCCGACAGCCAGCCCAACCACAGGGCTGGAAACCATCTCCGCGTCGGTGCCCAGGGTGGGCACGACGTTCAGTCCCGCTGTGGAGCAGGAGCTCCATAGCGTGTCGGTGCCCAGTCTGGGGCCGACAGCCAGCCCAACCACAGGGCTGGAGACCATCTCTGCGTCGGTGCCCAGGGTGGGCACGACGTTCAGTCCCGCTGTGGAGCAGGAGCTCCATAGCGTGTCGGTGCCCAGTCTGGGGCCGACAGCCAGCCCAACCACAGGGCTGGAAACCACCTCTGCGTCGGTGCCCAGGGTGGGCACGACGTTCAGTCCCGCTGTGGAGTAGGAGCTCCATAGCGTGTCGGCGCCCAGTCTGGTGCCGACAGCCAGACCTACGGCAGGGCTGAAAACCACCTCTCCGTCGGTGCCCAGGGTGGGCACGGCGTCCAGCCCGAGGTCTCCGGTGAAGGTCAGCAGCCCGAGACCTCCGGTGAGGGTTAGCTGTCCGAGGTCTCCGGAGAAGGTCAGCAGCCCGAGGCCTCCTGTGACGGTCAGCAGCCTGAGGTCTCCTGTGAAGGTCAGCAGCCCGAGGCCTCTGGTGAAGGTCAGCAGCCCGAGACCTCCGGAGAAGGTCAGCAGCCCGAGACCTCCTGTGAAGGTCAGCAGCCCGAGGCCTCCTGTGAAGGTCAGCAGCCCGAGGCCTCCTGTGAAGGTCAGCAGCCCGAGGCCTCCGGTGAAGGTCAGCAGCCCGAGACCTCCGGAGAAGGTCAGCAGCCCGAGACCTCCGGAGAAGGTCAGCAGCCCGAGACCTCCGGAGAAGGTCAGCAGCCCGAGACCTCCGGAGAAGGTCAGCAGCCCGAGACCTCCGGAGAAGGTCAGCAGCCCGAGGCCTCCTGTGAAGGTCAGCAGCCCGAGGGCCCCGGTGAAGGTCAGCAGCCCGAGACCTCCGGGGAAGGTCAGCAGCCCGAGACCTCCGGGGAAGGTCAGCAGCCCGAGACCTCCGGGGAGGGTCAGCAGCCCGAGACCTCCGGGGAAGGTCAGCAGCCCGGGACCTCAGGTGAAGGTAAGCAGCCCTGAACCTCCACCAGAGCCACATCTGGGTCCAGCAGTCTGCGTTGCTCCAGTGCCGGAGCAATCCGCTCCACCGGTGCCCAGTCCGGGGCCGGTCGTCTGCGTCGCTCCAGTGCCGGAGCAGTCTGCTCCACCGGTGCCCAGTCCGGGGCCGGTCGTCTGCGTCGCTCCAGTGCCGGAGCAGTCCGCTCCACCGGTGCCCAGTCCGGGGCCGGTCATCTGCGTCGCTCCAGTGCCGGAGCAGTCCGCTCCACCGGTGCCCAGTCCGGGGCCGGTCGTCGACGTCGCTCCAGTGAAGGAGCAGTCCGCTCCACCGGTGCCCAGTCCGGGGCCGGTCGTCTACGTCGCTCCAGTGACGGAGCAGTCCGCTCCACCGGTGCCCAGACCGGGGCCGGTCGTCGGCGTCGCTCCAGTGCCGGAGCAGTCCGCTCCACCGGTGCCCAGTCCGGGGCCGGTTGTCAGCCCCTCTCCAGGGTCGAGGGCTCCCACACCAGGGTCCAGACAGGACTTGGTGGAAGGCGGGAGTACTGAGGGGGGAACCATCGCGCCGGGGTCCGGACCGGACCGGGCATGTCCCCCCTAGAGTTTTGGACATTTTTTCTTTCAGGAGAGGGGGGATTTTTGTGTGTGCGATCGGGAGTCCGCACCTTGGGGGGGGGTACTGTGAGGGCTTGGTTGTGGTAAGGCCTCTTACTCCCACCTAGGGGAGGAGAGAGGCACACAACCAAGTCCTCACACTCCTATTAGGGAGATTATCATCCCCAATCAGAGACAGCTGTCTAGCGTTGTCTCTGATTGGGGATAGTATTTAAGATCTACCCAAATCCACCTGTGTGTGGATCATTGTTCGTTTGTGTTTGTCTGCACTGCCTGCAGCCACAAAAGTAAGTCACCGTGTTTTGTTTGTAATCGTGTTTTTGTTTTTTCACTCTCCTTTTTATGTTGTAAATGCTTCGTGAGAACATCTCATTTTCAAATAAAAAGGATGACACTTCACCAGCGCTCCGTTTACCGTCCCTTATATAATGCGCACCGTGACAATTGTAGCATTGCTTTGGCTGTGTGCTTGGGGTCATTGTCCTGTTGGAATGTAAATCTTTGCCCAAGGTCCTTTGCACTCGAAGCAGATTCTAATCTAGGATTTACCTGTATTTGGCTACATTCATTGTTCCCTCTATCCTTACCAGTCTCCCAGTCCCTGCCGCTGAAAAGCATCCCCATAGCATGATGCTGCCACCCCCATGCTTCACAGTACGGATGGTTTTAGACGGCTGATGAGCTGTGCCTAGTTTTTCCAGACACAGCGCTTTGCATTCAGGCCAAAGAGTTAAATTTTTGTCTCATTAGACTACAGAATCTTTTGACATATGCTCTCAGAGTCTTTATCGTAACTTTTTGCAAACTCCAGGCATGCTCTCATGTTCCTTTTTCTTAGGAGTAGCTTCCGTCCGGCCACTCTCCCATGAAGCCTAGATTGGTGAAGTGCTGTAGAGAATGTTGTCTTTCTGGCAGGTTCTCCGATCTCAGCCAAGGAACTCGGTAGTTCTGTCAGAGGGGTAATTGGGTCTTGGTCACCTCCCTGACCAAGGTCCTTCTTGCCAGCTTTCTCAGTATGGTTGAACGGCCAGCTCTAGGCAGAGTCTGGGTAGTTCCATATATTTCCCAATTATGGAGATGTCTGTGCTCTTGGAAACTTTCAAAACTCTAGAAATTGTTTTCTACCCTTCCCCAGATATATGCATATACACAGAAAACTACAGACAGTTCCTTGGACTTAATGCTTTAGTTTCTTCTCTGACACTGTCAACTGTGGGACCTTGTATAGACAAGTGTGTTTTTTTCTAAATCATGTCCAAACAATCGAATTGACCACAGGTGGACTCAAATCAAGTTGTAGTGACATCTGAAGGATGATCAAAGAAAATTGGATGCACCTGAGCTCACTTTGCAGTGTCATAGCAAAGGGATGTGAATACTTATGTAAATGAGATATACAGTGGGGCAAAAAAGTATTTAGTCAACCACCAATTGTGCAAGTTCTCCCACTTAAAAAGATGAGAGAGGCCTGTAATTTTCATCATAGGTACACTTAAACTATGAGAGACAAAATGAGATTTTTCACATTGTAGGATTTTTTATGAATTTATTTGCAAATTATGGTGGAAAATAAGTATTTGGTCAATAACAATTGTTTATCTCAATACATTGTTATATACCCTTTGTTGGCAATGACAGAGGTCAAATGTTTTCTGTAAGTCTTCACAAGGTTTTCACACACTGTTGCTGGTATTTTGGCCCATTCCTCCATGCAGATCTCCTCTAGAGCAGTGATGTTTCGGGGCTGTCGCTGTGCAACACAGACTTTCAACTCCCTCCAAAGATTTTCTATGGGGTTGAGATCTGGAGACTGGCTAGGCCACTCCAGGACCTTGAAATGCTTCTTACGAAGCCACTCCTTCGTTGCCCGGGCGGTGTGTTTGGGATCATTGTCATGCTGAAAGACCCAGCCACGTTTCATCTTCAATGCCCTTGCTGATAGAAGGAGGTTTTCACTGAAAATCTCACGATACATGGCCCCATTCATTCTTTCCTTTACACGGATCAGTCGTCCTGGTCCCTTTGCAGAAAAACAGCCCCAAAGCATGATGTTTCCACCCCCATGCTTCACAGTAGGTATGGTGTTCTTTGGATGCAACTCAGCATTCTTTCTCCTCCAAAGTTGAGTTTTTACCAAAAAGTTATATTTTGGTTTCATCTGACCATATGACATTCTCCCAATCCTCTTCTGGATCATCCAAATGCTCTCTAGCAAACTTCAGACGGGCCTGGACATGTACTGGCTTAAGCAGGTGGACACGTCTGGCACTGCAGGATTTGAGTCCCTGGCGGCTTAGGGTGTTACTGATGGTAGCCTTTGTTACTTTGGTCCCAGCTCTCTGCAGGTCATTCACTAGGTCCCCCCGTGTGGTTCTGGGATTTTTGCTCACCGTTCTTGTGATCATTTTGACCCCACGGGGTGAGATGTTGCGTGGAGCCCCAGATCAAGGGAGATTATCAGTGGTCTTGTATGTCTTCCATTTCCTAATAATTGCTCCCACAGTTGATTTCTTCACACCAAGCTGCTTACCTATTGCAGATTCAGTCTTCCCAGCCTGGTGCAGGTCTACCATTTTGTTTCTGGTGTCCTTTGACAGCTCTTTGGTCTTGGCCATAGTGGAGTTTGGAGTGTGACTGTTTGAGGTTGTGGACAGGTGTCTTTTATACTGATAACAAGTTCAAACAGGTGCCATTAATACAGGTAACGAGTGGAGGACAGAGGAGCCTCTTAAAGAAGAAGTTACAGGTCTGTGAGAGCCAGAAATCTTGCTTGTTTGTAGGTGACCAAATACTTATTTTCCACCATAATTTGCAAATAAATTCATAAAAAATCCTACAATGTGATTTTCTGGAAATTGTTTTCTCATTTTGTCTCTCATAGTTGAAGTGTACCTATGATGAAAATTACAGGCCTCTCTCATCTTTTTAAGTGGGAGAACTTGCACAATTGGTGGCTGACTAAATACTTTTTTGCCCCACTGTACAATTTTACTGCACCGAAGGAAATGTAGATGAGCTTCGTGATTTACATAAATTCACTGAAAACCCACACTATCACACATTTTTTATAATATCGTAAAAATTTCTAAAAACACGTTTTCACTTTGTTATTGTGTATAGATGGATGAGAGAGAGAACATGTATTTAATACATTTTTAATTAAGGCTGTAACACAACAAAATGTGGAATAAGTCAAGGGGTATGCATAATTTATAAAGGCACTGTACCTGGTCCCTATGTTAGAGATATCTGTAATATCAAGTCCACTTTCATAAAGGGAGGAGTAAACGTCACCTGTTATTTTTCACAGTATTCAGTACAGAGAAAGAATGGAAATGTTTCACAGTGTTGGATGGACAACATGAACTCCTGTCAGTTGAATTTAATTTGTGTAGCTCCATGACGATACCCAAAAGGTATTCACATCTTGACAGAAGGTGATACATTTTCATGGATGTGTGTGATTTTCAGATGTCCTTGATGTTATTGGAACTGTAAACCTCTTGGACATTTGTTTGTTTTTTTGCACCAGGATGGACCTTCACAGTCAGCACAGTTTCATTTTGATTTACAAGCCCAACATGGATGACACTAGAGATGAGTCTGTTTTCATTGCAACAGAGACTAAAGAGAATAGGGCTTATGTCTCATCATTTACATTCTCATCCACTCATTTAGAAGTGGGCTGTAGATTATATAAATGACTGTACAAGTTTGGGACCATTGACTGGTTTTGATTTATTGTCAATTAGTTACATTACATTGTAATATAAAGACGGCTTGAATATGATATTGCATACAGCTGGGTAAGTTTATCTCTGTGTTGCGCCATGGCCATTTTTGGAAAAATATGCATTTTATTTTAAGTGAAAAATGTGTAGACTTTTGGATGCTTCCTTTAATGTATTGGCAGAATATGTGATGCAACTACTGTACACTTTTATTAGATGTTGTCAGAAAGTCCCAAAAAGTTCTAAAATGTTGCAGATTATTGCATTATTCTCAATTGGAAGACTCAAAGTAACAGTTGTCATGGAAATTGCTAATCCAACCATTTGGAAAACAGGTATTTGTTCCCTTGCTACCGCACACGAGCTCTTAGGAAAAAGGTAGAATCAGTTGAAGATCACTACAGCTTTACAATAAGCTATGGAATAAAATAACGACTTGCATTAGATTTCTGCTCACTACCACCAGCTTTGATTCTTCTATTGAAGTTTAGAGTCTGTTATTTGTCAGTTATTTCCCGTTAGTTAAACTTTGCTGTAAATATAATTTTTCTCAAACATTGCTGTATCAGAGACCGTAAGATCCCTATGCAGAGGCAATTTAACACTACACCAAATCGCCAAATGTAATTCAGTCATATCATATTGTATTGTACCAACATCTTAATTCCCCTAAATTACTCTCATTTGATAACGCGCCGTTATTTCCACTACATTATGATTCTTCTTTTTTTTTTTTAACTGGGAGCTTTCCCAGAGAATCTCTAGAATCAAATGACAGTCGTTTTCACTTTGGTTTGGCTGCTTTGTAAGTAAATGAAGATGAGCTGTGCTTAGCGGTTGATTGAAATCCTTAATTGGTCTCCATGAAACCCTGCTTCCAAGCCTCCTGTGTGTGAGAAACACTGTAAATGCTAATGTGTGAGCCAGGACTTGATTATAAATTTAGATTTATCACAGTCATTATATAAAAGTAAGCTTAGACTGTGATACCTTAAGTTCCCTTATGTACACTGGGGGCCAAACATTTGGAATATTACTCATTCAAGGGTTTTTCTTTATTTGCACTATTTTTTACATTGTAGAATAAAAGTGGAGACATCAAAACTATGACATAACACATGGAATCAAAATAGTGTTAAACAAATCAAAATATATATTTATATTTGAGATTCTTCAAAGTAGCCACCCTTTGCCTTGATGACAGCTTTGCACACTCTAGGCATTCTCTCAACCAGCTTCATGAAGACTGCCACAGGAATGGAAGACCCAGAAATACCTCTGCTGTAGAGGATAAGTTCATTAGTTCAAGAGTCCAAATAAATGCTTCACAGAGTTCAAGTAACAGAGGAGACTGTGTGAATCAGGCCTCCATGGTCGAATTGCTGCAAAGAAACCACTACTAAAGGACACCAATAAGAAAAAGAGACTTGCTTGGGCCAAGAAACACGAGTAATGGACATTAGACCGGTGAATTTTGTCCTTTGGTCTGGAGTCCAAATTTGAGATGTTTGGTTCCAACCTCAACCAAATTTAGATGGTTTGGGATGAGTCAGACCGTAGTGAAGGAAAAGCAGCCAACAAGTGCTCAGCATATGTGGGAACTGCTTCAAGACTGACGGAAAAGTATTCCAGGTGAAGCTGGTTGAGAGAATGCCAAGAGTGTGCAAAGCTGTCATCAAGGCAAAGGGGGCTATTTGAAGAATCTAAAATATATAAAAAAATGTTTTGGTTACTAAGTGATTTTTGGAGAGCAGAGGCTTCTTCCTTCCTGACCTCTAATGTAGGCCAAGATTGGGCAGTCTCTTTCTGACAGTGTACCCATGCAATTCGACATTGATTATGGCAAGAGAGGCCTGTAGATCCCTTGATGTTACCATGGGGTTCTTAGAGACTTCTATGAGCATCTTTCGGTCAGCTCTTGGGCTGACTTTGGTGGGACGACCTGTCCTAGGTAGTTTGCCAGTGGTCTGGAATTTTTGTTTATTTATTTTATTTATTCATTTTTATTTATTTTGAAATGGAATGATGTCCTCGAATTGCTTGGAAATGGATTTGTAACCCCTTCCAGACTCATGGGCATCAACAATCTTTGTTTGCTTTGTGGTGGTATGTATAATTATATGTATAATCTTGTGGTATCCAATTGGTAGTTACAGTCTTGTCCCATCGCTGCAACTCCCGTACAGACACGGGAGAGGTGAAGGTCGAGAGCCGTGCGTACTCCGAAACATGACCTCGCCGCACTGCTTCTTGACACAATGCCCGCTTAACCAGAACCCAGCCGCACCAATGTGTCTGAGGAAACACCGTACACCAGCGTGTGCACCCGGCCCGCCATAGGAGTCGTTAGAGCGCGATGGGACAAGGACATCCGGCCGGCCAAACCCTCCCCTAACCCGGACGACTCTGGGCCAATTGTGCGCCGCCTCATGGGTGTCCCGGTCACGGCTGGCTGCGACACAGCTTGGAATCAAACCAGGATCTGTAGTGACACAGCTAGCACTGCAAGGCAGTGCCTTAGACCAGGTTTAGTTTGACTCATTCATTTATTACAAACGTGCATTTGCACACATACAGTATGCTATGTTAAGACATGCAGGACTGAAAGTATATTTCCCATAAATATTTTTTGATTAGTACAATATTAGCATACTCTCTGTATAACTACCCTTTTGGTATACCTGGACCCCGTCTCTCTGTACATCGGCCTGTTTCTAGTCCTCTGTTTACAGCAGCAGTGGGATGAACGAGATCATGAGTAGTCATTAGCCTGAGTGACAGACTTATTATCATCCATCCCCACACTGCTCTGTGAGCCATCACTGTGGTGAATAGTGAGAACATTATTGTCCTCAATATTACCACGATACGTTGTAGTGCGCACAGACTTTTAATAACAAGTTGCAATACAGCTTTTCTTAGTGATTGGCAGGATGTCATGAAACAGGGTAACACAGAGCTCTACTCAAACTAAAGCGTTACAGATTCCGCAATAGAAATGTCAAAGTAATTTCATGTTGAGCCGACATACAGTGTATAGCGTTTACCGTGAATGCAGTCTCCGCTAAAGCGGGAACATTGTCTTTAAATTTCAATCACGCTGTAAAGCTGAATGCAGATTGAATAGAGCACATAGAGGGCACAGCTGTTTCTGTTCTTGCTTTACTGTAGGTAGTGAAAGTAGTGCTCAGGATCTATGGTATTCTCGTTCACTCACTCACTCACTCACTCACTCACTCACTCACTCACTCACTCACTCACTCACTCACTCACTCAGGTCACGTGATCTGGAAAACCTCCTGGCCCCAGAAGACATTAGAAACAAGAAGTCTCCTCAACCCTGTCCATTAGCTTAAGTATGCTCCCAACTTGAAAATAATTGTGTCCAGAGATCATACAATGAATGCAGAAAGGATTGCAAAGGCTCCGTCCTAATCATTTTCAGTGTGGTTCGTTACAATATCTTTTGTCCAGGACCCCCACTTGAGACTTCTAATACACTAATACCCTACGCTAGCCGCTAAACCCAAAGTGCTTTGCATGATGGTTGTTCCATGCTCCTTCTCTTAAAACTAATCAAAACAGTTAGGCATGTAAGTCGGCCCCTCATTTTCAGAAGTAGAGTACAGTTGTCCCACGCCATTGTAATGTTTTTAGAACAGCCTTATAGTTTAGGGCGACACTATAGAAGAAAATGGGATGTCATGTGCCACTTTTCTCTGTTTTAAATATACAGGAAACAGTATATATACACTACCAATCAGAAGTTTGGGGTCACTTAGAAATGTCCTTGTTTTGTCCATTAAAATAACATAAAATTGATCACAAAATACACTGTAGACATTGTTTATTTTGTAAATGACTATTGTAGCTGGAAACGGCTCATTTTTTATGGAATAACTACATAGGCGTACAGAGGCCCATTTTCAGCAACCATCGCTCCTGTGTTTCAATGGCACGTTGCGTTAGCTAATCCAATATCATTTTAAAAGACTAATTGATCATTAGAAAACCCTTTTGCAATTATGTTAGCACAGTTGAAAACTGTTGTGCTGATTAAAGAAGCAATAAAACTGGCCTTCTTTAGACTGGTTTCTTTGCAACTCTGCCTAGAAGGTCAGCATCCCGGAGTTGCCTCTTCACTGTTGACGTTGAGACTGGTGTTTTGCAGGTACTATTTAATGAAGCTGCCAGTTGAGGACTTGTGAACAAAAAATTAGCTTTTCTATCAAAAACAAGGACATTTCTATGTGACCCCAAACTTTTGGACAGTAGTGTATATAATTTTTTTTAACCTTTATTTAACTAGGCAAGTCAGTTAAGAACAAATTCTTATTTACAATGACGGCCTACACCGGCCGAACTCGGGCGACGCTAGGCCAATTGCAGCCGGTTGTGATACAGCCTGGATTCTAACCAGAGTGTCTGTAGTGACTCCTCTAGCACTGAGATGCAGTGCCTTAGTCCGCTGCGCCACTTGGCATTTGTTTACATTCATGCATTAAATATACTGTTGGGAAGGTGCAATGGTCAAACTGCCTTTGGTAAGGGGTATAGGAGGATGGAGGCATGGCATGGAGGGGTGAAGGCTTTGTGGGCGATACCTCTCTCCAACAAGCCTTTTCATTCCCCTATTCAAAAAGCTGTAATTGCATCATTTTTCAAGGCCCTTGCCTCTGTCTGGGGACTAGGCTGGCCCCATTAATCAAACTAATGGAGAAGTAAGTGACTTCAGAATTTAGGCTTTGATCATGTTTCCCTCAGCCCACCCTCCCATCACTCACTTTCCTCTGTCTCATCTCATGCCCCTCAAGTATGGCCATAGGTGTAATTGTGATAATGTGTGCGTGCCGAAGCGTTTTTTTATCGAGTCTATATGGTTTGGCATCAAAAGGGAGATCATATGGTGTGCTATGCTTTGACAGTGACATGTTTCGCTGGCTTGATAGGAGTCTTTTCCCTGTCTGTAAGCTGTTACATAGGCTTCACAAAATGGCTGTCCTAAAAGCACAGTGCAATATTAAAGAGCATTATGTCCCCGGGAGCCACAATTCAGATCCTTTTATTATCTTGATGAGAAAGGTTGAATTAAAGTGCTCCTCAGGTGTATTGAAAAGTTCAGTGCTAGCTATAAAGCCTTGTAGTCATTACTTACGGCCACTTCTAGAGCACACTGGAAATTAGATTCTGCACAAGTAGGCATTGGACCACAGTTCAAGAAAAACGATCTCTCTCTCTCTCTCTCTCTCACAGAATAGATGGTGCCATACAGGATGGGCGCCGTTTTGCAAGCTCTGACTCAATTTTACTATTTTGTGACCCACCGCCTTGATTCGGTACTATGTAGGAACATTTGAAAAGTAGAGACTCAGAGCTACAAAATGGTATATCACAAAATGGTATATCATACACTGCAGTGGGCTATGACAATGCCACAGCCACGTCTAGATAAGTGGATTGGTCTCTACAGAAGGTGTAAATGGTACAGTGAAATGGTTACTTGCATATTTGCATAGTAGCAATATCAAAAATAGATAGTGTCAATATAAAAATTTAAAAAATAACTAAATGTGCCAATGCCAGTAGAGAAAGAACAAAATAATATACAGTATGTACAATAACAATATAACAAATTACATCAGTGATACTGATGATATAGGAGGTAGTTACAGTGGATTCGGAAAGTATTCCGACCCTTTGACTTTTTCCACAATTTTTGTTAGGTTACAGCCTTATTCTAAAAAGGATTCAATGCACACAATACCCCATAATGACAATGACACAACGACAGAAATGCGGGACCCAAAAGCGGACACGGAGGCAGAGATATGATCAAATATTTAATAAAGCATAAGGGACAAGGCAGTCTCGTAGTGGTTGACAGGCAAGGTTCGTAACAGGGAATCAGAAGATCAGTAGTCCAATAAGGGAAGGCAGGCTCGTAGTACTAGGTCAGGCATGGTTCGGTAACAGGGATCAGAAGGATGGCAGTACAGAGGAGTAGACAGGCTCGTAATCCGTAACACAGGCAGAGTTCGTTAGCAGGAGATCAGAAGGTCGAAGGCACAGGAGGGGGTAGACAGGCTCGTAATCCAAAAAACAGGTAGAGGTCCAAATACCGGGAAAAACGACTGGCAGAGTTAGTAACACAAAAACAGAGAACGCTGGAACGAATGTACTAGACAAGACAATCTGGCAAATGCCAACAGAACCCAAGGAACTAAATACCAAAATGACTAATGATGATAGGGTGCACCTGGTGTGGGAGGGGACAAATACAGACAGGTGAAAAATATCAGGACATGACAGACAAAGCAAAAACTGGTTTTTAGAAAGTTTAGCAGACCCTTTACTCAGTACTTTGTTGAAGCTCCTTTGACAGAGGTCCGGAGCACTCTGGAGCTGGTTTTCATCAATCATCTCTGTGTACTTTGCTCCAATCAACTTTCCCTCGATCCTGACTAGTCTCCCAGTCCCTGCTGCTGTAAAACATCCCCACAGCATGATGCTTCCAGCACCATGCTTCACCGTTTCACCAGGTTTCCTCCAGATGTGATGCTTGGCATTCAGGCCAAAGAGTTCAATCTTGGTTTCAACAGACCAGAGAATCAGTTTTGAATTAGGTGCCTTTTGGCAAACTCCCAGATTTGTCCGTCGGATTACCAGATGGTAAAGTGTGACTCATTACTCCAGAGAACAAGTTCCACTGCTCCAGAGTACAATGGCGCCGAGCATTACACCACTCCTGCCAATGCTTGGCATTGTGCATGGTGATCTTAGGCTTGTGTGCGGCTGCTTGGCCATGGAAACCCATTTCATGAAGCTCCCGATGAACAGTTCTTGTGCTGACGTTGCCTCCAGAGGGAGTTTGGAACTCAGTAGTGAGTGTTGCAACCGAGGACAGACAATATTTACGTGCTACACGCTTCAACACTCGGTGGTCCCGTTCTGTGAGCTTGTGTGGCCTACCACTTTGCGGATGAATCTTTGTTGCTTCTAGATATTTCCCCTTTAAAATAACAGCACTTACAGTTGACCCGGGGCAGTTCTAGCATGGCAGAAATTTTACAAACTGGCTTGTTGGAAAGGTGGCATCCTATGATGGTGCCACGTTGAAAGTCACTGGTCTCTTTAGTACGGGCCATTCTACTGCCAATGTTTGTCTATGGAGATTGCATGGCTGTGTGCTCGATTTTACAGTATACAGCTGTCAGCACGGGTGTGACTGAAATAGCCGAATCCACTCATTTGAAGGGGTGACCACATACTTTTGGTGGATGGGTCTCTATTGTCTAGACCTGTTCACATGTTCATGAAATACAATAGATGGCCGTAATCACCTCCAGACACACCTGGCTAGCTTGATGGGTCGTGTAATCATCTGGCGAAGTGGAGTGTTTTCTTTAGACATGTAAGTTAGCTAGCTAGCTAAACAGTGAACCATCATTCCAACCCATACATTACTAGCAATACAAACCAATTGTAATAGCTAGCCACCATTTATGAAATGCTGCAGTATGAATCTGCAGGTAGCTAAAACTAACCAACTAGGTTCAATGTTAGCTAGGTAAATACCATTAGGCTATAACTAGCAATTCAAAGGGCTTTCTGAGATACAAATAATATTATTACACAGATAATGTAATCATCTGGGGAAGTGGGGTCTTTTGTTTAGACATGTACATTAGCTTGCTAGCTAAACAATGAACCATAATCCAAACCCATACAGTAATAGGAATACAAACCGATTGTCATGGCTAGCCACCATGCATGAAATGCTGTAGTATGAATCTGCCAGATTAACGCTTCTCCCTCTCTGTCATGGATGCCATGGTTGCCATTAGTTTGAAGATGTAATCCAGAGACAGGTGTTTTATACAACAGCCTTCTGTGTTCTCTTTTCAACTCACTCCACATTTGCAATCAAACGCCAGAATTTTATCCTTCTCCTTAGCGATCATACTCTGCTTCCAATGGGCATTCCACTGATTTCAAAACTCGGTCAACTTATTCTGTGACAACACTGTTGATTGCAGTTTCTTCCCCATCAGTGTCATCAGAAGACTCTACAATGTCTGGTTCAATTAGAATGATTCACTTTCATAGTCAGAGAGAGTCAGCAAGGCACGATTGTCCTCCAGAAAGTAGTCCATCACAACTTTTTCCCACTTATCTTTGTCGATAGCGTCTGCTAAATTCAGGGCATCAATGTTGTTGAGAGCAGTAGCAACACTTTTGCAGTTCTCAATATCTTTCAAAAAAGCTGCGGTAGCAAGGATTATCTACACATACTGAGCAGCTCATGTTATAGACAGAAGCATGCTACATGTCAGACAAATCCAAACCTTTCTTTTTCTCAGACACAGGAGCATGTATTTTGAACTCACAAGCTCCTGTGTCTGAGAAATATCTTTGAGAAGTATTTCCATGACATGAGTCACTCCCTTGAAAAATGGTCACCAGAATCAGAGATTATGCTACAGGACTGCTTTGCTAGCTCTGATTGGAATATGTTTCGGGACTCCGGCGATAACATCGACGAGTTAACCACCTCCGTCACTGGCTTAATTAGGGAATGCATAGGTGACGTTGTACCCACAGGGAAGGTTCGCTGGTTCACCAATCAAAAGCCCTGGATTAACACTGAGGTTGATGCTAAACTAAAGGATAGGGTTACTACACACAGGGCTATCGCAGACAACCCTGAGGCTACAGCTAAGGACAGGAACAAATACAAGAAGTCCCGCTATGACCTCTGCAGAGTTATCAAATTAGCAAAAGGTCAATATAGGAATAAAGTGTAATCATATTACACAGGTTCTGATGCCTGCCACATGTGGCTGGGGCTACAGTCCATTACGGATTACATAGGAAGACCCAGCCGTGATCTGCCAAATGATGCCTCTCTAACAGGCAAACTCTTTGACAGTAACAATATCGTGACGGGTGTGAGAACTGCCACCGACCCAGAAGATTGGGTGATCTCGCTCTATGAGGCCGACAAGAGTAAAGTATTTAATCAGGTCAACAGGATCTAATTTGCACTCCACACTGCCCTCACACACCTTGATAAGATGAATACCTACAGTCATGTGAAAAAGTACATATTTGGACAGATGAATATGTAATCTTCACTTCAACACTATTGACAGATAAAGGTTATCCAATTTATCAAATCACACACAAAAAAAACCTGTTGAAAATGTTATGCAATTAAAATAAACAAAAATGCCTTTTCCTTAGTACACCCCTACCTTTACCATCACATAAAAAGGCTAAAATTAGAATTAGGTGTACCAAAACAACTGCAAATTATTAGAAAACATTAGAGAGAAAATTGTTCTGGTTTGGTCTTAACCATATGGGTGTGTGGTAACACATCATTCAAAGATCAAAAGACCTACCCGAGGCCCTCAAAAGAAAGATTATTGATGGCCATGAGTCTGGGAGGGGTTATAAATCCATTTCCAAGCAATTCGAAGTACATCATTCTACTGTCCGACAAAAATTCCAGACCACTGGCAAACTACCTAGAACAGGTCGTCCCACCAAAGTCAGCCCAAGAGCTGACCGAAAGATGCTCATAGAAGTCTCTAAGAACCCCAGGGTAACATCAAGGGATCTACAGGCCTCTCTTGCCACAATCTATGTCGAAGTGCATCGGTACACTGTCAGAAAGAGACTGCACAAACTTAGCCTACATGGGAGGTTAGGAAGGAAGAAGCCTCTTCTGTCAAAAAAGAATATCAAGACACAACTGACTTTTGCCAGACAACACCTGGGTAAAGTCAGTAGTGTCTTGATATTATTTTTGGAGAGCAGGGACTGAACACCTCCCTCTGCAACTGGATCCTGGACTTCCTGATGGGCCGACCCCAGGTGGTGAGGGTAGGCAACATCATCTCCAACACGCTGACCCTCAACACGAGGGCCCCACAAGGGTATGTGATTAGTCCCCTCCTGTACTCCCTGTTCAACCTTGACTGCTTGGTGTATGTACGACACCATCAACAAGTTTGTTTACGATACAGTGTGGTAGGCTTGATCACCGGTGACGATGAGACTACAGGGAGAAGGTCAGTGACCTGCCAGTGTGGGGCCAGAACAACAACCTCTCCCTGAACATCATCAAGAAAGGCATTTCACTTTACTTGTGCATGTGTCATTAAAATATTAAACACACACTCCACATATACAGAGAATCATAGAGATTTGCTTCAAGTACAGTTCATGCACTATCCACAAGACATTCAGCGAGAGTGTATACTGTTTGTTCTGAATTGCATTTAGTATTGACATTCTGTTGGCTAGTCAACAATATAAGCTTTGTAAATTCAAATATATGAGGTTTCATAAATAACCCCATTAAAGCTGTTGAAACAATAACAAAGCATTCCCCACCCCTGTTTTGGTAAAAAGCTGAGGGATACACAGGTACACTCTTAGAAAAAAAGGGTTATTCGGCTGTCCCCATAGGAGAACCCTTTGAAGAACCCTTTAAGGTTATAGATGGATGCAAGGACTGATCGTCTATGATATCAAAATTATAGGATGAACATGTTTTGAGGCTATATAGTGTTTGTTTACATTTACTTTGTTTACAAACAAAGTGAAACAAGCTTATATTTTGTGTTCTGATGGGTTGCAACAGTTGAACTAAGCTCATGAGGCCTTCATACGTTATATTCTTCAAGGATCAATGGGTATGTTTCATTAATTCTGAAGTAAAAAAAAAATGAAACAACTGCAGATTGCCGCTTTCAGGTGTATTTGAAAGACCCTCTCCAGTCTACTGTCTGACTGACATACTTTTGGCGAGTCACCTGAAAATACCTGAGTACATTAAAAACATACGTTGTATCCTATAATTTTCCATTCCAAAGGAGAAATTAAATCAAAACACTTAGATATCAGCCATGTCTAAGGATGTTATCTGTGGACTTGGTTTGGCATGGTGCTGGCAATTGGCTATCACCTTACCTCTTCTCTCCCTAAACTCCCTGCTTGGCCAATTGTCAGCTCGGTTTCATATTCCCAGTGGGAAGAAATCTAGTTTTCACACTCACACTCCCACTCTCCTCCAACACCCACAACATGCGCTGTTCACACTATCTGTGCATCTCGCCCCAAATACAACTGTATGTAATTAATATCAGCTTAATGTTGGTCACCCACCCTCCTACATCCCCTCCTCTGTAGTTGTTAAACCGACACATCCATATGTAGCAAAGCCTACCGTCCATATGGACACCATGTCTTCTCTGTGGGAGCAGAACAACTTTGAAGGCCACACTGTGTTTTTTTAAATGTAACCTTTATTTAACTAGGCAAGTCAGTAAAGAACAAATTCTTATTAACAATGAAAGCCTAGGAACAGTGGGTTAAATGCCTTGTTCAGGAGCAGAACAACAGATTGCTCGAACCACTCAGCTACCTACCGTTTTTTTTACCTTAATTTTACTAGGCATGTCAGTTAAGAACAAATTCTTATTTACAACAGTGAGTTAACTGCCTTGTTCAGGGGCAGAACGACAGATTTATACCTTGTCAGCTCAGGGATTCGATCCGGCAACCTTTCAGTTACAGGCCTAACACTCTAACCACTAGGCTACCTGCCGCCATCTGATGGTTTTATTTAAATTGGGAGGATATTTTAAGAGAGCGAAGAAGAACATGTTCTCAATCTACCTGTTCATCAAGCATAATGGACACTATTCTTTAGTAACACTCTTAAAGTAAATTTCGCTCAACCAATATTGAGTGTTTTTCCCTTCGAAATGGCCTTGTTTCTGTTATTGACGTTTTTAATGACTATTTTGAAGTAGTGTTATTAAGTGAAATACTGTACTTTACTCTGTTCTCAATCCTCTTAGCACTGTCTTTATGGGTGTGATGGAAGACACTATAGATGGTTCGTACACAGGTGGTTCAAAGAAAGTTTTGAAAAGGAGAGAGAAAGAGAGAGAGTTGGGGATGCCAGGAGTCGTCTGAGCCTTAGGAGTCTGTCTGACGCTATTCTACTCATCACATCCTGACAAGGCTGTCACATTTTAATACCACCTTCCGTTTTCCCTCTGTGTTTTTCCTCTCCCTCTCCTGACAGCTCTCTGTGGTGCATTGACTTCTTGGCAGTCTCACTAGTGAGAGAGTGTGAGTGTGTGACTTAGCCTGCGGCAAAGATTAGAAGACTACCTGTGCCTTCCTGGTGGGTAGTGTTGTCTCCTCAGAGGCAATGTGAGAACCGGCCCCCAGTGCATGATGGGATTGAAAGGCTTCGACAGCCACAAGTTTTCTACAATGACATAGCAGTGCAGGGGGGCTTTAAAACCCCCACATCACTGCAATGGAGAAACTCCCCCATGTTGACGCTTTTGGATCTTCATCGACACAACCACCTTGAAACATGAGGCAAGGAGGCACGTTTTCGTGCTGATTAAATGTAGGAGTGGAGTGAGACTCTAAATTGGTATTAGTCATTAGCTATGCAAGAGTTGCTCAACTTTCTACAGAGCAAACTCTTTGTCCAAAATACAGTGTGTTTCCATTGGGAATCTATCCCATTCCGTTCTTCACTGAATACTGTTATTAGTTGTATCAATTATATAGTGTAACATCCTTATTAAATCTTTAGATTACTGTTTATCTGCCATCAGCTTTTTTAAGAGGCTTCTTATCCCCCGCCAAGACACATTACATCTTATCTTTGAGGTAAGTCTAAGACACTTTACATGTTATCTTTGAATTATGTCTAACGTATAACGTATATTTTTGTTGCTACACATCAGCAAGTAGCCTTGAAGTCACAGCAGCACACGCTTCACACCATTAAATAAATAAATGTACACGAGAGGGCGTGCTAAACGACGAGGCCTAGTACGAGGAGATCGAATTTCAATATTGAAACTAAATGTCAAGAGACAGACAGCAACGTTTGTACAACCCCCTGTTGTCGCAAACCAAATGTTAGGCTAGAAGCAAGGGGAAATAATGTCTAGATGCCTTTTACAGTGGAGATCAAGTTAATGAATTGGCTGGCTGGTCTGAAGGGACAGTGGATGAGCAGGTATTTCTCAGATTGAACAGAAAACAAGATTCCAACTTTTGCGTCATAGGCTTACCCGTGCGACACTGTTTTTTAGAAACAATGCTTGTTTTGATCAACCCGTTGTAGAATGATGTTTAAGGACTGATCTGTGTTTGATATACAGTCTTTCTCTTGTTGCTTCTGCAGAAAATATCCTTAATGATGTGCTTGGATGGGTAGAAGGCACACATAGTAAAGACTTTTGTTGTGGCATCCATAAACAGTCATAACAGTATCCAATCTACCCACAAACACTCAGGAATCAGGGGGCGGGGAGCCTCAGTGACTTGTCAGCTCAGTGTTTGAGATGCAGGTTTCTGACTGTGTGCGTATCAGAGGAGAACAGGGCTTCTGTTTTACCACTTTGATTTATCACTATTGTGTTTCATTGACGGAACATTTGAAATTGTATTATCATCCTTTTTGTCTACACTGCACCTGTTGTTTATCATGAGAGGGGCTTTGGTTTTCATTTTGAGGCTGACCTGCCAACAGACAGGCCTCTTGTTACTGCATTGAGAGCAGAGCATTAGGGATTCAGCTCAGGGGTTGCGTCACTAGCTACAAGCTGAGGGGGAGAAGGCCTGAATGCGATGACAGATGGGAGCAGTGATTCTGTTTAATGTCACACTTGCACATTCTTCAAGGGAGGCCTGGGTGGTCTAGAATACTGACAGGGAAGGACGTGGGTTGTCGCCACAAGTAAGAGATCACATACAGTGCCTTCAGAAAGTATTCAAACCCCTTGACTTTTTCCACATTTTGTTGTGTTACAAACGTGAATCTTCATCAATGCCTGCGGGTTGCCCTGATTACCTATGTGCCAAACCTTTCTGCTCTTTCCCAACCAAAGTGCAATTAGAAGACAGGAAAGAATGAAATTAATAGATATACAACAGAATGCGATTCTGGTCAACAGAGATATGCCATACATAAAATATTTCCTATGTGTGGAAAACAACAAAAGATTATGAAATGACAAAGAAAAAGAAAATAAAACAGAATGTGATGCTGGTCAAGTGAGATATGCCATGTTTTAAATAAATAAAAACAAAAGATGAAGCTATGTATGAAAAACAGACAGGAAAGTAAAAATGAATGAATATGATGCAGGTCAACTGTGTTATAAGTACAAATATGTTCCATTATTTCAAAAAGGTGACTCACTGAATTACTCTTGATGCCTTGAATTACATTTAATACACTGGGCACTAGAATTACTTAATTGGGCACTAGATGTTTACATTACTTATTTTATTGATTTACGACTGTTTTGTAAATCAGAAGACTGCCATCCAGAGTTTCTTAGGACCATGTAAAAATCCTGTCGAATAAAATTGTATTTGCCTCACTCTGGTGGTCGGCTGCATCATTACATCAATTTAAATCACTTTACTGCAACGTTACATCAAAGGGACGGTCATTAGAAAAACATTAATCCTGCTCGACTGCATCACGGCACAGACATGGCAAAGCAATCACTGAATTTGTCTCAAGCAGGTGGATCTAAATACATCACTTTTATGGCTCTTCAATAAAGAATGTGACCTACACACTTACTTAAACCTAAAATAAGTACTTTTGTGTGGAAGTCAAACATTTGTTTTACATCGGAGGCAGACACATGCTCAGAACGACAAAATTGAGCCCTTTACATATACCTTCTCCCCTTGTCTATAGGAGGGACGCACGCTGTTTAAATGGCCCAAATGTTGATTTAGACTTTCACAAATGTGACAGATCACTAATGTCATGACTTGTTTGGTAAAGTATTAAAGAAGGTGAAATATTTAGGGTAGATGTTCCTAAAACAGATTATAACTATATATGGACCTATTATAAAGTATGAAAAGGCTTATTCATTTACATTTGTTTTCTTCATATATATACAATATATATATATATATATATATATATACAGCGGGTGAAATAAGTATTGAACACGTCACCATTTGTCTCAGTAAATATATTTCCTAAGGTGCTATTGACATGAAATTTTCACCAGATGTTGGTAACAACCCAATGTAATCCATACATACAAAGAAACCAAAACAAATAAGTTCTGAAATTAAGTTATGTGTAATAATGTGAAATGACACAGGGAAAAAGTATTGAACACACTTACTGATATTTATTTAATACTTTGTTCAAAAGCCTTTGTTGGTAATGACAGCTTCAAGACGCCTCCTGTATGGAGAAACAAATCGCATGCATTGCTCTGGTGTGATTTTGGCCCATTATTACACACAAACAGTCTTCAAATCTTGAAGGTTTCGTGGGCCTCTTCTATGAATCTTGATCTTCAGTTCTTTCCATAGATTTTCAATGGGATTTAAGTCAGGTGATTGGCTGGGCCATTCTAGCAGCTTTATTTTCTTTCTTTGAAACCAATTGAGAGTTTCCTTGGCTGTGTGTTTGGGATCATTGTCTTGCTGAAATGTCCACCCTCGTTTCATCTTCACCATCCTGGTAGATGGCAGCAGATTTTTGTCAAGAATGTCTCTGTAAATTTGCCCATTCATCCTTCCTTCAATTAAGTACCATTTGCTGAAAAGCAGCCCCACAACATGATGTTCCCACCTCCAAACTTCACTGTTGGTATGGTGTTTTTAGGGTGATGTGCCATTTCTCCTCCAAACATGGTGTGTATTATGACATCCAAACAGTTCAATTTTGCTCTCATCTGACCACACTATTCTCCCAGTATTTCACTGGCTTTTCCAAAAGTTGTGCAGAAAACTTTAAACAAGCTTCAACATGCTTTTTTTTCAGCAATGGAGTCTTGCGTTGTGAGCGTGCATACAGGCCATGGTGGTGGAGTGCATTACTTACTGTTTTCTTTGAGACAACAGTACCTGCTAATTGCAGGTCTTGAAGCTCTCTACAAGTGGTCCTTGGCTCTTGGACAACTCTTCTGATTATTCTTTTCACTCCTCTGTCAGAAATCTTGCGAGGAGCACCTGGTCGAGGCCAATTTATGGTGAAATTATTGTCTTTCCACTTCCGTATTATGGCCCCAACAGTGCTCACTGGAACATTCAGAAGCTTAGAAATGCGCCTATAACCAATGCCATCATTATGTTTTGCAACAATTAGGTTGCGAAGGTCTTGAGACAGCTCTTTGCTTTTACCCATCATGAGATGTGTCTTGTGTGACACCTTGGCAATGAGACCTTTTTGTAGGCCATCATTTGGGACTGAACCAGCTGATATTAATTTGCACTGACAGGGGGCTGGATTGCTTTTAAATTACTGATAGTTTTCAGCTGTTGTCTTGGCTTTCCATGCCTTTTTGCACCTCCCTTTCTTCATGTGTTCAATACTTTTTCCCTGTGTCATTTCACATTATTACACATAACTTAATTTCTGAACTTATTTGTTTTGGTTTCTTTGTATATATGGATTACTTGGGTTGTTACCAACATCTGGTGAAAATTTCATGTCAATAGCACCTTTGGAAATATATTTACTGAGAGAAATGGTGACGTGTTCATCCGCTGTATATATGTTTTATTATACATTTATTGTATACCAGATCATATGGGTTCACAGTGTTGTTGTTTTTTCAGATATAAATTAACAAGCCAAAGATCATCGCTCTCCATAAAGAAAGAAAAAACATATTGAAAACAGTGCTCAGCTCAACTTTAAACACTTAAAATCAAATGTAATTTTTATAAAAGTGCATTGTTTTTATACCAGTTTTAGGTAGAGTAATCAATCCCAAATGTCTGTCCTCCCTGTAAATAACCTTTTTAAAAGCTGGCCCCTGTAATTATATAGTTGAATAGCCCTGCACTAAGGTACATAGGTGTTTATCGCTATACTAATGGAGATGAGTAGGCTCATGTCTGAGCTCGTTTCCACAGCAACAGAGGACTATAGGAGATAAGGCCAGGGTCCCAACCATTGTGAGCATTTCATGAAGGGCCTCAGTATGGCTTGGGCGCCTTTGTAAGACTGGCACAGAATTAAACAGTGAGCTTTTGACAGCTTATCCTGGTCCATCCTTTCAAACGACTGTCTGATCTAAAGCCCTCCTGAACTCTTGGGATCACTGAATGGCTTCATTCCATAGAGAGATCCTCTGGTTACTATGTAGCAATACCAACAACCTATGTTCCAATTACTACTAATAATAATGGTTGTGCCATGTTACAGCACATCATTACAAAACAGTTTTTAAACAGACTCTACATTAGTATGATAGGAGTAACACCAACACAGTATGATAGGAGTAACACTAACACAGTATGATAGGAGTAACACCAACACGGTATGATAGGAGTAACACCAACACAGTATGATAATAGTATCTATCTATCTATCTATCTATCTATCTATCTATCTATCTATCTATCTATCTATCTATCTATCTATCTATCTATCTATCTATCTATCTATCTATCTATCTATCTATCTATCTATCTATCTATCTATTATACTTCCAACATTAAGCCTACTGTACTGTAATGTGCCAGATAACAAAAACATAAAGAAGTAAATGTTTTAAACTTTATAAATTGTTGTTTTAGTCTAGACTGTGTATTCATTAAAAAATACGAAACTTTAAACAGTTTGATTGACAGCATATGGGGAAGCAAAACATGTTTACAAAATGATTGCCAATTAGACACATTTTTGTGCCAATAATGAAGGGCAACTGTGCTTGTCTCAATGTGTGAAACAAAGAATAATAAACATTCTCACTGCTCTTGGCATGTAGCGTAATAAACTCTGAGAACAAAAAATGTTGCTGCTGAAATGCATCTGCTCTGACACTAAATGGAAAGTGAATGCAGCAGAGTTGTGCCCTTGTGTTGACTAGCTGTAAATACAAGGCTCACTTATCTCACTAGATCTAACTGTGAAACTCAGTTACATTAACATTATGGAATATAATAATCCTCTGATGTGGCTGCTCCTGAGTATGCATTTTAGGCCAAAAGTATATTTCTCTACAAAGTTTCATTTTGAAAAATAAATAAAAACAATCCCGACGAGAGGTGTTGCTGAGACGTGACCTGTAGGTCACAAGTTGATGTTGTAGTGTGCCATAGTGTGGTAATGTGTGAACCTAATCAAACAGACAGTACAAAGGACAAACCACATAATGATGTTTGAGTCTTAGTTGAAGTTCTATAGACAAACAGCTATCAATCCCACATAGACAATTTATCCCCCAAAAATTCATGAACCTCATAACTTGATGACGTCAAATTCCTGGAGTGACTACAGTCAACGTTTTTTACCATACTGTTGCTATTGTTGGAACTGAACTGAGGCTAAGCTAGGAGGTCCGTTTGCCCCAATCATAACCTTTACCCCTTTGGCACACTAACATATTCTCCTTCACTTTGTTATTTACATTATATAATGTGACAGTTTTCATAAGAAAAGTACAAATAACTGTCTACTCGTTCTAACATCAAGGTTATCCTTGGGAACCAGACGAAGGCTTTCGCTGCCAGCCTTTTATACGCACCAAACAGTGTGTATTGTATGTGACTAAATGGATTACTCAAATGCACAGAGGGGTTTGTTTATGTTTTTCTATGGTAAGGACTGTTTCAATGTCATTAAGGTTTTAACTTCTAGAACACTCTTAGCATTGTGGATTCCCTGAAATCACAGATATGTCCTCATTCGAACGATTTGACAGGCATTGTTATTTTGTGACACTTTTCAAATTTTCCCACATCTATTGCCTGGTGAGTAGCATTGTGCTGTGTAGATCAAAATATGATAACCTAACCTGTACCAAGGCCCTATTGCCTACATCTGGGTGGGAGATCATTTGCCTCCAGCTCTCAGCTCCAGGATATGATCCAGTGACACAGTGTTCATTGTTTTTACATTGCTGAATAAATCTGTAGAGGGTCACTAAATCCAGCAGCTGTTTCCTATATTTCTTGTGTCTCTATCGATAGCGACACGCTAGCTGTTTGAATGCAAGTGTGTTTGGCCCCGTTAATTTCGGAGCGTGTAAGTGTAGGTAAATATTACTCTTGTGTTCAGGGGTCTCTGTAATATTCACTGAGAACAAGCTGGAAATGAGGGACATTCAAATCAAATTATGACTCTTGCAAGGTTAGAAGATCTATCTGCAGCTTTCGGGCTGGGCGCTATTATCGATGAGCACGCTGTTGTTAGGTAAAATGGAGAAAGCTTTGCAGTTATATTTAAGGGTGATATGGGGCTATCAATCTTAATTGCAGTATGGCAAAAGGGATCATTTGGAAGCTAATGACAGCAATTTACAGAAGAGGACAAGCGTAGGGATGGTAACAATGACAGATGTCATGCGTGAATAGTCATGTGATATGTGATAGAGCCATTATGGCGGAGCACTTGTGAAGAGCCTAACTAATGGAGAATGAGTAATCATGGTGAACCATTCAAGCCTATGTACTTGAGTTTGAACTCACTACCCTTATGTTGTTAAAATAATATTTTTGGAAACACAGAAAATCTGTATTTTATTTATATTAATGTCCTTCTCTCCCACTTCTCTCTGTATGCAGGCTGTGGAAACCAACCTGGCATCAAAGGACAGCCACTGGGTTTATGCTAATGAGGTGAGACCAAAACTCCTACAGCATTACTATATTTATACATTTCATATGGATGAAAACAAATAATGCTGTCACTCTGTTCTCTTCCATATTTAGACTCATTAACAGTATTAAAGCTCTCACAACATGCCACTTTTTTCTGTCTCTTTGAGGGTGTTTATACAATATTGACCCAATAATTCTTGTTTGTTGCATATTCACAGCAAGTAGTTTTTTAACTGTTATTTGATGATCTGACATTGGCCTAAATGGTCTTCCAAATGAGCTTAAACATCACTAAATGTCAAGCACAGTGTGAATACTAAACACTGTGCTCTCTATTCTGCCTGAGAGCAGCTGGGTACATTTACATTGATTCAGGCTGATTTGGAGATAAGGACCATAATCCATCTGATGTCCATCTGATGTCCCAATGCTAATGGAAGAAGCATGTTCCTACCATACCTTGATGTCTTTTTATTAGCATTGATGTACTTCCAGAGTACACTGTTAAGTTGACCTAACCACTAACCACAGTGAACTCACCCGCTCATACACACTAGCACACACACGCACACACACACACACTAGGACGATATGAATATGGATGCGTTAGACTGGCCCCTTAATTGGGGAGGACGGGTTCATGGTAATGGCTGGAGTGGAATAAGTAGAATGGTATCAAATAAATCAAACACATGGTTTCCAGGTGTTTGATGCCATTCCATTTGATCCTTCCGGTCATTATTATGAGCCGTCCTCCCCTCTACAGCCTCCTTTGTTATAAACATTGACACTGTACAAAAACTAGCTGATCTTCATCATTATACGAATGACAAGTCTGCTCCAACATCCTAATCATGATTCATGTATTGAACTTGCATTAATCTTGTGAATGTGATTTATTAATGTACCTCATAGTATCTTCCTGTTTAGGCAGCACACAACTCCTGTTAGAGGAAGTGGTAAAATATATATTTTTTAATTAATCTGTTACTTACTTTGCGACACACAAACATATTCCTTTTCGCTTTCAGACAATTATGAAAGAGTGTCACCACCAAGACATCATGACTTGCCTAGTTAAATAAAGGTTAAATAAAAAAGTAAAAATAATTATAATAATTAGCTTGAAAAGCATCAGACTGCGGAATGTATGAGCTAATGGCATTTTCATTTCTCCATCACTTTCTCAGTGATTGACACGATGTGGCATATTGTTGAGTCATCACTCCTCACTATATTGATGAATTGGACGGGCTGTACCTACGTTCTTTGAAATGCCATCCCCTCTTTGTTTCTCTTAAAGTAAAGTGCACATGACGCTGTTGTGATCACCTTGAGGAGGGAATAAGAAAGGCAAACCGTTTTTCAATCAGCCTTGTTCGATGCTAGCAACGTATTTTAACATACAACATGGAATACACAACATGTTAGACTTGGAAGAGAAAGAAGGAGGTGATGTAACTCATTTGACTTAAAACCTGTCAAAATACAGTGACTGGCTATTTACGGAAAAATATCCCACATGATTTGATTGACCTTCTAATTAGAAGAGTGGGAGCTGAAATGGTCCACTTAATAAGCCTACTTATAGTTAACTCTCAATCACTACATATTTATACAGTGCATTCAGAAAGTATTCAGACCCCTTCACCTTTTCCACATTTTGTTACGTTACAGTCTTATTCTAAAATGGATTAAATTGATTTTCCCCTCATCATTCTACACACAATACCCCATAGTAACCAAGCAAAAACAGGTTTTTATAAATGTTTGCACATTTATTACAAATAAAAAGCCTGAGAGACTTGTTCCGAAGCTCCTTCTGCAATGTCTTGGCTGTGTGCATAGGGTCGTTGTCCTGTTGGGAGGTGAAACTTCACTCTGGAGCAGGTTTTCATCAAGGATCTCTCTGTATCTTGCTCCGTTCATCTTTCCCTCGATCCTGACTAGTTTCCCAGTCCCTGCCGCTGAAAAAAATCCCCACAGCATGATGCTGCCACCACCATGCTTCACCGTAGGGATGGTATTGGCCAGGTGGTAAGCGGTGCCTGGTTTCCTCCAGGCGTGATTCTTGGCATTCAGGCCAAAGAGTTCAATCTTGGTTTCATTAGACCAGAGAATCTTGTTTCTCATGGTCTGTGCTTTAAGTGCCTTTTGGCAAAGTCCAAGCGGGCTGTCATGTGCCTTTTACTAAAGGCCTGATTGGTGGAGTGCTGCAGAGGTGGTTGTCCTTCTGGAAGGTTCTCCCATCTCCACAGAGGATCTCTGGAGCTCTGTCAGAGTAACTATCGGGTTCTTGGTCACCTCCCTGACCAAGTTCCTTCTCCCCCGATTGCTCAGTTTGGCTGGGCAACCAGCTCTTGGAAGAGTCTTGGTGGTTTCAAACTTCTTCCATTTAAGAATGAATGAGACTCAGTTTCAAGTCTCATAACAAAGGGTCTGAATACTTATGTAAATAAGGTATTTCTGTTTTTTATTTTTAATACATTTCTGTTTTCATTTCTTCATTATGGGGTATTGTGCGTAGATTGATGAGGATTATTTAATCCATTTTAGAATATGTCTATAATGTAACAAAATGTGGAAAAGGGAAGGGTTCTGAATACTTTCCGAATGCACTGTAAGCAATAAGGCCCCATGCAGCAAGGCAGTATGAGTACTATGTGTTGTGACAGGGCAGAGGCAACCATTTTAGCCAGGTAATCTCCAGGCCCTGTGTTTTACACTTGTGTGTTCCCCTGGTCCCTGTGATGCCTTTGAGCCAGACAGGCTGGCATCATAAAAGGAGGGGTTGCCTCCATCAGTTCTCTGCCCCCTGGGCCTCAGCGCTAACTAGGACATGGAGGCAGCGGAGAGGTCTCATGTCTCATTCATCAGCCACCACAACCAGCTATGATAATCTACTGTCACTGCTAACGAAAGTCAGTGCAAAATTTGTTCATATGAAGAGTAAAGGCCAATGCAGCCGTTTTCTACCCTCTGGGTAAGTACCTTACTGTGATAGATTTCAATAAAAATTGGCAATTAGTAGCTTTTTAGCTTTTTAGCAGAACTCTTTGTTATTGGTCTAATCAATTTACCACATGGTGATGTCACAATGGGAAGCCGAAACTCCCGCCCATGCAAACCTACTGATTAGAATGTCCTGTGTAGATTGTATTTTGAAACAACAACTATCAGGAAATACAGAGTTAGTTTCATCAGCTGTTCTACTATATGATAAAACACAGAATTTTGACTGCACTAGGCCTTTAACTGGTGAGAAAGGCAATTATTACAGAGCTGAAGTAGAGAATGGATGGAGAGGAGAGAAAGAAGAAAAGGTACTGAAAAGTGTTGAGAATTATAAAAAGAATGGTACAGAGTAAAATAGATGGTTTGTCACTTTAGTCTTCAGCAATTGTTGATACCAATTTTGGACAATCTTCCACTTTCTTCACCACAAGACAGGATCAGTTACCAATCATTGATTGATGTATGTGGGAGGACATAACAACACATCCTTCTCTCTAAATCATCAGCCAAACCAGGGTGTGATGTTGGCACAGGGGAGGGTGGTTGACACTCTCGGGTGGTTCTGTCCGGATGGATGGATGACGCAGTCAAACAGGATTTGTTTTTTTCCCTAAAAAGAGAGGAGGTGACACCTGAGTCTGTGGGTGATGGATTAAAGGCGAAGCCAGAGTCAAGGAGGACAGGGATGATATGACTGATTGTCCGTGGTAACCGCCCGACATGTTGGGATGGAAACGGATAATGTTGATACTATCTGTGAAACAGCAGGGGCATGGTGGAGAGAAAGAAAACACATTCCACTACCCAAAGACAGGATTCACATTTTTTTTATTAGGAATGTGTATTTTACATTAACATAGTGAGACAAAAAGCTGTAATGAATCGTCGGAAATAGACAAGCACTTTATAGTTAACCATAGAAATGTATGCTCCATCACATACTGTAATTATCCACTACTTTTGAGCTGCACAATATATATGGTGATGAGAGAGAGAGAGAGAGAGAGAGAGAGAGAGAGAGAGAGAGAGAGAGAGAGAGAGAATGTGACTAGGGTTGAGGGAGCATCCTGGCTAGATAAGAGTACATCCCAGAGTTCCCCTCCCAGTCCTTCCCCTTCCCCTAGTCTCAGAGCTGCTCAGCATACATGCCTAACGCTGAAGAAATAAAAACCTTAACTCCTAATTAAATCTCCATGGTGATTACCAGGATTTCTTTATTTATATATCTTGAAAGATGAATAGCATGATTGAGCGGCGTATTTAGGATAATTTAGCTGTCAGCCAGGCTTGATTTGATTAATGTATTTAGATGATGTGTGTCATTGAAACTACCCTCTGTTGTATTTTGTGTTTCCAGTCTTAACTAGGTCAATTTACCTTAACTAGGTAATCTGAACTTTGCTAGTGTTTCCCCAAAGTGTATGTCCACACTGAATCTATAAACAGTTGATCTCTCGCACATTCATTCATTCTGCTATGTATTAGCTCTGTAATAACGGTTTTGACCTGTACTGAAATTGTATTATAGAGTAACACAATGTTAGAGCGGTGCCATACTAATCAACAAACTCAAATGGTAACCCACTGTCATGTTGGTATAATGATCGGGAAACAGGCGCAGGAATGCGTAATAGGAGTTTTTCTTTGTACCCAAATAAACCACGTATACAAAACACAAAAGAGCGAGGAGTACCTTGAATAAATTCACGTGGCAAGACCCGTAATAAATACATGGGACGAGACCCGAAAACACAAGTGCACAATGATACAACACGGGACGAGACCCGTAATTATACATGCACAATACAAGCGGCACGAAAGCCAAAACAACAAAGCACAGGTACTCACACGAGCAACGGACATAGTAACAACGGACATGGGAACAATAATCGACAAGGACAATGGGTAACAGAGGGCACATACTGTATATAACAATCCTAATCAGGGAGAAATGGGAACTAGGTGTGCGTAATGAGAGTTCAATCACTCCTAGAGGCCGGTGACATAGACCTCCGGAACTGGTGCACGCAATGTTCTTTCCCTGCGTACCCAAACTTGCTCTCAACCCATTAAAATGCTAAGACCTTGCCTTAAGAAACAGAAGAAACAAGAACAAAGCGGCCTCCCTCACTCATAAATTAATAGACAGAGCTAAGGATGCAAGGACCGACCATCCATGATATCAAAAAGTCTGTGGTCATTTTTGTCTGGTTAGTAAAATGGCTCCATCAAGGTCACTGCAGTGTCAAGTGATGTCACAGCAGTAACCTGTGGTGGTGGTGGTTGAACGTTCTGACAGGTCAGGACAGGAAGGACGACCCTGGGCGTGAGGTCATACCTCCATGGACCCTGCTGCATATTCCACCCGATTAAATCAACACAGCACCTCATGAATATCCATTATTTCCAGTTGACTGGCTGTCAAGTGGAAGCTTAAACACTTAACACCTACAAAATACTGTTTGTATGACTCATAGATTAGTGTGTTTGTGCTGTATAAAAATACATGTGCATCTTTCTAAAAGCAGTAAAGTACACACCTAGTAAATTATCGATGAGGTTGGATGCTTGTTGCATAATAGTTATACATTTCTCAAAGGAATGAATGAGCTTGGATGGTGAGATAGAAAGAACAAAAGGCCAAAGAGTGCGATAAATCAACACAAAGTGAAAATGAGAGGGAGAAGCAAAACAGAGACAGATAACGAGAAACAGAGTCTTAGGACAGAGAGAGAGATGGAGAAACACATGAGTTTGAATCGTCAGTTGCCTCATTACTGTGGTGTTTGACCCCAGTGCTGGTTGTTTGGCACATCATTGACTGCTGTCAATCAATCAATCAATCAATCAATCAATCAATCAATCAATTTATTTATAGAGCCCTTTTTACATCAGCCGATGTCACAAAGTGATATACAGAAACCCAGCCTAAACAGCAAGCAATGCAGATGCAGAAGCACAGTGGCTAGGAAACACTCCCTAGAAAGGCAAAACCCTAGTAAGAAACCTAGAGAAGAACCAGGCTCTGAGGGGTGGCCAGTCCTCTTCTGGCTGTGCCGGGTGGAGATTATAGCAATTAATTGCCATTAAGGCCAGATCTTTCTCCAAGATTTTCAAACGTTCATAGATGACCAGCAGGGGTCAAATAATAATCATAGTGGTTGAAGAGGTTGCAACAGGTAAATACATCAGGAGTAAACTTGGCTTTTCATAGCCAGGCATTTAGAAGCAGTAGAGAGCGCAGGTGCGGTGTGATAGAGCGCAGGTGCGGTAGAGAGAGCAAGAGAGAGCGAGAGAGATCAAAACAGTAGGTCTGGGACAAGGTGACATGTCCGATGAACAGGTCAGGGTTCCATAACAGCAGGCAGAGTTGAAACTGGTGCAGCAGCACGACCAGGTGGACTTGGGACAGCTAGTAGTCATCATTACGAATTAGAGGGAGCATACTTAAATTCACACAAGACACCGGATAATAACATCAGATTTAACAAACTGACCCTAGCCCCCCGGCACATAGACTATTGCAGCATAGATACTGGAGGCTGAGACAGGCTGGTGACAAACCGGACAGGAAGTGACGCACCCCTCCTAGGGATGGCATGGAAAGCACCAGTAAGCCAGTGACTCAGCCCCCGTAATAGGGTTAGAGGCAGAGAATCCGAATGGAGAGACGGGAACCGGCCAGGCAGAGACAGCAAGGGCGGTGCGTCGCTCCAGTGCCTTGCCGTTCACCCTTGCACCCCTGGGCTAGACTACACTCAATCATAGGACCTACTGAAGAGATGAGTCTTCAGTAAAGACTTAAATGTTGAGACCGAGTCTGCGTCTCTCACATGGAGAGGCAGACCATTCCATAAAAATTGAGCTCTATAGGAGAAAGCCCTGCCTCCAGCTGTTTGCTTAAAAATTCTAGGGCAATAAGGAGGCCTGCGTCTTGTGACCGGAGCGTACATGTAGGTATGTACGGCAGGACCAAATCTGAGAGATAAGTAGGAGCAAGCCCATGTAATGCTTTGTAGGTTAGCAGTAAAACCTTGAAATCAGCCCTAGCCTTAAGAGGAAGCCAGTGTAGAGAGGCTAGCACAGGAGTAATATGATCAAATTCTTTGGTTCTAATCAAGATTCTAGCAGCCGTGTTTAGCACTAATTGAATTTTATTTAGTGCTTTATCCGGGTAGCCGGAGAGTAGAGCATTGCAGTAATCTAATCTAGAAGTGACAAAAGCATGGATTAGCTTTTCTGCATCATTTTTTTAATAAATAAATTCTGATTTTTGCAATGTTACGAAGATGGAAAAAAGCTCTCATTGAAATATTCTTGATATGTTCGTTAAAAAATAGATCAGGGTCCAGAGTAACGCAGAGGTCCCTCACAGTTTTTTGGGGGATGACTGTACAACCATCAAGATTAATTGTCAGATCCAAAAGCAGATCTCTTTGTTTCTTGGGACCTAGAACGAGCATCTTTGTTTTTTCAGAGTTTAAAAGTAAAACATTTGCCGCCATCCACTTCCTTATGTCTGAAACACAGGCTTCCAGGGCAGGCAGTTTTGGGTCTTCACCACATTTCATCTAAATGTACAGCTGTGTGTCGTCCGCATAGCAATGGAAGTTAACATTATGTTTCCGAATGACATCACCAAGAGGTAAAATATATGGTGAAAACAATAGTGGTCCTAAAACAGAATCTTGAGGAACACCGAAACTTACAATTGAGTTAGAGCCTTGTCTATGTTCATAGATAAAATGAGAGCACCCCTCCAGCTAGGATGGAGTCCGTCACTCCTCAGCAGGCCAGGCTTGGTCCTGTTTGTGGGTGAGTCCCAGAAAGAGGGCCAACTGTCTACAAATTCTATCCTTTGGAAGGGGCAGAAAACAGTTTTCAACCAGCGATTGAGTTGTGAGACTCTGCTGTAGAGCTCATCACTCCCCCTAACTGGGAAGGGGCCAGAGCTAATTTACACGCTGAAGCTATGTTGCGCTTGGTGACCTCACCAAGGTTTCATTCTAACATCGTTGGTGCTGATGTGGATAACAATATCCCTATACTATCTACACTCGCCAGATGTTGTTTTAGCCAGCACCATCTTCGGATTAGCCTTTACGTAGGTAGCCCTTCCCCCTGGTAAACAGTGTATAATCGCTGGATGATTCTTTTTAAGTCTAATATTGGGGGTAATAGAGTCGCTAATTTGTCAGAGCTAATGGTGAGAGGCTTCGGTGCCTCAGACCCCGTAATGGGTGGAGGAGAGACCTGAGAAGCCTCTGCCTCCAAATCGTTGCTTAATGGAGAGAACCGGTTGAAAGTTTCTGTCGGCTGAATGAGCGACACCAGTTGAAAATGCTGACTGCATTTCTTTCCAGAAGCCCTGAGTAAATTGTCTGCCTGCGGGGACTGTGCGAGGGGATTTTTACTAGTAACTGTACTTACTGGTGGCACAGACGCGATATCATCCTTTCCTTTGCCCTTGCCTAACGATTGCGTCTGAAGCTGGGCTTGCAGCGAGGCTATCCTCGCCATAAGGCGATAGTTTTCCTGTATGTTATAAGTACAGTGAATGCAATTAATGTATGATGGCATAGTGTTAATAATGTTACTACTTAGCTTCAGCAGGTGGAAGTCCTGTAGAACTATGTCCAGATAAAGCGTCTGGGGTAAAAAAGTTGAATGAAAAATAAAGTAGACAGAGGAAAAAATCAAAATAACTAAGAAGTTGGTAAATGTGCTAAATGAAGATTAATTAAATGGTTATAATAAAGGAAAAACCGTAAAGTTTGGCAGGTAGCCAAGAAGCAACAAATGACGCGCTCTAAACGGAAGTGACGACTCAACACACACCTCCAGCTCAACTGTCCTAGGGCGTCATTTATAAAACGGACTTAGGATAAATGTTGATCTTAAGTATGACTTACGCAGAAAACCACGTATAAGTAGTTATTTATAAAACCTTACTTTGACGTGAAAATGATCTTATCTCTACGCAAAGTCTAGACTTGACTTAAGTGATTTCTCTGCTGGTTATGTAGGGGTATTGCAGTTTGATACGCATATGCGTCCAAGCCTGTGGTGAACTTTGCATTAGCTTTATGAACAATTTGTTAGGAATTATCAATTAAAGGTGTGAGGAATTAATTGCCAGACGCAAAGTGTTTTGAATTAAAAACAGGATGCGATGTTCTATAAATAGTGTGTCAAATTAGAAAAAAGTAACCATGGCTG
The DNA here is from genome assembly GCA_023634145.1 of Thymallus thymallus. Lineage (NCBI taxonomy): Eukaryota > Metazoa > Chordata > Actinopteri > Salmoniformes > Salmonidae > Thymallus > Thymallus thymallus. Next base: position 14,632,906 of record CM042389.1, on the reverse strand, counting down.
TTTTTGCATTATTGGAAGACATTGAAAAATGTGCTTTTAGAAGGGAGAGAGTTTTCAGAGACCGGAATGAATTTCTTTTACACATGATGATCCATGGTTTATAAATTGCTATAGTCTCCCAATAAATGTTCTGTTAAATTTGTGCGCGGATTTAGCCCGGAAAGGAAGACCCGCTGTAATCATGCCATACTCGTATCTGTCCAAGTACTGTCCACTCTAGGATTCCTCGCTACTAGATAGATAGATAGATAGATAGATAGATAGATAGATAGATAGATAGATAGATAGATAGATAGATAGATAGATAGATAGATAGATAGATAGATAGATAGATAGATAGATAGATAGATAGATAGATAGATAGATAGATAGATAGATAGATAGGTACTTTATTGATCCCCCGGGGGGGAAATTTCATTGTCAAGCAGCTACAACAAAACACAGGGCAGGTGCATAATGCCACAACGAAAAGTACACAAAAGACAGATACACGGTACATGATATTCCAGAGGGAAATGAGTGACAGGTCGGCTATATCACAGCCATCATTCAGCCGCATCCTGCCACAAGTGATCACGACTTCCAAAAAGTTAGATTTTCTCTTTTGGTCCATGGCTATTCCTGACTAAACCCTAATTTGTGCTAGCGTTCTATAAGGGGAAATCGCTGATTGTAAGGCACGTTCAGGTGCAAGTTAATTTGAGATTTATAGATCACAGGTGCGTAAATCACAAATGGGCTTCTTAGAACCTGTGTAAGCAAGGTTTTTTATGCACAGTATATTTTATGAATCGAACGTAAGCACACCGTCTGAAATTATTTTACGACTAAGTTAAAGTATAAATTTTAAAGAACATTTTAAAAAATGAGGCCCCTACTGTGGCTCTCATTACTATTGATCTGACCCTTCATAGGTCACCCCCTGTATGGCCCTGACCTCATTCCTCTCACCCCTAACTGTCTCAACCCCGTCTCACACTTTCCTGCATACATGATTAGAGAGCTTCCTTCATACCCAGAGCTGTATGGTGTATGCTCTGGGATTCTAAGAAATTGAAAGAGACTTTTGTTTAACTGTCAATTGATCAAAGGAACGGAGAGATATCAGGCAGTGATGATCCCAATCCATATTCAGCTGAAAACTAATTGAAAACCTGACCTTGGGAAGAGTGTTTATTGCATGTACAGTCGTGGCCAAAGGTTTTGAGAATGACACAAGTATTGGTCTCCACAAAGTTTGCTGCTTCAGTGTTCTTAGATCTTTATGTCAGTAGTTACTATGGTACACTGAAGTATAATTACAAGTATTCCATAAGTGTCAAAGGCTTTCATTGACAATGACATTCAGTTTATGCAAAGAGTCAATATTTGCAGTGTTGACCCTTCTTTTTCAAGACCTCTGCAATCCGCCCTGGCATGCTGTAAATTAACTTCTGTGCCACATCCTGACTGATGGCAGGCCATTCTTGCATAATCAATGCTTGGAGTTTGTCAGAAGTTGTGGGTTTTTGTTTGTCCACCCGCTTCTTGAGGATCGACCACAAGTTCTCAATGGGATTAAGGTCTGGGCAGTTTCCTGGCCATGGACCCAAAATGTCGATGTTTTGTTCCCCGAGCCACTTAGTTATCACTTTTGCCTTATGGCAAGGTGCTACATCATGCTGGAAAAGGCATTGGTCATCACCAAACTGTTCTTGGATGGTTGGGAGAAGTTGCTCTCGGAGGATGTGTTGGTACCATTCTTTATTCATGGCTGTGTTCTTAGGCAACATTGTGAGTGAGCCCACTCCCTTGGCTGAGAAGCAACCCCACACATGAATGGTCTCAGGATGCTTTACTGTTGGCATGATACAGGACTGATGGTAGCGCTGACCTTGTCTTCTCCGGACAAGGTGTTTTCCGGATGGCCCAAACAATCGGAAAGGGGATTCATCAGAGAAAATGACTCTACCCCATTCCTCAGCAGTCCAATCCTTGTACCTTTTGCAGAATATCAGTCTGTCCCTGATGTTTTTCCTAGAGAGAAGTGGCTTTTTTGCTGCCCTCCTTGACACCAGGCCATCCTCCAAATGTCTTTGCCTCACTGTGCGTGCAGATGTACTCACACCTGCCTGCTGCCATTCCTGAGCAAGCTCTGCACTGGTGATGCCCCGATCCAGCAGCTGAATCAACTTTAGGAGACGGTTGCTATACTTTCTTGAGTGCCCTGACGCCTTCTTCACAACAATTGAACCTCTCTCCTTGAAGTTCTGGATGGTCCGATAATGGTTGATTTAGGTGCAATCTTACCAGCAGCAATATCCTTGCCTGTGAAGCCCTTTTTGTGCAAAGCAATGATGATGGCACGTGTTTCCTTGCAGGTAACCATGGTTGACAGAGGAAGAACAATGATTTCAAGCACCACCCTCCTTTTAAAGCTTCCAGTCTGTTATTCTGACTCAATCAGCATGACAGAGTGATCTCCAGCCTTGTCATCGCCAACACTCTCACCTGTGTTAAAGAGACAATCACTGACATGATGGCAGCTGGTCCTTTTGTGGCAGGGCTGAAATGCAGTGGAAATGTTTTTTGGGGATTAAGATCATTTTCATGGCAAAGGGGGACTTTGCAATTAATTGCAATTCATCTGATCACTCTTCATGACATTATGGAGTATATGCAAATTGCCATCAACACTGAGGCAGCAAACTTTGTGGAGACCAATACTTGTGTCATTCTCAAACCTTTTGGCCACGACTGTATTTATTGATCGGTCTATTGATTAATCATACTAATACTAAACTTTTAAACAAACTGGTAACAGGATTCACTGTTTTATCAATTATCAATATACCTACACTGTGGTTACCATGTACCTAGTCCTATAATTAATGTGTGAATACACAGCTTTATACCAGTTCCTATAGAGTGTGAACGTTTTAGTAAATTATTCAGGTTCTTTCATGTTTTTGACCATGAACCCTCCTACCCCACCCTCTCATCTGTGCCGCAGGAGGTGAGTGACACAGAAATCATGGAGCTGGTCCACAGTTCGTTGGGCCGGATGACCGTCATACGTCAGATCTTCCCTCTGTGGAGAGACACCAACATCCGCTGCATGAGGAACAACCACCGCATCTCCTCCCTGCTCTGTGACCCCCAGGAGGGCTACCTGCAGTCCCTGGAGGTCAGTGTGACGGATATTACTTTATTACTGACCATCATCCCCGTCACCACCCTGTCATCACCGTAACACTATATCCACACCATCAGTGAACTCCACAGAGTACTTAGTCATTCACCCAACATCCCTCCACATATTGACAAGACATGACCAAAACAACACTGAAGGGCAACGAGAGCAAGTTGCCCGCCAGCGCCGTCACAACATTGAACGTCGTCATCGTTCTAACACGGTGTCATTTCCTTCAATGTTAAAAAACCTCTGTCTGTCACCATCACTAAGATTACACAGGGCTGCACAGCCACACAGATTTCCAACATTAGAAATGTCTTAGAAATGTTCTCTGTATTCCATCTAGTGTGCTGTGACCGTGACTTACTATGCAAGCTCCATAGCTCGTGTAGAATACTGTTCAGGACAGATGGTCCCCCCACCCCCCAAAAATAATCTTGTTCTCAGTTGCATTTCCTAATTAGGAAAATTGAAACTGAAGTATTTGTCATAGAAGAAATACACTGGTGCTTTTTTCTTCTGACATAGTCTTGACCTGTGCTGGGTAAAGCACTACCCAATTATCTATCCCCCCACTGTTAAATCATTATCATGGAAAGTACACCAGACTTACTTTCTCAGGATTCATAAAGTGGTGCATTAAGCCATCATACAGCGTCAGTGATAACAAACCCTTTAGGTGTGGTAAGTGTGTTTATGTTAGAGCAGCCTTTGTTTCAGAGCCACAGGGGACAAAGAATATAGATTGCAATTTCAATTTAATTAGCTAGATTGTAATCATTTTGTAACCATTTAATAACCTGTTTAAAAAACATTTAATAACCATTTAATAACCTGTTTAAAAAACATTTAATAACCATTTTGTAACCTCTATTTGCCACTGTCACATTCATTTGATCTCAAAAAGTGTGTTTGTTCTACACCCAATATGACCATGTGGATTGAATGTCCCATTAAATCCTCTGTAATGAGGACAAGAGTACTTGTACATTTATTAAACTGATGACAGGTTGAGCAATGATTGAGGAGCAGAGGTCTGAGGAATGGTGGCATTCAGCAAATATCTCTCGTTGTGTCACTGTTGTACCCTTCCATTCATACATGCCATTGTTGGTGTCCCTCATATTGATAGCATGCTGTGAACTCAGGCATCCATTGCGCCTATTTGTATACCAACTGAAAATTCCAGGGAATGTGTTTGGGCTTCTCTTTGTCCAGTTTTCCTTCAATTAATCACAATCACAATTTCCTACAGACAGGTTAGAAAAGGTGGACCACAAATGCTCTGTGGCATTTCAACAGACTTATTTTTCTATCATCAAAAAAACTTGAGGTTGTCTCTTGTCTGTAACATAAAAGTGGTTGGGGGGCAGTGGCAGAGAGGAACCGCTTTTTTGTTGATCTTGTCAACTTTCACACGGTTCAACAAGTGCTTTTGAGCATCTCGTTTTTGGGAGATTTTTCCCTGCCAGGTCTCAACATAGGATAGTGGTTGTATGCCACTGTTGATTCTGCTCAACACCTTTTATAGTAGATGTTTTGAAGTGTTGTTTCTCCCCAGGTCTCCAACTTATACCTGTATGACAGTGTGCTGATGTTGGCCAACGCCTTCTACAGTAAGCTGGAGGACAGGAAGTGGCATAGCATGGCAAGTCTGAACTGCATGAGGAAGTCCACCAAGCCTTGGAATGGAGGCTGGTCAATGCTGGACACCATCCAGAAGGTACGACACCACATGACATTGCAGACTAAGTCATACTACGTAGAAATGGGTTCCTTTTGTTCTCATGTGGCATTCTCCTCACATGTATCTCAGCTCTTTGAAAACAGATATACAAGGAGAATGAGTCAGTATTTTGTGTTTATCCAAATTAACAAAATGTTGGAACAAAATGTACTTGATTGCATCACTTTAGAGGCTGTGATTAAACACTTCATAAAATGAATCATTTATAAATTAACAAAAGTGTTTTCATGAAAATGTAAAAAAGAAAAGCACATTGTAATAATAATGGTTCTCTTTTGAAGTCATGATGACTAATCGCAATTTCACTCAACAACTCACCATTCTCTGAGAAACCATTTCCATTTTAGTCAGTTAGTTTAGCAGACGCTCTTATCCAGAGCGACTTACACTAGTGAGTGCATATATTTTTTTGTACTTTTATGTACTGGTCCCCCCTGGGAATCAAACCCACAACCCTGGCATTGTTAGCGCCACCCAATCACATCACATTTTATTTGTCACATGCACCTAATACAAAAGGGGCAAACCTTTCTGTGAAATGCTTACTTACAAGCACTTAACCAACAATTCAGTTTTGAGAAAAATAAGATTTAAGAAAAATATTTACTAAATAAACTAAAGAGCAACAATAAAATTAAAATAACGAGGCTATATACAGGGGGTACCGGTACAATGTGCGGGGGTACAGGTTAGTCGAGGTAATTGAGGTAATATGTACATGTACTGTAGACTTGGCGGGCAGGGTAGACTTGGCGCTCTAGTACCACTTGCTGTGCGGTAGCAGAGAGAACAGTCTATGACTAGGGTGGCAATTTTGAGGGCCTTCCTCTGACACCGCCTGGTATAAAGGTCCTAGATAGCAGGAAGCTTGGCCCCAGTGATGTACTGGGTCATACGCATTACCCTCTGTAGTGCCTTGCGGTCGGAGGCAGAGCAGATGGCATACCAGGCAGACACTGTAGCTAATAATTCTGAAGGATCTCTGTTTTTCTGCCACGGATGTACTGTTACAGAACTCTACGGGAAAGGACATAGAACACAGAAGCAACAGTCCAGTCAAGACTCTCCTTCATGAATACAAACTGAAAATGGAACTGAAATAAGTAACCATGCAGTCTATCAGGTCTAGTGACAGGGACTAAGAAATACCTCAGCATCCTTGCCAGATAGTTGGCTTAACGTCGCGCCTTGCGGTTGGAGGCTGAGCAGTTGCCATACCAGGCAGTGATGCAACTTTTTGAGGATCTGAGGACCCATGCCAAATATTTTTTGTCTCCTGAGGGGGAATAGGTGTTGTCGTGGCCTCTTCACGACTGTCTTGGTGTGTTAAGACCATGATAGTTTGTTGGTGATATGGACACCAAGGAACATGAAGCTCTCAACCTGCTCCACTACAGCCCTGTCGATGAAAATGGGGGCGTGCTTGTCCTTCCTTTTCCTGTATTCCACAATCATCTCTACCAACTGAGCCATTTGCACTTACTTTGCACATCATCTAACGCACATCACTTTGCACTTACTACAGTATATGTTCTTATCAGCACATGTTCTTATCATTGACTTACAATCAGGTTCTTCATGGTCTGTATTGGGATTGAGCTGGTAACCTTGGTCCAGCTAGTAGTAGCTATATTATAAGCCATACAGTATGAGTGTATAAAGTATCCTGGCCACACCACCTCATTTGGATGGTTCTTACTCCTTTGTTACTAATGCATAGGTTGTGTTGTAGTGTAGTGAAGTACATGTTATAGACCACTCAAAGCATATTAAAGCGTTGAGCTTTCCTAGGTTACTGCCTTCTAGGGAGGCATTGCTTGCTCTATGGGGTTTTAGTCTGGGTAACTGTAAAGCACTTTGTGACAACTGCTGATGTAAAAGGGCTTTATAAAATACAGTACATTTGATATTTGATTGATTAGAGACCACATCAAATATCCTTGTTATTATGCTGTTGCCATAGAGACGGATCACCGGACTCACAGGAATGATGGACTTCCGTGCAGGAGGTTCCAACTCCCATGTCCAGTTTGAGATCCTGGGGACCAGCTACAGTGAGACGTTTGGGAAAGATGTCAAACGGGTGAGTCAATATTGAACAACACAAATGGACATCTTGTTTCACTCACAGTTTGTTTGTCATATTGATACATTTTGTTTCAGGTCATGAAAGAAAATATGCAATCATGGACACAAAATGTGTATTCAGACTGTGTATTGGGCCGTGTCCACTGCTTTCAGTGGAGTTCCAAACCGTTCCATAAAATACCTGTCAGCACATACAATGCCTTCAGAAAGTATTCACACCCCTTGACTTTTTCCTCATTTTGTTGTGTTACAGACGGAATTAAAAGTGTATTTTTGGTCACTGGCCTGTACACAATACACCATAATGTTTTTCAAAATGTTTACAAATATAATACAAATTAAAAGTTAAAATGTCTTGAGTCAATAAGTATTCAACCCCTTTGTTATGACAAGCCTAAACAAGTTCAGGAGTAAAAATGTGATTACAGTTTTTGTTGATCGCTTTGGTACTATTATCGCAAGTATGTGGTAAAACCTCACAACTGTTAGTACAAAACTCAAAGCAGATCATTCAAACATGTAATCACATGTTCAATTGACTAAGTATAACACACAAAATTACACAGTAACTTTTTCACCACACCTAATCAGTGTGTTATCAAAGAAATACCTTTCATATGAAGTAATTGTCTTTCACAATGCAATGCTCACAATACTTTTGATATGCTTCTCTTCTGATTTGCGTAAATACATTTGACCATCACTTAATACAACTGCTCTTATATTGGTTTGTCAGCTATATACAGTATATGGATTTCGAGAACTACATAAATAAAATGTGTGTTTGTATGAACATCTAAATGACATGTAACCATACATAGTGAATACTGGTTATTGCTAATTGATTTCACATAGTGGTAACCACAATTGGTCCCCATATAAAAGGGTGTGTGTAAACACTGGCAATTTCTTTCAACATTGAGCAGGATAGACAGCAAGGGAGAGGAAGAGCTCGTGGACAAGGGATCCGTCAGAGAGGTGGGCATGGGCACCAACAGAGAGATCAGAGAGGTGGGAATGGGCACCAACAGAGAGGTCAGAGAGGTGGGCGTGGGGCCCGTCGAAGGGTTGGTCGTCAGAGAGAGGGAGGCAGAACTGTTGTCTCTAATGAAGTCCGGGCCATCATCATTGATCATGTGGTGAACCGAGGCCTTACTATGGCAGAGGCTGCCAGATTCGTTGATCCAAATCAAAAAAAAAAAATTGTCAATTCTATCATCCAAACCTTACGCCAAGAAAAACGGTAAGTCTGGAGGATATATAGTATGCTTTACCATTACATTTAGAGTAAATTGTAATGCATGTAAATTAATTAAACATGTTACAGTATTTTTACAGTATGATCTATTGACAGTATACTCTGTTCTATGCTTAGAATTGACAGAAGACCCCATGGTGATGGCCGTGTGCTGACCGACCAGCAGGAGTGGGCAGTGGTGGAAATGGTGAGGGCCAGGAATGACATACGGTTGTTGGAAATAAAGCAGGCAATTGAGGAGAACAATGACACCTTTGCCATCCATCAGCCTACCAACAGTAGCCCGCCTTTTGAAGAGGCACCAGGTAAATGTGTTTCATTGATACCTGGTGCCTCTTCAAAAGGCAGGCTTTTGAGAGAAACAATGCATGGGTGAAACAACTGAGGGCTGAGTATGTTCAGGTACAGCACTATATACTGTATTACTGTTACTATTTGATGTATATTGGAACTACACTGTAAAAATAACTAACCAAAATATATTTTTTAGAGAGTGATGGTGCTTGATGCTGATGTGAACCATCACAAGTGCATTTTTGTTGATGAAGCGGGCTTTAACCTTGCCAAAACACGTCGCCCGGGACGGAACCTCATCGGCCAACGGGCCACTGTCAAAGTGCCTGGACAACGTGGAGGAAACATCTCCATGTCACGGTCGCTAGGATACAGGACCCGAGGCGCAGAGCTGGAGTGTGAATACATTCCTTTATTCAGTATAATAATCCACAAACCGAACAAAGGAGAGACAGCGACATTGAACTGGCGTGCAACAAACCCAAATGAAACACACACAAGAATCCACACCCACAGGTGGAAACAACTGAACATAAATAGAATCCCCAACTAGAGACAACTCAAGACAGCTGCCTCTAATTGGGGATAGGATTAACTGAAAAGAAACACCCAGAACTATTGTCAGGTCCTGACTGTGGCCATCCAACTCCCAATAGGGGGAGCCAGAGACCTGGCCTCAGTCAGGGCCTGACACTCCATGTGCACAGCTATCTCTGAAGATGGTGTGGTAGGACGTAGGCCATTACTTGGTTCCTACAACACTGCACATCTCATTGAATTTCTCAATGAAATGGAGCCGACCTGTCAAGGTGAAGGTGTCACCTATGTAATTGTGTGGGACAATGTCAGGTTCAACCATGCAGAGGTGGTTCAAGCATGGTTTCAGGCCCGTCCCCGATTCATGACCCTCTACCTGCCCCCATACTCTTCTTTCCTCAACCCTATTGAGGAGGTTTTTCAGCATGGAGGTGGAAGGTCTATGATCGCCAACCCCTTGAGCGCGCCACCCTCCTTCAGGCCATGGATGAGGCATGTGATGACATCAGTGTAGACCAATGTCATGCATGGATTCGCCATGCCAAAAGGTTTTTCCCAAGGTGCATGAACAATGATGACATTCATTGTGATGTGGACGAGAATCTATGGCCAAATGCTCAAGACAGGCTTGATCTAAATGAATGTAATGTGTGTTAAATGTTATGTTTTGTTTTCATGTAGTTAATTTGTTTTATTGAACTGTATACATTTGATTATAGATAGTATATCTATGTTACACTTATATCTGAAGAATAAAAACAAATTTGCCCAAATGATTGTAGAGGATGTCTTCATTGATCACCACTAGATAGACAGACAGACAGACAGACAGACAGACAGACAGACAGACAGACAGACAGACAGACAGACAGACAGACAGACAGACAGACAGACAGACAGACAGACAGACAGACAGACAGACAGACAGACAGACAGACAGACAGACAGACAGACAGACAGACAGACAGACAGACAGACAGATAGATACTTTATTGATCCCAGAGGGGAAATGTCTTTGTCAAGCAGCTACGAAAAAAACATAGGGCAGGTGCAAAATGCCAGAACGAAAATACACAAAAGACAGATACACGATACATGATACATAGAACGGCAGTATGAAAAAGTATGAAAATACAAGAAAGCTATAAAAAGACATTGCATAGTATGGGTGGATGGCTAAATATGTACACTATACACTGGTGGATGGTGCATGGTTAACTATACTATACAGGTAGATGGCATAAAAATACTTAAATAGCTAAAAGTGCGTATGATATAAGTGAGGGTAATAATAGTTTACTTAATATACAGACTGGTTAAATTAACAGGTAAGTGGGGTGGCAGGTAGCCTAGTGGTTAGAGTGTTGGGCCTGTAACTGAAAGGTTGCCGGATCGAATCCGCGAGCTGGCAAGGTAAAAATCTGTCGTTCTGCCCCTGAACAAGGCAGTTAACCCACTGTTCCTAGGCCGTCATTGTAAATAAGAATTTGTTCTTAACTGACTTGCCTAGTAAAATAAAAATAAATAAAGTGAATATTTTGCATGGTTAAATTAACTGTACAGGTAAATATACAGTTAAATTTACAGGTAAGTGAATATTTGCATGGTTACATTAACTGTACAGGTAAATGACAGGAAGAGATACTTAAATAGATAAATGTGTGTATGATATAATTTAGGGTAATAATAGTAATTCCCTTAAAATACAGTCCTTAGTGCGCAGGGTTTAATTACAGATAAATGCACGTATTGCACATTTGATATACTAAAAGCAATGAAAAAAGATACAACTGACAGGACACTAATATGCATTCCTGAGTGAATGACTACGTAAGTTAAGTCCAATAATTAATTACAATATTGCACGTGATATGATATAACAGCTGTACATGAATATGTATATACAGACCTGAATGAATAAATAAGTCCTGAGTGAATGAGTGATTACAGATTACAAACCAGAGTTACTCACGGATGGATGCATAATTGTTAATCTAGGTCCTAACACCCCAACAGTTCCAGGTCTATGATTACACATAGGATAGATATTATGGAAATTATTGTCACGGCTGGTTGAAGAGAGAGACCAAGGTGCAGCGTAGTTGAAGTTCATCATATTTATTTACAAGCGAACCTTGCCGAAAACAACAAATGACCGTAAGATAAGAGTGCGTTAACACAGAACGTAAACACTACAATAACCCACAACACAGGTAGGAATAGGAACAAACTAAATATGTTCCCCAATTAGAGGCAACTCACTACAGCTGCCTCCAACTGGGAACCAACACAAAAACTCCATAGACTTAGAAACCCCTGTCACGCCCTGACCTAGACAACCATAGAGAAACCAGAGGCTTCTCTATGGTCAGGGCGTGACAATGATAGATTCTGTAAATGTTGGGTACTGTGTAAGAGTATTGCCTAATGTGAAAACTGTGTAATCTGTCTTTTACAGTACTGTAGCATATTATTTTCAGCACTTCAAAGGGCGATTTGAAACCTGTATCTTGCATTGTTTGTTATTGGATTCACTGGTATTTAAAACGACTAAACTGAAAAGATATCATTATGTTGTGTTTTGGTGAACCATATGTTCTCATGACATTTCACAATAAACTTATATTTTGAATCAATGCTTGTGTTGTGAGAGATGTTTACAATCCAAATGAATGCACAATGGCAAGTTTTTAATGAAAGACTGGCTGCGTTACAAGTGTGATGAGTTTTAAGTTATGTACTAATAGTTGTAAGGTTTTACCACATGCTTGCGATAATAGTACCAATGTGATCAACAAAATCTGTAATAAATTGCATGGATTCCACTCTTTGTGCAATAATAGCGTTTAACTGCCTCATCTCTGTACCCCACATATACATTTACGGTAAGGTCCCTGAGTCGAGCAGTGGATTTCAAACACAGATTTAACCACAAAGACCAGGGAGGTTTTCAAGTGTTGTCATGAATACAATGTTTGGTGCAAATCCAATACAACACATTACAAAGTACCATTCTCCATATTTTCCAGTATAGTGGTGGCTGCATCATATTATGGGTATGTTTGTAATCATTAAGGACAGGGAGTTTTTTAGGATAAAATAAGAAATGGAATAGAGACAATTACAGGCAAAATTCTTGAGGAAAACCTGGTTCAGTCTGCTTTCCACCATACACTCTGAGATGAATTTAACTTTCAGCAGGACACTAACCTAAAACACAAGGCCAAATCTACACTGGAGTTACTTACCAAGAAGACAGTGAATGTTCCTGTTACAGTTTTGACTTAAATCTGCTTGAAAATCTATGGAAAATCCTGAAAATGACTGTCTAGCAATGAATGATCAACAACCAATTTGACAGAGCTTGAATAATGTTCATAATAATAATGGGCAAAGGTTGCACAATCCAGGTGTGGAAATCTCTTAGTGGCTTACCCAGAAAGACTCACAGCTGTTATCGCTGCCAACCGTGCTTCTTCAAAGTACTGACTCAGGGGTGTGAATACTTATGTAAATTAGACATTTCTGTGTTTAATTTTCTATAAATTTGCAAAAATTTCTAAAAACATGTTTTCACTTTGTCATTATGGGGTATTGTTTGTAGATGGTTGAGAGAAAAATCTATGTAATACATTTTGACAAAATGTGGAATAAGTGGGGTGTGTGTGTGTGTGTGTGCGTGTGTGTGTGTGTGTGTGTGTGTGTGTGTAGGGAGGTCTTTGGCAGTGGTCTAAGACACTGCATCTCAGTGCTAGAGGCATCACAACAGACAACCTGGTTAAATTCACAACCGGCCGTGACTGAGAGTCCCATAGTGCGGCGCACAATTGACCTAGTGCCGTCCGAGTTTGGCCGGTGTAGGCCATCACTGTAAATAAGAATTTGTTTTTTACTGACTTGCCTAGTTAAAGGTAAAACATTTTTTTAAATAAACATTTCTGAATCTTTTTTTGTCATATGGTTACAGTCTTTTAACTAGGATAAAACGATAGGATGGTGTGCGAAAACAAACTAACTATAACTAGAAAATAGTATGCTTTGTTTTTGGGTTATGTGTGTGTTTGTGTGTGTGCTGTTGGTTCACAACATTACTGCAGAATAAAGAGAAAATTAGTTTACTGGCAATCTATGTGGAGCAGGGAGAGACTGGGCGCTGTAATGAAGATTTAATCACTCGACTACCTAACTGGAATTATGAAGCCAATTCATCATAATATGGCCATTAGCAATTGAGAAAAACACACCCGCTCACGATCACACTTGCACACACACTACACAGTATAAGTAAAAAAATATATGTATATATATTTATATGTTATGCACTTTGAGATTATTCTGTGTAATGTTCTTTACAAATATAGTAAATTATTATTATTATTACATGCATACTACACACATGGTCACATGAGGACACTACCTGTGCTGAAAAACAGATGCAGACACATAAGAGACAGCAAGCAGAGGACACACAAACCCTGGAACACTGGTTTCTTGAATCATTAGAGGCAGGGCACGGGAGGGTCAGCTAATGTCATGCCAAATGCATTCAGTGTTGTTGTTCATTATCAGTATTCCTGTCTGCCTTCCTCTAGCAGAATGGCAATTTACTGGGGACAATAGACACAAACACAAGTAGCTCTCCTCTGTCCCCTTTAATGACCTGTTCATATGTTCCTGGGGCCTCATGCGTAGGCACAAATTTGTGCGAAAACCAAGCGTGGGATAATTTCCATGCAAAGTGTGAGATGTATCAATATGAACGTTTGCTTGAGAGTGTGCATACATTTACGCACAGCCATAACCATGCACACGCACAAGTGGTGAAATAAGGGAACTGCTTGTCAAGCATAGAATGGGGTAAATACAGTGCATTCGGAAACTATTCAGACCCCTTGACTTCCACATTTTGTTACGTTACAGCCTTATTCTAAAATTGATCAAATACATGTTTTTCCTCAACAATCTATATACAATACCCCACAATGACACAGCAAAAACAGGTTTTTATACATTTTTGCAAATATATTAAAATAAAAAAACAGAAATAAATACCTTATTTACATAAGTATTCAGACCGTTTAATATGAGAGTCAAAATTGAGCTCAGCTTCATCCTGTTTCCATTGACCATCCTTGAGATGTTTCTACAACTTGATTGCAGTCCACCTGTGGTAAATCCAATTGATTGGACATGATTTGGAAAGGCAAACACCTATCTATATATGGTCCCACAAGTGCATGTCCGAGCACAAACCAAGCCATGAGGTCGAAGAAATTGTCTGTAGAGCCCCGAGACAGGATTGTGTCAAGGCATCTGGGGAACGGTACCAAAACATTTCTGCATCACTGAAGATCCCCAAGAACACAACAGACTCCATCGTTCTTAAATGGAAGAAGTTTGGATCCACCAAGACTCTTCCTTGAGCTGGCCGCCCGGCCAAACTGAGCAATCGGGGGAGAAAGGCCTTGTTCAGGGAGGTCAAGAACCCAATGGTCACTCTGACAGACCTCCAGAGTTCCTCTGTGGAGATGGGAGAACCTTCCAGAAGGACAACCATTTCTGCAGCACTCCACCAATCAGGCCTTTAGAGGGGCCATACGGAAGCCACTCCTCAGTAAATGGCACATGACATCCCGCTTGGAGTTTGCCAAAAGGCACCTAAATGAGTCACAGACCATGAGAAACAAGATTCTCTGTTCTGATGAAACCAAAATTAAACTCTTTGGCCTGAATGCGTCACGTTAGGTGGAAACCTGTCACCATCCATTCGGTGAAGCATGTTGGTGGCAGCATCATGCTGTGGGGATGTTTTTCAGCGGCAGGGACTGGGAGACTAATCAGGATCGAGGGAAAGATGAACGAAGCAAAGTACAGAGAGATCCTTGATGAAAAACTGCTCCAGAGTGCTCAGGCCCTCAGACTGGAGCGAAGGTTCACCTTTCCACAGGACAACGATCCTAAGCACACAGCCAAGACAACGCAGGAGTGGCTTCGGGACAAGTCTCTGAATGTCCTTGAGTGGCCCAGCCAGGGTCCGGAATTGAAACCGATCGAACATCTCTGGAGAGACCTGAAAATAGCTGTTCAGATACACTCCCCATCCAACCTGACAGAGCTTGAGAGGATCTGCAGAGAAGAATGGGAGAAACTCCCCAAATACAGGTGTGCCAAGCTTGTATTATCATACGCAAGAAGACTTGAGTCTGTAATTGCTGCTAAAGGAGTAAAGGGTCTGAATACTTATGTACATGAGATATTTCAGTTTTGTATTTTTAATACATTTGCAAAAAATTCTAAAAACCTGTTTTTGCTTTGTCATTATGGGGTATTGTGTGTAGATTGATGAGGGGGAAAAAACTATTTCATCCATTTTAG
Organism: Thymallus thymallus; assembly: GCA_023634145.1. Taxonomy (NCBI): domain Eukaryota; kingdom Metazoa; phylum Chordata; class Actinopteri; order Salmoniformes; family Salmonidae; genus Thymallus; species Thymallus thymallus. The sequence continues at coordinate 14,617,432 of CM042389.1, read as the reverse complement.
AATAAGGCTGTAAGCTAACAAAATTTGGAAAAAGTCAAGGGGTCTGAGTACATTCCGAATGCATTGCATATGTTGAAAATGTCTGAAATTGTAGAGTAATAATTAAATAATATTTCAATTTCATTGCATTTTCATCGTGAATTCAGGCAATATATATTGACAGGGATATCATTTGACCACATCTGTCAGTGTATTTGTTACAATAATAATCCATATAAAGTACAGAATGTATTAAATTAGAGGCACGTGTGGAAGTGAAACCATTGTTAAAATACTATAAAAGACTGAGATAATGGGAAATCGAATGAGAGGCTGATCTTGCTCTGTTGGAAGAGCGCATTTTTAGAGACAGGTGGGAGTTTTTATTGCAGAAAGTACAGATTGGCTCATCAAATATTGTTTCCCAAAACCAATCTTATAGGATTTTTGCGAGGGTTTAAGACCTACTTTAAAAAGGCAAACACATGCCATTCCGGTGCACTTGATCGGTATCTCACAGCCCTCGATAAGCCAATGTTTTGGATATAATCATTAGCAAAACAAACTGTAACATACAATTCCCATACACCATCGCACAATAGGTTGAAGTCAATTGGTTCACAAATACGGAGCAATAGACGACACCATAAGAGCACCATCCCAAAACGAGTTCAACAGAATAGAACAGGATTCCACCCTTAATGTGCAGGTGATAGGTTATGTGATTTTTATTTAACCTTTATTTATCATTCTGCAGAACAGGCCTTTTTTTGGTTGCAACGTTGTATTTCATGGTTCGCTTTGGAAAATAATCTTGTCCGTACAGATGCATGTCGAGTAGGATCTAAGGACATTAACATGTCACTTTTCTGGTCCTTTCGGTTACCTCTCCTCCATTCTCTCACCTATTTCTATCTCCCGTTCTCCCCTCCGTCATAATTTCTCTGCATTCAATCCCGTTTTTCACTGGCCTGATGGCTCTCAGATGAAGTGACTATTGGGGTCTGAACCAAATGAAGACTGAAATACTATTTCCTGGTTGCTACATGTACACTGAGTTTCCTCTAGCTATTGCTCAGTGGTGCTGAGCGATGTATGTTGTGGTTCTTGTTTTCTAATTTCCTCAAATTGATGTGTCAACTTGTATTCATTCAGCAGATTTAGTTAGTGATTTCCTACTTATGTTTCTCATTAAAAAGCTATTAATTTGTCTGGTATTCCTCCTGAATACATATCGTACACAGATAGAAAAAGACAGAGATGAAAATAGAGATTAAGCGTAAGAAAATGAAGTCCCTTAGGTAACATATGACCTCCATCCTAGCCATACGCCATGACCCTCATTGACTCTTCTCTGAGCAATGTAATCTCTGCAGGGAAGTCGAGAGGTAATCTCTCTTTCTTTACCATCTAACACTGAGATAGAGTAGTGGAGGCCCGTGGGAGGCTAGAATGACAGACAGGCGCCACGTCTGCCTGTCTCTGCTTTATTAGAGGAGATAAGAATCCAACAGTGAGGGGTTGGAGCTTTTTTTTTTTTTAAGTATTTTTTTTATGCTAAGATTGTTTATCATGTATTCCATGGGGTTGGGGTAAAGCTTCAGGCACCGTCCAATCATTTTATCCCAGGGGACACAAAGGTAACCATGGTTCTACAAAGATTCAGAAAGAATCTTTGATTCTGGGGATGTCGATATGTAAACATCAGGTCAAATAAGGGAAACTGTTTAAATGAGGCATTTGTTCTGTTATGGATAGTTATTTTAACTAGATAAGCCTGCAGCTACCTTATCAGTGTCAATAGCAGTCATAAACTGTAGTTGTTACAGCAGCATTTCCTTCGAAGAAGAACACCATCATTAGTCAATTATTATTCTGTGTTTCTCTACTTTTCTTGAAAATAATGGTCCTCTTATCATGCTAGATCAAACTTAGTCACTCAGTGTTCATCTCTGTGCTAAGACATACACGCTCTAAATGTATTGTAAAGTGTTACAAATAAACAAATATATTGTAAATAGTTTTAGATGTTACAGTATATCTTGTAGCATTCTTATCTCCTTCATCTGTTATCTGCATGTCACGAAGGACATGGCTGTGTTCTTTTGTATGACCTCTGTATGAGGAGCTGTTTATAGTGGAATGTTCCTCTTTAGTAAAGCGTCTGGAGGATCTGCCCACTCAGGGGGAAAATAGCCCCATGTGAAGCAGGGAGAAGGCAGTGACATTTAGAGCACACACACACACACACACACACACATACATACTCGCACACACTCACTCCAGACTACACACTCACACACGCACACACAAGGACCAAATGAATACGGACGTGTTAGACTAGATTGTTATAAACATTGACCAGGTGCAAAGACAGGTTGATCTTCATCATTATACGAATGTCATTCCTAATAAAAGCATGGTAAAGCTCTCATACCATTTCATTAGAAGTGTGTACATGTATATATTTATGTTATAGAATAAACATCACACAGATTTTAAAAGACAACCTAATATAGATATCAGTGTCTGGCAGGTAGCTTAGTGGTTAAGAGTGTAGGGCCAGTAACCAAAAGGTTGCTGGTTTGACTCCCTGAGCTGTCTAGGTGACAAATCTCTTGATGTGCCCTTGAGCAAGGCACTTAACCCTAATTGCTCCTGTAAGTCTCTCTGGATAATGACTAAAATGTCAAATGTCCCACCCACACACCATATGAATTCTCTATAGAAGCACAGCAAGATGATTACACTGTCTTTGGAAGTCAGAGAAGCAATCAGGCTTTCTTTGTACAGTGATAAAGTATGAGTATAATAGTCCCCTGTTCTGCAGCGTAATCTGAAGGTCTTCAATAAGAAACAGAGGCTGAACCATTAGAAAGGAGCTTTGAAGGATAAAGGAACATCACATCATCACTATCCCATTATCTGTATTTTCTATTTGGACATTCTCGAAATCGATTGCTCCCGATTGGTGCAGTGGTCTAAGGCACTGCATCTCAGTGCTAGAGGCATCACTACAGACCCTCGTTCGATACGGGCTGTATCATTTTGGGCAGGGTAGGCCATCATTGTAAATAAGAATTTGTTCTTAACTGACTTGCCTAGTTAAATAAAGGTTAAATAAAAAATAAAAAATATACAGTAGTGTTTGTACACTGACAGAGTGTATTCTGTCCTGAATGTATAGACATTGATCAATAGATGTTTCCGTAAATTGGCGGTAAATGATAGACAAAGGCTTCTCAGAGAGTATACTTTGATTGTAGCATTTTCACCATGCTTTTCTAAAGCACTGATATATACACAACTACACAAAAATATGTTTTTTTCTCTCTCTCTCTCTTTCAAACCCAACAAATCATGTTACATTTTAGAGAAAAATAAATGGAATGAGCACTCAATATTTCAGAATGCTATCAGCCCAAGTTTAGAGTTGGGCTTGTGATGAAATCCCCAAGTCTTAAAATAACCCATCTCCCATTCCACTTTCTTGTTCTTCTCTCCAGGGTTACTGAAGTCCTTCGTTGTGAATGGAAGTTGTAAGGTCTCCTGCAGTGGGAGGTCCACTCTGTTGCACAGGGTTTTACACCATCCAGACAATAGACAACACCACATTATACGATTGTGGGTCATGTTAAAGCAGGGAAGGATCTCTCTTATTGGCACAGAACAAAGACTCCCAAGATCTTAAATTACCTTTTTTATGAATGAGTTAGTGTGAATAGTGGACTACTGGGCATAGTGCTAAAAGGGATTAACGGTGTAAAATAAAGTTTTGCTGTAATGAGTCAATTCATTAATTCCAATTCCCTAGTCGGATAGAAAGTGCAAGAAAGTATGTGATTGGAGCAAACCCAACAAACAAAATAGCATTTTTTTATAAACATGATTTGAAACAAGCTAATAATTAAAGTGTTTTATATTAGTTTTGAAACATTCAGCTCACCATTGTTGTAATAGCCTGTAGGAAGCAGGAAGGTCGTGCAGAGAGGGCATGCTGCGTACGGAAGACTGAGCTATGCTCTGTGTTTAGATACAGTCCTGGTGTCTGGCCTGAGGCCAGCTCTCTTGTCCTGTCAGTTTGGTCCCCGGGCTGCTACCAAAGAGCTGTCAGTTCTTTTTCCAGCTAGCAACTGTGATTAAGAAGTTAACAGGAAAGACAACTTCTACTTCCCCAGTGAGGTGCAAAGGTAGCCAAGATAGAGTGAGGGTTTTGATGCTGTAGCTGTATGACATGATGGGATTCAGTGAGGTGGTTAAACTAATGGGATGTGTATTAATTGCTTTCATTAGCTGTCATTCTGTCAAACTGGCATGAATGTCATTGTATTAGTTGCATAATGCATTGAATTGCACTAGCTGAAACACAATGAGGTACAAGGATTTGTTTCTGTAAAAGACTTTTCACACAGTAGATTTTGTATTTTTGTCTCAGATGCAGTGCATTGTCGTTGGCACCACCGTCAATGTCTACATCATTATCTCCATTCCCATCACCATCATCAATGTCATCACCACCAGCTCTAGCAATCAGCGTCCATTGCCATGATATGTTGCTCAGTCCGTACTCCCTCAGTATGGTTACAAGCTGCGTGGCTGATGCAGCATTTAGATAGAGGACCCTGTTACCATGCTAGAGGCTGCACTTGTTGCCTTGGTGACCAGCTCATCTATTTGCATGGCCAGTTCCCTGTGCTTCTTAAAAGTGAGTCATGTGTGCCAACTATGGTGATTAGATGTCATCACACACCAATTTGTGTTTTCACTGAAGATAATAGATTGTTTAATTATATGGCTGACACTCTCTCCCTCTATCTTCTCTTTTCCCTTTCTCTCTCTCTCAGTTGGCAACTTGGGACTCAACTCGTGGGCTGAACGGTAGTCTAAAGGAGAGTCGGATAGAAAACGGCATGCAAGGAGTGACGGTCAAGGTGGTAACATTACTGGTAAGTGCTTACTCACTGCCAACTCAATACAAAGTCACTCCCAAGTCACTACCAACTGTCCACTTTGATGCTCTACTCTATGTCGTTTCCTGAATCTGTAGATCTACGACAAGTCTGGCCCTAACCTTTTGAAGGCCCTAAGCAACATTTTAGTGGCCCCCCTCTTAATAACGGAGAGAAAAATTGCAATTATGCCATAGGGTGGAGAGACATATTTGCAGTTTTATAGCTAATTCCCTGCAATTATTCTACTCATTTTGCTGTGACTTATGCCATGTTAATATGAGTGACTAACAAAATTAATGGGGGACCTCCGGAGGTCAGGGCCCCTGGGAACCTGCCCTACTTTCCCGGTTGGTAATTCAACCATGATTACTACAAGTTTGTGTCAAAATCCTGCACTTCTGCACATCCTGCACCACTCAAGGAGTGCACCAGCTGTCAGAAAAGAGGAAGTAAATATAGCAGCTCTCGGTTGGCACGACAGTTTTGATGGTGTGTGCAACTCTTGTTTATTTTCACAGTGCTTAGTTTATGTCTGTGTGTTTGGAATCTTTTGGGACCAGTCTTTCCATTGAGTGCATGGAATATTAGTAACATTGTTGTGAGACAAACTAAACTAATGTGTGTCGGACAGAGGGAGGGACAAATATAGCTTCGACACAGGAGTAGCCTTCAACAGCTAAGCCCTCTCTCTCGCTCTCTCCCTCTCTTTCTATTTCGCTCTTCAGTCCTTTACACTCGAAAAATGTGGCTTACATACATTTCGTCATGCCCCGCTCACTCCTTCACTGGGTGGTAATACAGAAGATTGCAAACAAATCCTCTAAGGTTGATGACTGGGTTCTTTTTGGTCATTTGTTTCTATGAAGTTGCTTCTGAGTTGCTCTGACATTATTATTGTAGGAGGTATTGTTGGTTGGTTTACCTCCTGTGCTGTGACTGGTGTTCTCTTTATCCTACTATTCATAACGGCAGGGTTAATACCTGCCTGGCGCCCGAACAAAAATCTTTATCGTTACCCCTCTCTAACAATACCGCTAAAAGTATTGTAGATAACTGGCTAAACTAATTTACCAATCTAAAAAATGTTGATGTACAACCAAGTTTCTAAATTGCACCTTGTGTATCCTAGTATTCTAACTCTCAACAGTAATTTGAGACCACGACTGAGTTCCTAAAAACTAGCAGCCACGGGGACCCTAAGCAGTCGTATATGTCACTTAGTAGCAAGGGCCGGCCCTGATCTACAACACCTGTAAGACATAAACTCCAACCATACAGCTCTTCCTTAGCTGCTGGTCCAGTAACATTCTGTTCTTTCTCTTCACACAAGATTTACCTGCTCCATATTTATTCAAATAAGTTCTGCTTGGCTTCCTCTTGGCAGTGCCATTTAATCATGTCGTTTTTCCAATCCACCCCAGCAGCTTTCCTCCTCAACTTTTCCACCCATTCAGTTCAGCCCTGGCACTCTCTCCCATAAAGAAGAGCCATGGTTTACCGCAGTAAATTTAGAGTGGTAATTTCTGCCTGATGAAGTGTCACATCTTCACAGCACTGGGTGTTACAGGTCAATAACCGCCCAGAAGACACATTATGAAGATGAAGTTAGACTTAGAAAATGCAGGTGGTCTTCAGAAAGTTGTCACACAAAAGTGAATGAAGAAAATACTGTTCTACCTATCGGTTAAACAGGAACAGTTAATGAAACTAGGCTGGCCTTTTGACAAATGATGGGATTGTGATTTAATGCAACAGGAGGATCCCTTTGTGATGGTAGCTGAGAACATCCTTGGCCAGCCTAAACGCTACAAAGGCTTCTCCATCGATGTTCTGGATTCTCTGGCCAAGATCCTGGGCTTCAAGTATGAGATCTACCAGGTGGCTGATGGGAAGTATGGCTCCCCTGGCTCAAACGGCTCCTGGAACGGCATGATCGGAGATCTCATCAGTAAGGTAAGTCTGTCCATCACACCTGGAATTTGTACTGTTTATTTTGAAGGTTGGTCGATAGTTTGCTGTTGACTGCTCTGGGGACATCTTGCCTGTTGCTGCAGTTCTCTCAGCCCTTGGTAGCTGACTGTAGCCTTGACACGGTGGAGTCCATTATACTTTGGGCCTTCTTGGAAAGATACTTCACCACACATGTTCTTCAGTGTGATGGCTCGCTATTGTGGCAGATCTGCTATGGACAAATTATGTTTGCATCAGAGTGGGCCCACTACAGTCTGGTCCATCAGGCTGACAGTCAGGCTACTCCAGACAAAGCAGTCCCACCAGTGCAAGAGGGACTTCAACTCAGCTGGCTAACAATGCTAACAGCAGGGGAGTGAGTGGGCAGGGGGCAATTATATCACCCAATGGAGCAGAGAATAAACAGTAGAAATAAGACTGTTGTTGGCTTTTTTAGCATTATTTTGCACAATGTGCAAGTCCCTGTAATTTCTAGTAAGTGAGCTTTCTGCAGAGAGTACAGCCCAGGTGAGCTACTTGCCAGCCCTTCAAGCTAAAGGTAATCTGCGGACAATATCACTTCATGGAGGACAACTTATCTTTGATTATGGCCTTGAGTTAGAGAGACAGTATTTAACCCAACAATCCAGACATGTGAGCTGTGTCATAGGGTCCCAATCTAGCAGCAGATGTTCAAAACCATGCCATTACCAGAGTGTTGACAATGCTGTGAAATTAGGAAAAAAACAGATACACCAGCACTGGACACTAGCAACATGTGATCAGTGTACTGTAACTCTGTCATTTGAGATTAACATTTACAATAAAGCTTTACCATAAAAGGATTTAGTTGATTGCCATGTGGAATGTCTGACCTCTATATGTCTGCATTAGGGCCAGGGACCTCATGATACAATATTGTCACAATACTTAGTTGCCAATATGATGTGTATTTTGATTCTCATGATTCTATATGTATTGTGATTCGATACTGCGATTTGATTGCAATTTGATGTCCCTAACATATTACTCCCCATATGTCTGCTGCAGAGAGACGAGAGATAGCATTAGAAAACGTGTTTTGATCAGTCAGGGAAGTAGAAGTGCTGAAAACATGTTGTCTCACTGTTAAAAAAAAGATGTAAGAAAATGTATAGGATGAAAAATACCGGAGTTTTGACGCAGGTACAGCCGACTAGCGCTAGCTAACGCTACCTACAGTATAACATTATTATTTGTATTTACAAATCGATACTTGGAGTCAAATACTGCTATAATATCGTCCCAAAATAATATTGTGATATACAGTATCTGTATCGATTTTTCCCCCGTCCTTTTCTGCACAGCCTTCTGCTGTGTGAAATAGAACAAGAAGTGTGAAAGAAAAAAATAACAGAGGGCAAAATCGTGACGCTTTCATTTCAAGCCAAACAAAAAAGCCACAACAGACAGACATTTTACAGTGTTATTACATCAACTTTTTTCTGTGACTGTGACCTCATGAGACCATGAAATGGCAAACATCAACAAACAGATTATTATCTCCGAACCAACAGCTTAAATGTCATGGCAGTAACTGATCTTTCTCTCTATCTATCCACAGCGAGCAGACTTGGCACTATCAGCCATCACCATAACTCCAGAGAGGGAGAGCGTGGTGGACTTTAGCAAGCGCTACCTGGACTACTCTGTGGGGATTCTGATGAGGAAGTCAGAGGAGAAGATCAATATCTTCTCTCTCCTGGCGCCCTTTGACCTGGCCGTGTGGGCGTGCATCGCAGCCGCCATCCCCGTCGTCGGGGTCATGATCTTCATCCTGAGGCGCATCCAGTCAGTCCGCTCCCAGAATCCCCCAGGGGGACACCAGGCCACCTCTGTGTCCACCTCCCTCCAGAGCGCCATCTGGATTGTCTACGGAGCCTTTGTGCAGCAAGGTGAGCTTGGTAATGTGTCATCACAAGAGAAGAAACCGGGTACACCAGCATCTTTGCTGCAAAGTTGCTTCTTATACAGTGAAATGCTTACAATATCACCAACAACAAGACAGTGACTTTTGACCATTGTGGTACCTCAGTCGATTGGCAGCAATATAACACAAACATAGATAGATCCATAGATATCTAGATGTATAGACATACAGTATATAACCAGAGATAAAAGCAATAGAAAATACTTTTGTTATAGATAGATAGATAGATAGATAGATAGATACTTTATTGATCCCCGAGGGGGAAATTTCTTTGTCCCTATGAATGGCACACATACACGTAGCAGCACAGAGTGGTTTCATTTGAAGCATGGAGACCATTTTCCACTATAGCATTTAAAAGGTTCCTTTGACTGAAGGAATATCAGGTATTTGAGTCTGGTCTGGATACAGGCATCTAAGATGTGAATAAATGACTCCTTCAGCAACCTCTGTTAAAAACTCAACGACATCTATGAAGTCACGGTGCGTAGTATTCAAAGGACGATAAACGGAGCGCTGGTGAAGTGTCATTCTTTTTATTTAATGAGATGTTCTCACGAAGCATTTAAAATAAAAAGAGAGTATTCCAATAACCACGGTGACTTACTTGAGTACTGGCAGTGCAGTCAAACAAAGCAAACAAATAATGATCCACGCACAGGTGGATGTGGAGGACATCTAAATACTCTCCCCAATCAGAGACAACTCTAGACAGCTGTCTCTGATTGGGGATCATTAATCCTCCCTCACTGATGTGAGGACTGGGTTGTGGCTCAACCACTCCCCTTGATGGGAGTATGCGGCTTCACCACTACCCAGCCCTTACATATGAAAGTATAGCACTTTGCCGAGCAGCCTTTTTAAGCCGAACGGCCACTATATTTTAGGAAAACTGGATCCTTGCTTTTTTTCCTTTGCACTTGTTACCTTGGGCACTTCTATTGGCACTTTGTGTTTCCCTCAAGGGCATGGCATATCTGTCTCTCTTTAGAGAATGACGTAAATGTTTTGATAAATATGGCTGCTATATATATATATATATATATATATACACTACAGTTCAAAAGTTTGGGGTCACTTAGAAATGTTCTTGTTTTTGAAGAAAAATTGCAGAGTTGCAAATAAAAAGCCATATTCCAGACTGGCCAATTAAAAGAAAAGATTAAGATGGGCAAAGAACACAGAACCTGGACAGAGGAAGATATGGCTTTTTCTTTGCAACTCTGCCAAGAAGGCCAGCATCCCGGAGTCGCCTCTTCACTCTTGATGTTGAGACTGGTGTTTTGCGGGTACTATTTAATGAAGCTGCCAGTTGAGGACTTGTGAGGTATCTGTTTCTCAAACTAGACACTCTAATGTACTTGTCCTCTTGCTCAGTTGTGCACCGGGGCCTCCCACTGACACCGGGGCCTCCCACAGACAGTTTGCGCTGTTCTGTGAAGGGAGTAGTACACAGCGTTGTACGATCTTCAGTTTCTTGGCAATTTCTCGCGTGGAATAGCCTTCATTTCTCAGGACAAGAATAGACTGACCAGTTTCAGGAGAAAGTTCTTTGTTTCATGCCCATTTTGAGCCTGTAATCGAACCCACAAATGCTGATTATATATACACTATATATACTATACACTATATATACTGAAGTATGTGGACACTACTTCAAATTAGTCGATTCGGCTATTTCAGCCACACCCGTTGCTGACAGGTGTTTAAAAATCGAGCACACAGCCATGCAATCTCCATAGACAAACACTGGCAGTAGAATGGCCTTACTGAAGAACTCAGTGAATTTCAACGTGGCACCGTCATAGGATGCCACCTTTCCAACAAGCCAGTTCGTCAAATATATGCCCTGCTAGAGCTGCCCGGTCAACTGTAAGTGCTGTTATTGTGATGTGGAAATGTCTAGGAGCAACAACGGCTCAGCCACAAAGTGGTAGGCCAAACAAGCTCACAGAACGCGTAGCGCGTAAAAATTGTCTGTCCTCGCTTGCAACACTCACTGCCTCTGGAAGCATCGTCAGCACAAGAACTGTTCATTGAGAGCTTGATGAAATGGTTTTCCATGGCCGAGCAGCTGCACACAAGCCTAAAATCACAATGTGCAATGCCTAGCATCTGGTGTAGCGGTTTAAAGTTCGCCAACATGAGACTCTGGAGCAGTGGACTCGGGTTCTCTGGAGTAATGAATCACGCTTCACCATCTGGCAGTCCGACGGAAGAATCTGGGTTTGGCCTTTTGCCAGGAGAACGCTACCTGCCCCATTGCATAGTGCCAACTGTAAAGTTTGGTGGAGGAGGAATAATGGTCTGGGGCTGTTTTTCATAGTTTGGGCTAGGTCCCTTAGTTCCAGTAAAGGGAAATCATAACACTACGGCCTACAATGACATTCTAGACGATTCTGTGCTTCCATCTTTGTGGCAACAGTTTGTGGAAGGCCCTTTTCTGTTTCAGCATGACAATGCCCCCGTGCACAAAGCGAGGTCCATAAAGAAATGGTTTGTGGAGATCGGTGTGGAAGAATTTGACTGGTCTGCACAGAGCCCTGACCTCAACCCCATCAAACACCTTTGGGATGAATTGGAACACCAACTGCGAGCCATGCCTAATCGCCCAACATCAGTGCCCGACCTCACTAACGCTCTTGTGGCTGAATGGAAGCAAGTCCCTGCAGCAACGTTCCAACATCTAGTGGAAAGCCTTCCCAGTAGAGTGGAGGCTGTTATAGCATCAAAGGGGGGACCAATCCATATTCCAATCCATATTAATGCCCATGATTTTGGAATGTGATCTTCATCGAGCAGGTGTCCACATACTTTTGGTAATGTAGTGTGTGTATATATACTGTATATATATATTCATTTTTACATTTTTTTTTTATACATTTGACCCTATGACCTTATGCCTTTAGTTCCACAAACTCGGAGACGAATCTCCAGGAACTCACTGAGGCTTGAACACAATATTACTCTGGTTGTCTTCTTGTTCTTTTTACACAGTTCCAAGGGTACATCGTTGATAGTGACACTTGGAGACAAATGCATGTTCTTTTTTTAAACAGTTCTAAGGGTACATCATTGATAGTGACACTTTAAGACAAATGCATGTTCTTTTTTTTCACACCCTGAATCTCTCAGATGACATTTCTGTGGTTTTGGTCTTCAAAATGAGAATTCACATTGACATTACCTCATCTGCTTTCTGTGTAGTTAGACAGAGTGCTTAGACCTCTGCTACAGGTAGAGAGAGACAGCTATGAAAAAAATTATCTCATAGATCGATCTTCCACTAGCTGCCTGGGCAAACAGTGGCATTGTGAAGGATAATTTAGAGAGGGAAAGTGGTTGGTTGAAAGAGGGTTAAAGAGAGAGAGAGCAAAATTGAGTCAGAAATGGATAGCGAGAAAGATACAGTGAGACATTTCGAAATAGTGAGATGAAGTATCTTGGTACAGAGACAGGTGAGATACAGCAGAATAAATGATTGAGATCTCATTTTCAAGGGGTCCTGAAACATACAGAAACATAAATATACACCAGATCAATAGTACAGGCAAAAATAAAACAGACAGAAAAATGGTGCAATAAGTTATCACAAACTAAAAAAATGTATCAGCATAATGTTCAATGTTCAAGACTTCATAGAGTACAATGTATCTTATGTTGTTGTGTTCCTAGGGGGAGATTCCATCCTGGGTTCTGTGGCTCTGCGTATCGTCATGGGCAGCTGGTGGCTCTTCACCCTCATTGTGTGTTCCTCCTACACAGCCAACCTGGCAGCCTACCTCACTGTGTCCCGAATGGACAACGCTGTACGGTACGTTATCAACAGCTGTCAACCCTGTTGCTCCATGTATCCTTCCATATTCATGACTCAATGTCTGATGTCATGATTTCCTAGTGGTAAGTCACCCTGTGTCTTCAACTGGCAAGGATACTGGTATGTCTTACTTTTTTCAGCATACTGCATACTGCCGCTCTATGTATCATGTACCGTGTATCTGTCTTTTGTGTACTTTCGTTGTGGCATTTTGCACCTGCCCTGTGTTTCGTTGTTGTAGCTGCTTGACAAAGAAATTTCCCCCTCGGGGGATCAATAAAGTATCTATCTATCTATCTATCTATCTATCTATCTATCTATCTATCTATCTATCTATCTATCTATCTATCTATCTATCTATCTATCTAGCTAGCTAGCTAGCTAGCTAGCTATCTATCTATCTATCTAGCTATCTATCTAGCTATCTATTGACCTGAACTGCCAACTGCCTGGTGTTATTTTGTGTTAGAGCTCACCCATGTATGCGGATTTAGACATGCCAAAAACTCAAGCTGGGCAGGCTGTTGTCATAAATGTGTACTAGGGCAGTACAGGCAGCCCAATTCTGATCTTTTTTTCACTAATTGGTCTTTTGAAAAGATCTGATATGAAAAGATCTGATGTGATTGGTCAAAAGAGCAACTGGTGGATAAAAGATCAGAATTGGGCTGCCTGTCTAAACACAGCCTATCACACACAATTGTAATTCCTGACCCACTCCTTATAACAAGTTTGCTCTCCTCAGTCCAAATGTTATTTGTCAATAAATCCAATTTAGCACACTCCTTTCCTGAAGGGCAGGCGGAGAGCAAATAGCACATGTGGGATACAGGGAAGAATGCTAAATAGAAACTAGATCCTTTATATAATGGCTTATTGTTCCAGCATATGTACCCACAACCACAGTGCCCATTACTACAAGACTGGAATATTAGTGGACAATGTCTTTCTACTGCTCAGACGCAATTAGTGTGTCTCTGTATAGCTGTGGAGAGTGGAAGTCACACAGTCAGAGGATGGAAAAGATTACAGAAGATAGATTTATATTGTCTTGGGGCCAAATCCAGACTGGAGACGGCAGGAATGATATAAAAAATAAACGCTATCAGCCCCATCAGCCAAGATTTGCTCGCTTTAATCATTCCAGAAACTCAATGTAATGAATATTGCTGTGATAATTCCTTCTCATTCTCTATTGAAAGAAGATAGACTGTAATCACCATGCTTCAGGGTGGAGAGGTGACATTAAAGACTGGGATTCAATTTATCAGATTGTTGTCGCTCTGCAGAACAATATGACAAACTCTTCTAATCTTCACACTAATTGACTAATTAACTCTTGTATCACAGTAACCAGGGTTTTTTTGTTTGGCCAACATATAATAGACAGTTGGCAAGTTATTAGCCCTGGGCTTGAGTACAATGTAATATGCACTGAGGAAAAATCTGCGCAGAAACATATCCCTTTGAATCAACCCTTAGAGAAATCACACCAATATAAACAGTATTTTGTAACTTCATGATAGCAGCATGGTCAAGAATGTTTTTGCCAAAACATTTCCTTAATGCTCCTTCAAGGGATTGAGACCCAAGTATTCAGCAGAGCCCATCTCCTGATATTAACACATTCATAAAAATGTGCACTACAATTAACAACCAATTTATAAAATCATCAGCACCTAGACAAGCACCTTCAGACTAGAGCCAGAGATCACAGTAAGTCATTTAGCACTCTCAAGCTGATGTGCTTCCTACAACATATCAGAAGGAATTAATGACACTAGAGAGGAAGACATGGGAGGAGAGGGAGGGGCGAGAGGGGGAGAGAATGTAGCAATGCCCCGCTGAAATGGATTTGAATCTCCACCCGACCATTACATCTAATGACGGTGTCTGCTGTATTGATTTTGGCTTCAGGGGAGTATGGATGGAGGGGAAGCAGTGAGTGCGTTAGGAAGTGTGCGTAGGGCGTATCTGATATATGTGCCACACTCAAAAAAATCTGACACACAATAGGTGTTCCATTAGCAAACTGTCAATCACTTTCCATAGAACAGTGATTTTAAAGGAAGCATGACCACAGTCCATTGTTTGACTATTCAGACATACAGTATGTAGGCATACGTGTGAAATGATTAGCAAACTACATGAGATATTGATTTGTCAAAATGAGAGAGAAGCTAAATACAACGCAATGCAAATAGTCCGGGTAGCCATTTGGTTAGCTATTCAGGAGACTTATGGCTTGGGGGTAGAAGCTGTTAAGAAGCCTTTTCGACCTAGACTTGGCGCTCCGATACCACCTGCTGTGTGGTAGCAGAGAGTACAGTCTATGACTAGGGTGGCTGGAGTCTTTGGAAATGTTTAGGACAATCCTCTGACACCGCCTGGTATAGAGGTCCTAGATGGCAGGAAGCTTGGCCCCAGTGATGTACTGTGCCGTACGCACTACCCTCTGTAGCAACAGTCCAGTCAAGACTCTCCTTCATGAATACAAACTGAAAATGGAACTGAAATAAGCCACAATGCAGTCTATCAGGTCTAGTGACAGGGACTAAGAAATACCTCAGCATCCTTGCCAGATAGTTGGCTTAAAGTCGTAGTCTCGGGATGTGCAAATAGATTTGCTGGTTCTTAGGTAATTGGAGGGAACACACAATTAAATAGCTGAGACGCATACAAATGTGAATGTTTGTCACCAGAGTTTGGAAATGCACAAACAATTCTCAATGACTCATACATTGCATAACGTAAATTCTCAGGTAACATACTCAGTATGTTAAGTACACAGCAGTGGCGAACCGTGACTATTGGAGCTAGGCCCTCAGTTGCGGAAAAAGATCTGACGTCATACATATAGATAGAGAACCTGGATGCCTGTGTATACAGAGCATGACTTGAGACCTTTCTTTTGCAGACCTATGTAGGAGAAGCAATTCTTTGATGACAGAGTCAAACGGTCCTAAGCCACACCTCGGCTGAGGCTCACAGAAGCAGCACACGTACACAACGGTTGCAAATATCAATAGCAGGAACCACGTTAGTTTCAAATTAACATTTGCCAAAACAAACAGTCACTCAAATAGTGGCAGAATAAATTCAACAACACAACTACTCACATTATTTCAAGACCACGGAAGTTGGGCTGTATTCAATGTTCTCCAGCATGCAACAATAAAAAAATGCACCACAACACGAAATGTCATGTACCCAGTACTTCCAATTGCAACGTCATTACCTTTGTTTTTACCACACAACCAGTGACCTAAAGATGAAATAATATTTTACACATTGTATTCAAAATGATATGAACGAGATAGCAACAAAAATCAAGCTGTAGTTGAAATTAAAAAGAGTCCACTCACCATTATGATTATCATTTAAAAACGAAGTCCATTCTCCTGTCCTTCTTTATGAAATGGGCAACAGCAGGTTCGAATAGCTTGTCTTTTGATTTTAAATCCGAAATAAGTTATTTTTTGACTGAGATCAAAGCCAGGGCTGACAGTCGGGCCTGTCCAGTGGTGTTCCTAGAATATGTCTTGATCCTTTTTAGTGCAGAAAAGGTTCTTTCTACTGATGCAGTGGACACTGGAATGGTCAAAACTAGACAGTAAGCAGATACAATTGGTGCATACTATCAATTAGTCTCACTCGCTGCAAAAAGCTAGCCAGCTAGCTAGGCTCAAGCGTGAGAAAACAAGATAAGGCTCGCTCTCTCTCTCCAGCTATTGGCTCTGAATTAGTGACGTATACTTAGGCCCTCTAGAGGGCCTTGAGGCATCATACAATTGTCCCACCTATTACAGGACAATTTCTGATTGGTTGATTCTACTGTCATTCCAAAATGCTGCTCTAATTGAAGTTAATGCTGGTGCCTTCTAATCAAAGCCTGAGGGCCTAGCCAATGAGCGTTGAGCCAGCTAGATTATTTCTACCAAGAGACTGCCCAAAAAAAATTCTGATTGGATATTTTCTTCTCTTGGATATGAACCCTTCTTTTTCCCACACAAACTGAAGAAGTTCAATAGGAAGATCATTAGCCCTGACTGTTCCCCACTGGTATACATTATGTATGGATATCACCATGAAGAGGAATAACAATGACAAGCAACACAAAATACACCCACATTCTAAAGAAAATAATAATTTGTTCTTAACTGACTTGCCTAGTTAAATAAAGGTTAAAATAAAATAAAAAATAAACGTAACATGAATTGTTAAGGCTCTTAACCCTTGGCTTGTTATGTAGGCAGTAACTTAAGCTGCCTTATCAAGATTCAATACAGTTAACACATTATGTGGGTTATGTGATCAATACTGGCCGAGGTCGTAAAATACAATGTTCTGTTCATTACCTTTATCTCAGGGGACAAATCAACAGTGTGTTCCTCTGGTGATTGTACATGATGCAGCATAACTGTTGCATTTCAAACTCACCATGAAATACTGCACTGTAGATAAACGCCAATTTGGGTAAAATAAGAGTAAAAGAAGTGATAAATTAAGAGAGTGATAAACAACAAACACCCTCTCTTAAAAACCTAAGCTAACACATAAGATTGGTCATACCACACATATTTAACCCCTTATTTTTGTTGGCACAAAACTACCTCCATACTTCCATTTGTTTTTATGGGTTACCTTCAGACGGGTCCCGTGACACTTAGGGTTCATAAAACAAAACGATTGAACACCATTATGTTAATGAGAGTCTCCCCTTTCCATATTAGTTTGTAGCTCAAACAGTTCAGACCCTACAGACAGAAGTTGGCACATCAGCATTATCGACTTCAGATGAGTCCCGTGACACTTCTGGGGGTCGTAGAGCAAAACGGAGAACACCGGAGAACACCATCGTGTTTGTGAGAGTCTCCCCTTTTCATAATAGTTTGACGGCCAAACTGTTAGGAGGCTACAGATGTTTTTGTGAGAAGACTGATTTTTGGGATGTCTCATAGTCTGACAAACACCACTGTAACTCAGCCACCTTCCACCACAGATGCAGAAGGCCTGATATCTCTAGCTTAAACTGGCGGATTTCTATGGGGATTTTTGTATTATGTTACTTAGATTGACGCACATGTCACAGTGACATTGAGTTAGCATTTGTTGTTATGGAATATGGCACTGTATTTTCATTTTACTGGTGGTTTATTGTGCAGCACGTCTGGGAACCGCTGTGAAAGATTATATTCCATAGTTCTTTTAATTAATGTTTAAATAATAGCTAATTTGAGTATATGTACAGTAAATGTTACACTGATTAACTTTTTTTTAACTCCGTTCACAGTAGTCTCTAATTAAGGCCGTAATTGCCTTGGATGAAGAAGACCTGGCAGAGTTTTAAATGTCATTAGCCAGCACTGTAGGTAGGCTATAGCACACAGGAGGCTGGTGAGGAGAGGACGGCTCATAATAATGACTGGAATAAACTGAATTGAATGGTATCAAACACAAGTAAACCATGTGTTTGATGTGTCAATGCCATTCCATTCATTCCATTCCAGCCATTACTGTGAGCTCGTCCTCCCCAATTAAGGTGCCACCACAGCCTGTAGTACCGCAACAATTCAAGACTGAAGCAAGTATATGGTCGCTTTAGGCAAGGTGTTGGTCATGTACAGTGCATTCGGAAAGTATTCAGACCCCTTGACTTTATCCCAAAAAATGTGCGTTAAAGCCATATTATAAAATGTATTAAAGTTTTTTCCCTCTTCAATCTACACACAATACACCATAATGACAAAGCAAAAAACTTTTTTTTTTTATATATATATATATATTTCTGTAAATGTATTACAAATAAGTATTCAGACCCTTTACTCAGTACTTTATTGAAGCACATTTGGCAGAGATTAAAGCCTTGAGTCTTCTTGGGTATGATGCTACAAGCTTGGCACACCTGTATTTGGGGATTTTCTCCCATTGTTCTCTGCAGATCCTTTCAAGCTCTGTCAGGTTGGATGGGGAGTGTCGCTGCACAGCTATATTCAGGTCTCCCCAGAGATGTTCGATCGGGTTCAAGTCCAGGCTCTGGCTGGGCCACTCAAGGACATTCAGAGACTGGTCATTTTTCGCACCCTCCAGTTTCCCTTGGTGAGTTCATCAATGAGCTTGATACCTTGATAAATTAATTAACTAATGATGGCTCACCCCTCAAAGTTCTGGGTGACTTTAACCTCCCGACGTCTGCCTTTCCACTCCTTTCCTCTTTTGACCTCACCGTCCCCCCCTACTCACAAGGCAGGCAATACGCTTGACCTTTACTAGATATTATTCTTCTACTAATCTCACTGCAACTCCCTTCCAAGTCTCCGACCACTACTTTGTATCCTTTTCTCTCTCACTCTCCTCCAACACTACTCACTCTGACCCTACTCAGATGATAATGTGCCGTCGCAACCTTCGCTCTCTCTCTCCCGCTACTCTCTCCTCTTCCATCCTATCATCTCTTCCCTCTGCTAAACCCTTATCCCTCCTGTCTCCTGATTCTGCCTCCTTGAACCTCCTCTCCTCCCTTTCTGCATCTTTTGACTCACTATGTCCCCTATCCTCCCGGCCGGCTCGGTTCTCCCCTCCTGCTCCGTGGCTAGACGACTCATTGTGAGCTCACAGTACAGGGCTCTGGGCAGCCGAGTGGAAATGGAGGAAAACTATACTCCCTGTGGACCTGTCATATTTTTACTCTCTCCTCTCTATTTTTTCTTCCTCTGTTTCTGCTGCTAAAGACACTTTCTACCACTCTAAATTTCAAGCCTCAGCCTCTAACCCTAGGAAGCTCTTTGTCACCTTCTCCTCCCTGCTGAATCCTTCTCCTCCTTTCCCTCCCTCTCTGTGGATGACTTTGTCAACCATTTTGAAAAGAAGATTGACGACATCCGATCCTCATTTACTAAGCCTATTGACACCACTGGTCCTACTCACACTGACCTACCCTATGCTTTGACTTCTTTCTCCCCTCTCTCTCCAGATGAAGTCTTGCGACTTATGACGGCCGGCCGGCCATCCAACAACCAGCCTGCTTGAACCTATCCAGACCATTTCCGGAGACCTTCTCCCTTACCTCACCTTGCTCATCAACTCATCCTTGACCGCTGGCTGTGTCCCTTCCATCTTCAAGAGGGCGAGAGTTGCACCCCTCCTCAAAAAACCTGCAATCGATCCCTCCAATGTCAACAACTCCAAAACTCTTGAGCGTGCCATCTCTAACCAACTCTCCTGCTATCTCTCTCAGAATGACCTTCTTGATCCTAACCACTCAGGTTTCAAGACTGGTCATTCAACTGAGACTGCTCTTCTCTGTGTCACGGAGGCTCTCCGTACTGCCAAATCTGACTCTCTCTCCTCTGCTCTTATCCTTCTAGACCCATCTGCTGCCTTTGATACTGTTAACCATCAGATCCTCCTCTCCACCCTCTTCGAGTTTTGCAACTCCAGCACTGCACATACTTGGATTGCGTCCTACCTGACAGGTCGCTCCTATCAGGTGGCTTGGCGAGAATCTGTCTCCGCACCACGTGCTCTCACCACAGGTGTCCCCCAGGACTCAGTTCTAGGCCCTCTCCTATTCTCTCTATACACCAATTCACTTGGCTCTGTCATATCCTCACATGGTCTCTCCCATCATTGCTACGCAGATGACACTCAATACATTTTCTCCTTTCCCCCTTCTGATAACCAGGTGGCGAATCGCATCTCTGCATGCCTGGCAGACATATCAGTTTGGATGTCGGCTCACCACCTCAAGCTGAACCTCGGCAAGACGGAGCTGCTCTTCGTCCCGGGGAAGGACTGCCCGCTCAATAATCTCGCCATCACGGTTGACAACTCCTCCCAGAGTGCAAAGAACCTTGGTGTGACCCTGGACAACACCCTGTCGTTCTCTGCTAACATCAAAGCGGTGACCCAATCCTGCAGGTTCATGCTCTACAACATTTGCAGAGTACGACCCTACCTTACACAGAAAGAGGCACAGGTCCTAATCCAGGCACTTGTCATCTCCCGTCTGGATTACTGCAACTCGCTGTTGTCTGGGCTCCCTGCCTGCTCCATTAAACCCCTACAACTTATCCAGAACGCTGCAGCCCTTCTGGTGTTCAACCTTCCCAAGTTCTCTCATGTCACTCCGCTCCTCTGCACACTCCACTGGATTCTAGTTGAAGCTTGCATCTACTACAAAACCATGGTGCTTGCCTATGGAGCTGTGAGGAGAACGGCACCTCCTTACCTCCAGGCTCTGATCAGACCCTACACCCAAAACGAGGACACTACGTTCATCCACCTCTGGCCTGCTAGCTCCCCTACCTCTACGGAAGCACAGTTCGGGCTCATCTGCTTGTTTAAAGAAATGTAGTTATTGGGATCGAGATGTGGTTGTCCTTGATAGCACTGACTTTGCTCACAGCTGCTGGTTTAAAGAAATGTACTTACTGTGATAGAGATGTGGTTGTCCCACTGGCTATCCTAGCTGAATGCACCAATTTGTAAATCGTTCTGGATAAGAGCGTCTGCTAAATGACTAAAATGTAAATGTCCTGAAGCCAGTCCTGCGTTGTCTTGTCTGTGTGCTTGGGGTTGTTGTCCTGTTGGAAGGTGAACCTCATCAAGGATCTCTCTGTACTATGCTCCATTCATCTTTCCCTTGATCCTGTCTAGTCTCCCATTTCCTGCCGCTGAAAAACATCCCCACAGCATGATGCTTCCACCACCTTGCTTCACCGTAGGGATGGTATTGGCCAGGTGATGAGCGTTGACTGGTTTCCTCCAGATCTGACACTTTGCATTCAGGCCAAAGAGTTCAGTCTTGGTTTCATCAGACCAGAGAATCTTGTTTCTCATGGTCTGAGGGTTCTTCAGGTGCCTTTTGGCAAACTCCAAGTGGGCTGTCATGTGCCTTTTACTGAGGAGGGGCTTCCCTCTGGCCACTTTACCATAAAGACCTGATTGGTGGAGTCCTGCAGAGATGGATATCTTTCTGGAAGGTTCTCCCATCTCCACAGAGGAACTCTGGAGGTTCTTGGTCACCTCCCTGACCAAGAGCCTTTTCCCCTGTTTACTCAGTTTGGCCGGGCGGCCAGCTCTAGGAAGAGTCTTGGTGGTTACATTTAAGACATTTTTTGGTAGCCTTCCCCAGATCTGTGCCTCAACACATTCCTGTCTCAGAGTTCTACGGACAATTCCTTCGACCTCATGGCTAGGTTTCTGCTCTGACATGCACTGTCAACTGTGAGACAGGTGTGTGCCTTTCCAAATCATGTCCCATCAATTGAATTTACCACAGGTGGAATTCAATATAGTTGTAAAAACATCTCAAGGATGATCAATGTAAACAGGATGCACCTCTGCTCAATTTTGTGTCTCATAGCAAAGGGTCTGAATATTTACGTAAATAAGATATTTCTGTTTTTTATTTTTAATAAATTTGCAAGAATTTCTATTAACCTGTTTTTGCTTTGTCATTATGGGACATTGTTTGTAGAATTATGTTTTATATAATTAATTTTAGAATAAGGCTGTAACGACTCAAAATGTGGAAAAAGTCAAGGGGTCTAAATACTTTCCGAAGGCATTGTACACATATTTATAATAATCCTGTCCAATTGGCGTTCTTAACTGCTGGCATGTATCTAAAAATACATTTATTGTACAGTGCACAAATGAAACTGGAGTAGATACATTACTGAGTTACATCTACTTTGTAATGAGTCTTATCCATTCTTATTTTTCTATGACAAGGCATCAACACTCAGCATTTAACAACAGTAAGTTAGAAGATTTGAAAAGATACATAGGCACAACTTCGGGTGCTAATGGTGATATTTGGCTGTGTGGTTGAATTCCAGTTTTCTACTGGTATGCATTTAGAGGTGCTGTGTCCAAGTTACCCTGAAAAGAGAACATTTGCATCGCTGAAGTAACGCGTTAGATCACAAATAGGTGTAAGGAGCATAACTGTGGTGAGGTGGTATAGAATGAATCCAGTGTACTATGTATTCTTGAAAACAAAACATTTATTGACAAATGCATAATTCTGGTCGCATAGGGCAACCTCCAACAGCACATGACTACCTTACCCCACATGTGACCCATTTCCTTTGTTCCCCTCCATAGGACGTTCCAGGACTTGTCCAAGCAGATGGACCTAGCCTATGGAACAGTGAGAGACTCAGCCGTGTACGAGTACTTCAGAGCCAAAGGCACCAATGCTCTGGAACAGGACAGCACCTTCGCTGAGCTCTGGAGAACCATCAACAAGAACAATGGGCACGAACACTCAGTCTCCAGCCCCTCTGAAGGCATCCGCAAGGTGAGCTCTAGGGACAGCCATGTCTGAATTCATAGATTTCAGCAAACTGGAGCCACATAACAATGTTTTTCAAGATGAGTGAAAATGAATGGTAGATGTTTCATTCTAAATCACTCTAGCTATACAAGGTAATGTACATTCAGGACACACATAAAAACAGAACTATGCAGGGCATACTATGATGTGCGTAGAGAGACAATTGAAGGGTGGGCTTTTTTTAATTGCTCCTTATTACAAGTTAATGGTTTCACTGAAATTAATATCTCAAAGCCTAGCACACACACAACAGTACACAGACAAATCAACCTGAGAAATGTTTTAGTAATTAAACAAATTAATCATAACAGGAGTTTAGTCACACAAGCTTGTCAATAAACATCAGGAATATTTTTGCTGCTAATTGCAATTTGTTCTGCCAATACCCTTAGTGTTCTACAGCTACTTGGAGTAATGGTAAATTAAACCAGATACTTAGTGAGGTAAATTGCTTAGTGTTTTTGTGCTTAAAATGAAATTATTGATATTTGTGTTTACAAGAGTAGAGTAATTTAACCAAAAGTATAAGAGTAATTTGAACTGAGATAAAGTTCAGTGTGAATGGTAATTGAGAATAATCACAGTAATAAACAGGCACACACACACACACACACACACACACACACACACGCACACGCACACAAACACACACACACACACACAAAGCAGTACACAGACACAACAGCCTGAGATATAGTAATTAAACCAGATACTTTGTGAGGTAAATTGCTTAGTGTCTTTATGTTTCAAATTAAAGCATGTTTGATGAACAGCAATCGTAGTTATACATTAAAAATGTTTATGTTGTGTTGTTGACAACAGCACAGATGTAGGATCTTAACTTGATCACTCTTTTGTTGCTGTGATTTTTCCTGCACTGTTCTCCCCTCAGCAGCCTCCACTGGTTCACATTTCCTGTTGCGTCTGGATTGTTTTCCTGCTGTAGAAAACTGGCTCAAATTAAAATCCTACATCTGTATAACCATTAAACCAATATTAGTGATTTGAACTGAGATACTGTTCAGTGCAAATAGTAAATGAGAAGATTTAAATTGAGAATCCAATGGAGTTTAGTTTAGGAGTTTTCCTTCAAGACCTTTTGCAGTTCAACAAATATATGTACAAACAGGCTGCTCAGGGTTTTATTTGTGAAATAATGATATTACCTTGGAATACCTGGGACTCTTGGGAAAGCGCCAGGATAAAGAGCAAAACAAATTCACACTCAGCAAGAATTTAAGAGATTCTGTTGCTGTTCTTGTTAGTCTGGATACATTTCATGGTCAAGCGATCTGGCCATTCTACCGCTTTATACCCTGACAACGCAGATGTGCCATGTTCACTCCTACTGAAAACTACTTTATTCACATTAGCTAATGCCACAGTGAACAGTGCTGACTGGTTATGACTGACTGTCATGGACTTGAAAATAGACTGTGATTAATTTAGTGATTGAGGCTGGTGATCATTGGATGCATGTGTGTTTCTGTGTACATGTCTGTTTTCCCCATTTGTTCCGATCTTCCCTCAATGCAACCTCTGTGTATATACTTCCCCAGGCGAAGAGAGATTCCTTTGCCTTCCTGTGGGACATGGCTGTGGTGGAGTATGCTGCTCTGACAGATGATGACTGCATCCTGACGGCGACCGGCAACAGTATGAGCAGTAAGGGCTACGGCTTGGCCCTACAGCACGGCAGCCCCTACAGAGACCTCTTCTCCCAGAAGTGAGTGCCCCCTTCCAGCCAACCCACCCCAACAACCACCTAAAGTATTTCTGTTGCTGTACTGTAGATGGGTGGTTCCTCAAATAGAGTGCATTTTATGTCCTTGTGACATCATGTGTGTAGTTTTCGATAAACACTCAATCTAACGGTTGGATTACATACATATACGCTATAACTAAGCTAAACCATATAAAAAATTCCAATGGTAGTTTGTTTTCATTCAAATAAAGGTAGAGGCTGCGATTCTGAAGGAAACCGCTCCGTTCCGCCTGTCCCGCCCCTGTCCCGCCCCACTTGGAAGCCTCTTCCCCAGAGCAAAAAATCTGTATCTTCATATTTCTCACTGTCAAATGAATGACAATGCAGCATCTTCATGCCAACCATTTGATTTCAATCAGTTTCATGGGAATATACATCTAGATCATATACACTGTTAGGGAATATACACTGTTATGTACAGTGTTGTTTCAAAGTACAGTATTGTTTTAATTATGCAGATGGTGTTAACAAACTGTAGAATAACTGTGTTTTGTTTCAATTAAAGCACATATTTTGCCTAGTGGCGCACTGTTGAGTTTTGTGCGACCATTCGCACAATCATCCTAAAATCTCATAAGAAATTAGGTAGTGTTTTTTTGTCAGCTAACATGCTTCTTTAAAAAGAAACATTGAACATCTAATAGTCAAATCAAGTTAACCATGCACCATCCACCAATGTATAGTGTACATATTCAGCCATCCACCCATACTATGCAATGTCTTTTAATAGCTTTTTTGCACTCCAGACTTCTTGTATTTTTATACTTTTTCATACTGCCGCTCTATGTATTATGTTTCGTGTATCTGTCTTTTGTGTATTTTCGTTCCGTGTTTTCTTCGTAGTTGCTTGACAAAGAAATTTCCCCTCGGGGATCAATAAAGTACCTATCTATCTATCTAAAGCAGGTGACTTGGTTCTACACTTTTTTTTTGCCATTTTCTGGTGTTTTGTGGTGAAAAACTGAGTGCATTGAGCATAACACACCAACCCTGTTATCCATAGATAGGCTAGAAAAGTTTTAGCAAGTTCAGTGCTTGTGTTAAGCTTGCATTCAATTGCCCCTCCCTGTTGCACACAACAAGCTTCCATCATCCCTGTCACAAGGAGAGTTATGGCTGATTTAAGATGAAATTGCCAACCCTGTTACGGTCAACCCTGTTGCCTTTTATAGTATTATTTTGTTTTACCTTTGGAGATGGGAAAACATGTTTGTTATGAAGTTGAACATAGGCTCTTTATGACAGAATGTTAAAATTAGGTGAAATAAATATATATTTTTGATCAAATTAAACTACTCAAAATGCACTCTATTCATGGAATGACACAGGTACCAAATGGGGAAAACTTGAATAGTGATTACTCATAAGTGTGAATATACAATTCAGTGTCTTATGTGGGGTGTGTGGTTGTGAAGGGGGTTAAATAAAAATCTTGTGAGAAGCCATCAACTTGGGTGGGAGAGATGTCTTTGTTAACGTTTCAGCCACTTTGCCATCATTCTCTTATATCCATTCTCATCCATACTGTAAGTTTACTAATGAGCTCTCTGTAGTCTTTCATCATCAGGCTGCCATTTTAAAGAGTCACCATTGTCCTGGCCACAGTCTGTTATTAATCTTCTCTTATGGCCAGTTTGATTTAACTTACCACAAGTTTGATATAACTCAACATGGTTTTTCTACTGGGTACAGTATAGGGGTAGGTTTAGGGGTGTTACAGTGACCGTATTACCGCCACACCAGAAGTCATGAGTCATGAGTGCAGTCAAATTCCATGCAACCGTTTATTCATGGCAGGTAGCCTAGCGGTTAGAGAGTTGGTCCTGTATCCGAAAGGCTGACAAGGTGAAAATCCTGTTGATATGTCCTTAAGCAAGGCATTGAATTGACGTCTGTGCCCAGTGGGTCTCCTCTACCAGTAATCTGTCATTTTCACAACTGAATACAATGTGATTCACTCTATTTAATTTGATCATATCACAAATGTTTGAATAGGGAATTCGCTCTAGTGCTCTACCCAGCCCAGTGCTTTCAGTGCGGACACAGAACTATAAAACTCTTCTATCTGTGTTTTTCAGGATCCTGGAGCTTCAGGAGAAAGGGGACCTAGACATCCTGAAGCAGAAGTGGTGGCCCAGGAAGGGCCGCTGTGACCTGGACAGCCACTCAGAGGCCCAACCAGAGGGCAGGGCTCTGAGACTCCACAGCTTTGCTGGGGTCTTCTGTATCCTGGCAGCAGGGCTGCTGTTGGCCTGCCTGGTGGCTGCCCTGGAGACCTGGTGGAGCAGCAACCGCTGCCGGCGAGAGCAGCCCAAAGAGGTGACCGAGAACGCAGCCCCGACCCAGGGCCCAGACCCACCGCGGGCCCTCCCGAGGCCCAGGCCGAGACCCAGACCCCCGGGTCCCCCGGTCCTGCCCAGAGATGCCTCTGCCACACTCTACTTTATGGATCCAGGCACAGACACCAGCCCCGATTTAGTAGAGCTCCAGTACACACAGTTATAGGTGTGCCCTAACAATAGTCCAAATTGATGTGATCGTTTCATCTTGTCTTTGGGTGGGAGAGAAGTCGGTTTGGGTGGTTTGTTTGAAGCTCTTCTTAACTCCAGTTTTTTTGTATTTCAAAAGAGCCTTGGAGGGATTATTCAGAAACGTAAACATGCAATGAATTATGAAAACCTAAAAAAATATGAATAATGACAACAATTATGTTGGTCAACTGATTCAACAATGTTTTACTTCTGGGTAGATGTGTGCTGCCTCAGTCGTGCAAACGCTCCCTTTAGCTCATCCATTCAAGTCTTACTGCTTTAAAATACCTTTATCACAACAACTGCAAGAAACAGAGCAGCCTCTGTGGATGTGGACTCCAGAGATCAAAGGCTTGACAAGGATCCCTAAACTAAAGTGTGAGCAAACAAGATGCTAGCATTGACCTGGACGATACAATAATGCAATAAGAGAAACATAAAATAAAAACGACTTAATGTAAGGATCTTGTCATGATTGCTACATATTATTAATGGAGCGTTAGATTGTAGAGTGATGACCTAAACAGTCCCACTTTATTTGAAGTGCAACTTATGAAGGATTCACAAAGAATTCATATAGGCTTTAAAAACACTACTACATAAATGGGTCACAAATCATTTATAACTGCCCTATAAAGGATAAATAAATGTGAACAAAGTTATATGTCACACAGTTATGCAACATTATACAGTGGGGAGAACAAGTATTTGATACACTGCCGATTTTGCAGGTTTTCCTACTTACAAAGCATGTAGAGGTCTGTAATTTTCATCATAGGTACACTTCAACTGTGAGAGACGGAATCTAAAACAAAAATCCAGAAAATCACATTGTATGATTTTTAAATAATTAATTTGCATTTTATTGCATGACATAAGTATTTGATCACCTACCAACCAGTAAGAATTCCGGCTCTCACAGACCTGTTAGTTTTTCTTTAAGAAGCCCTCCTGTTCTCCACTCATTACCTGTATTAACTGCACCTGTTTGAACTCGTTACCTGTATAAAAGACACCTGTCCACACACTCAATCAAACAGACTCCAACCTCTCCACAATGACCAAGACCAGAGAGCTGTGTAAGGACATCAGGGATAAAATTGTAGACCTGCACAAGGCTGGGATGGGCTACAGGACAATAGGCAAGCAGCTTGGTGAGAAGGCAACAACTGTTGGCGCAATTATTAGAAAATGGAAGACGTTCAAGATGACGGTCAATCTCCCTCGGTCTGGGGCACCATGCAAGATCTCACCTCGTGGGGCATCAATGATCATGAGGAAGGTGAGGGATTAGCCCAGAACTACACGGCAGGACCTGGTCAATGACCTGAAGAGAGCTGGGACCACAGTCTCAAAGAAAACCATTAGTAACACACTACGCCATCATGGATTAAAATCCTGCAGCGCACGCAAGGTCCCCCTGCTCAAGCCAGCGCATGTCCAGGCCCGTTTGTCAATGACCATCTGGATGATCCAGAGGAGGAATGGGAGAAGGTCATGTGGTCTGATGAGACAAAAATAGAGCTTTTTGGTCTAAACTCCACTCGTCGTGTTTGGAGGAAGAAGAAGGATGAGTACAACCCCAAGAACACCATCCCAACCGTGAAGCATGGAGGTGGAAACATCATTCTTTGGGGATGCTTTTCTGCAAAGGGGACAGGACGACTGCACCGTATTGAGGGGTGGATGGATGGGGCCATGTATCGCGAGATCTTGGCCAACAACCTCCTTCCCTCAGTAAGAGCATTGAAGATGGGTCGTGGCTGGGTCTTCCAGCATGACAGCGACCCGAAACACACAGCCAGGGCAACTAAGGAGTGGCTCCGTAAGAAGCATCTCAAGGTCCTGGAGTGGCCTAGCCAGTCTCCAGACCTGAACACAATAGAAAATCTTTGGAGGGAGCTGAAAGTCCGTATTGCAGCCCCGAAACCTGAAGGATCTGGAGAAGGTCTGTATGGAGGAGTGGGCCAAAATCCCTGCTGCAGTGTGTGCAAACCTGGTCAAGAACTACAGGAAACGTTTGATCTCTGTAATTGCAAACAAAGGTTTCTGTACCAAATATTAAGTTCTGCTTTTCTGATGTATCAAATACTTATGTCATGCAATAAAATGCAAATTAATTACTTAAAAATCATACAATGTGATATTCTGGATTTTTGTTTTAGATTCCGTCACTCACAGTTGAAGAGTACCTATGATAAAAATTACAGACTTCTACATGCTTTGTAAGTGGGAAAACCTGCAAAATCGGCAGTGTATCAAATACTTGTTCTCCCCACTGTACATCTTTATATAGCATTGTAATGTAGCACAGCCCCTTTAAGAAGGAAAGAGTGAGAGTTCAAAAATTTGGCTCTAGGTTTGACATGTATCACCGCAGTTGTTCAGTAAAGCAATATACTTACCTTGGCATCAAAGTGTGAGTGTTCAGTACTTACAAGCATGATGTACTGTATGGTTATATGCAAAGCATCTACAGTATGTAGTGCTTCTGAAGCTTATTTGAAGGCTTTATGAAGCCTTCATAAGATGCACTTCAAATAAACGGGGTCTTTAAACATGACCTATTTAATGTCTGATAGTGTAATACTCCATTATAAATGTGTCATTGCATGTCATAACCTATCATGACCTTCAATGGCAGGTGTTCTTTCACTCTTGTGACAGCTCTAGCATATGCAGGCAATATGACAACAATTTCCAGTAATTTGTGCCCTGGTACATAATAATCTCTGGTAATTTTACTGAGTGACGTCTTATTGCAATTATATGTCAATGTCCGGATACACAGCCATGCTGGTTATTTACGTACTGTATGATTGTCTGTGATCCTGTGCAGGTCACTAAGGACTACAGTCTGGAAAGGGTTTCTGGTCCATTGACATATAATGACATTACAAGTGCTTCACCGGAAGGCAGGCGTGACATGTGGACAGACAGAGAGAGAGACTGGGAGGAGACTTTTGACACAGGTCAGGAGAGACCTGAGATAAACGGGGCTGGGTTGGGGAAGTGGGGGGTCAGATAGGGTTGGGGGGGCATGGGTGATGGGTAGGAGTAGATATGTATCGCTTCACTGGTCATCTCACTCCATGGTCTCTCCTGTTGTTTTGCGTTTTGTCTTTGTGGTATGATTTAAACATCATGGGAAATGTTGGAACAATGAGAGGAAGGAAAAGCAGCCAAGAGGCCATATGTTTGGCTGTGGTTTTATCCATAACATTTCTTTTGGCACTTTTGGCTGCTTCTCACCTCCAAATTGCAAATTTTGTAGTAGTGAATGACAAACAATATAGTGACTTTCAACAAATTATTTATTGAAATTATTGTAGGTCTTTGTCTCCTACATTTCTGTCTACCCATAAAGTGTGATGCATTGACATTGTATGATCATCTGAACCAGTCATTTTATAAGGATGCTTTTCATGCAGTAGTGTGCTGCATAAATACATGCATTTCAAGAAAGGCATTCTACTGAATGAAGAGACATTGTGGTAGTAGTTTATTTGAAATGTGGAGACGTTTAGAAATTACACATCCAATCATGTTGTTTTATGTTGTACCGTTATGCCTTGATTTTGCAGCTTAGCTTGAGGTTGTAGAATAGTGTTGACATGGGTTTCAGTTTGTGTTCCTTGAATAATATTGATTTGAAGTAATTCAACATTCAAGTTCCATATTATTCTAATTGGAAATGTAGTGTCATCAATGTGGATAATTAACCATGTTGTTAAATCAAACAATTTCTGATCACAGCTTCTTTCTTTCTCAACCCCCTCTCAATCCCTTTTTCACTTTTCTTTCACTTCTCCTCCCTTACAACCCATGTCTCTGTGTATCTCTTTCCCTCCCCCCTCCCCCTCTCCCTCTCTCTCTCTCTCTCTCTCTCTCTCCCCCTCTATCCCGCTCTCTAGGACAAAGAGGTGAATCTAGAGCAGGTCCACCAGCGTTTGAACAGCCTCCTGGACGAGGACATGGCGCACAAGCAGCTGCCGGGCCAATCTATCGAGATCTCTGCCTTGGACATCGGCAGCATGCAGCCCAGCCAGTCCCTGGAAGGCCTGCCTTCACGGGACCACTACCCGGGCCACCACAGGGGGTCCCTCTCTGTGACCACCTTCCTCCAGGAGGGACATGGGGCAGGAAGGACACTCGGCAGGGGCACTGGCAGAACCCTCCCCCTACCCCTCAGCAGCGCCACCATGCCCTCTATCCGCTGCAAACACAGGGCTCCCAACGGGGGGCTCTTCCGACAGAGCCCCATCAAGACGCCAATGTCATACCAGTCAGTGCCCGTAGGACCCATTCCAGAAGCCATTGATGGAAACCACGGGACTTCCATCTGAGCACTCAGCCTCAGCCCAATCACAAACACTTAAACCCTGTTTATACCTGGTTCTAACATGTATCCTTTGTCCTGATCTTGTCCACATTCTGATTGTATCCACATTTTTAGACAGGTGTAGACAATCAACAGACATATTGTGATCTGATCTGATCGTGATCTGGATATCTTACAAATGTAAACAGATCTGGACAGTGAAACCATAAATCATAATTTACCGCCCTCTAATAGCATTGGCAGGTGGCACCCTTGACTTGTGACACAATAATAAATAAAATATTTTTAAAGAATATTTGTCAAATAATTTGCATACATGGAGGGACCAGGAAGTCTGGTCACAATGCGGACAACGTGGATGGATAAGTTGCACATTTTTACACCATGTGTAGCTGCATGTCTGAAAATGTGTTCCCAATCAGAATGTGGACAATATCAGGACGCATGTTAGAACCAGGTTTAAGTGGGGCTTTAGGCTCGGCTGTGGTGAGCTATACAGAGTGAATGGTGAAAGGGATATAAATATGGATGTTTTTTTATGGAGGAAAACAACACGAGGAAAATGACTTTCATGTACATATGTGTAATTATGGACAAAATGAGGTGAGGTAAAAAAATAAATAAAAAAAAGTGTATTTTGAATATTCTCAATTTTTTTAAGTTGAGTTTAAAAAACAGATACAAAAGTATTAAAACATGACTGTTTGAATGGATTTGTACATTTTGTTCTAAATTAATAAAGGTGATAATTCCTTGTGGTTGTTTTCTAAGTGCCAAGTTCAACGATGTTTTCTTTCAAATGAACATTATATGAATGTATCCAATTTATGAAAATACACTTACTTCACACTTCAAAGACAATGGAAAGAGTTGATTTGTTTAGTATGAAAACAATAAAAAATCATGATAAAAAAGTTCAAACTGTGTAGGCTACTTGTAGCCATGTTAAGCCATGCATTTTGTTTTTGTACCACTTCTTTGTAAAATCATCATTTATTTTAATGTATGAGTGAGTGGCCATGTCTGAATATCCATACTTGCATTCTAAACAGTAGGCATTTTAGGTAGGCCTATGCGAAAATAAAATGTTTTATATTATGTGATGGGTGGGACAACCATATATTACAGGCATAGTAAGTACATTTTTCCT
Organism: Thymallus thymallus; assembly: GCA_023634145.1. Lineage (NCBI taxonomy): Eukaryota > Metazoa > Chordata > Actinopteri > Salmoniformes > Salmonidae > Thymallus > Thymallus thymallus. The sequence goes on along the minus strand of CM042389.1, from coordinate 14,584,632 downwards.
CAATCAAGTGGCTACCATCAGAGTCAGAGCTAGAAAGGTGGGGAGAGTCAACTGCAAGTGTTGGTTTAGGAAAGTTTTTTTTTGGGGGGGGGGGGTCGAGGTGAGGGGGGGGGGGGGTTATTTAAGATACTCTTTGAAGAGGTAGGGCTTCAGGTGGTTTCGGAAGATGGGCAGGGACTCTGCTGTCCTAGCTTCAGGGGATGCTGGTTCCACCATTGGGGTGCCAGGACAGAGAAGAGCTTGTACTGGAATGAGCGGGAGCTGAGAGAGCCCATAATTTGCAGAATGGAGTGCTCTGGTTGGGGTGTAGGGTTTGAGCATAACCTGAAGGTAGGAAGGGATAGTTCCTCTTGCTGCTCTGTAGGCAAGCACCATGGTCTTGTAGTGGATGCGAGCTTCGACTGGAAGCCAGTGAAGTGTGCGGAGGAGTTGGGTGACATGGGAGGACTTGGGAGAAATTGAAAACCAGGTGGGCTGCAGAATTCTGGATAAGTTGCAAGGGTTTGAAGGCACAAGCGGGGATCCCAGCCAACAGTGAGTTGCAGTAGTCCAGACGGGAGATGACAAGTGCCTGAATTAGTGTTGTACTCTACGGATGTTGTAGAGAATTAACCTGAAGGAGCTGCTTTGATGTTTGCAGAGAACGACAGGGTGCTGTCCAGGGTCACGCCAAGGTTCTTTGAGGGCGACACTGTGAAATTGTCAACCGTGATGGAGAGGTCTTTGAGCAGGCAGGCCTTCAATGGGAGGAAGAGCAGCTCTGTCTTGTCGAGGTTGAGTTTAAGGCGGTGGGCCGACATCCAAACTGAGATATCTGCCAGGCACGCAGAGATGCGTGTCGCCACCTGGGTGTCAGAAGGGGGTAAGGATGAAAGTAGTTGAATGTCATCTGCATAGAAATTATAGGAGAGACCATGTGAGGATATGACAGAGTCGAGTGACTTGGTGTATAGAGAGAAGAGGAGAGTCCCTAGAACCGAGCCCTGGGGAACAGTGGGAGTATGTGGTACGGACACAGATCCTCTCCACGTCACCTGTTAGGAGTGCATTGCCAGGTAGGATGCAATTCAAGAGTGTGCAGAGCCTGAGACGCCCAGCCCAAAGAGGGTGGAGAGGAAGATCTGATGCTTCATGGTGTTGAAGGCAGCGGATAGATCTAGGAGGATGAAAACAGAGGAGAGAGAGTCAGCTTTGGCAGTGCGGAGAGCCTCCGTGACAGAGAAGAGCAGTCTTGGTTCGATTGACCCATCTTGAAGCCTGACTGGTTAGGGTCATGAAGATCATTCTGAGAGAGACAATCAAGAGAGTTGATCAGAGAGAGCACTCTCAAGGGTTTTGGAAAGAAAAGAAAGAAGGGATACAGGTCTATAGTTTTTGAAGTCAGATGAGTCGAGTGTTGTTTCATGAGGATGGGAGCGACTCTGGCCATTTTGAAGTCATAGGGGACGCAGCCAGTGGTCAGGGATGAGTTGATGAGGGAAGTGAGGAATGGGAGAAGGTCTCCAGTGATGGTCTGGAGAAAGGAGGAAGGGATGGGGTCGAGCAGGCAGGTTGTCGGGCAGCCAGACCTAATTTGTCACAGGATTTCATCTGGAGAAAGAGGTCAAGGCGTGGGGTAGTTCTGTGTGAGTGGGACCAGTGGACTCAATAGGCTGAGTGAATGAAGAGCGGATGTCGTCAACCTTCTTTTCAAAGGGGTTGACAAAGTTGTCCGCAGAGAGGGAGAAGGGAGGGGTGGGGGGGGGTGTAGGATTAAGGAGGGAGGAGACGGTGGAAAAGAGTGTCCTAGGGTTAGAGGCAAAAGCTTGACATTTAGAGTGATATAAAGTGTCTTTAACCGTGGATACAGAGGAAGAGAAGGTGTAGAGGATAGGTCCTCTGGAAGTTTTCTTTCAGCTGCCCGCAGCCCTGTTCTATAAGCTCGCAATGAGTCACTCAGCCATGGAGCAGGAGGAGAGAGCAGAGGCGGCCGGGAGGAAAGGGGACAGTGCGAGTCATAGGATGCAGAAAGGGAGGAAAGTAGGGTCGAAGAGGCAGTATCAGGAGACAGGATGGAGAAGGATTTAGCAGAAGGGAGAGATGATAGGATATAAGGGGAGAGACTAGTGGGAGAGAGAGAGCAAAGATTGCAATGGCGCATGACCATCTGGGTAGGGGCTGAGTGTCTAGGGTTGGAGGAATATGAGACAGAAAAGGAAACAGAGTAGTGATCAGAGACCTGGAGGGGGGTTGCAGTGAGATTAGTAGGCAAACAGCCTCTAGTAAAGATGAGGTCAAGCGTATTGCCTGCCTCGTAAATTGGAGGGGATTGGGAAAGGGTGAGGTCAAAAGAGTCAAGGAGGGGAAAGAGAGACTTCGAAAGAGATTAATGCACTGTATCTAAATGAACAAACGGCATGAATCAACATAATTGCACATTAGATCTTCGGATGGGTCAGGTTAGTATTGATATTTGTCGCTTACTGCATTCGTTTTTACTAAACAGTACGTTCCAAAGAGTATGTAGTACAATTCGTAGGCTACACAGTATGCAGCAGGCACCGAACTTGAAGGGGGGACAGGGTACGGGGTGGTCATGACCTCTCACAATATTAGAGACAGAAAAATGTTGCCCCTTCATTAATATACAATACCATGATGAAATTATTTTCCCACCGTACTGTAGCTACTGGCTTTCTGTGGCTTTACACTACACAGTTCTACTCCACTCATTCCCCATTCCCCGAGACCGCTAATTATGCTTTTGGTTTGGCCTGGTCCTCAAAGGCCGTGGTCTGTGAAGGAAAAAAAAAAGTTGAGCAATGCTTGTAAGGAGAACAGAGCAATAGCTTCTCTCTTTATTTCTCTCTCCTCTGTCTTCTCAACAAACCCTTAATTGTGTGAGTTAGCTTCTAACAAAATGAAGTAAAGTCACATTTAACATAGTCAATTCATAAGCACGAATAAGAATTATATAGAAAATCATATTTTCAAATGGAGAATATTGTTTATATTGTTAAATGACAAGATGTGCATCTTGTGTGTAAGCACTATTTCTCAAAATGAGTGATAATTGGTAACAGTTATATTTGCCACATTTTTGTGAGTTCAAATATAACTTTGGTAGTATTATAAACTTAAAAAACAAGTTTCTAGTAGGCTACAGAATTAGAGATGGGCTGTTTCTCTGAACCTCAGGCAAGCAAGCTTGTTTTTCTCCCCAGTCAGATGCAGCCTGCTTGTCTCACAGACTCTGATCAGCAGCAGCAAAGGAGGCCATGACTGAAAAAGTTTGGGAAGTACTGATCTAGATAATGGTTATCACAAGTACAGATGGGAAACCCCAAGCTTCAGCCTATGTATGTATAGCCACTATGCTGTGTCAGTTAGGCTACAGGTGATGATGCTTAATGTTAAATAACACACCAGCCTGATAATATGCACCAATAGGTTGTTAGGCACATTTTTGGAGGGGGAAATTATATTTTAATGGTGTCACCATAATTCTATAGTAATTAATTTTGGAGTAGAAAAGTCACCAGTACAAAAAACGTAATGCAACGTTCAATTAAAACGGAAACAGGAAAGTTTGCGATTCGTTTTCCCTTCAAAATTAACCATAAACAACCATTTCACAGCTTTTCTTTTTTTTTTACATCCCCCCGGAGCACCCTATAAGGTTGTTGACCCTGGAACCCATTGACCACCCCTCCCCCCAATATGCAAAACAAAGTTACGACCTTCGCATATAGTAAGACAGACTTCAGATACAACCTATTTTTTCAAGATTGTGAGATGGGTTGTGATATCAGGTCTGTCCTCAAAATATGTCGTTACTTATATGATTATATAAATGTGTTTTCATTTCGATCAAGGTTTAATATTCATAGCACCACCACCATAATGTGTTTTCTGTACTATTTACAGTACGTCACATTTTTCTCTCAGAAGCAGTCAAAATGTACATCATGAGATCTATTTTTTAATGGGTGTACAGTTTATTGTACACATACAGTGGGGAGAACAAGTATTTGATACACTGCCAATTTTGCAGGTTTTCCTACTTACAAAGCATGTAGAGGTCTGTAATTTTTATCATAGGTACACTTCAACTGTGAGAGACGGAATCTAAAACAAAAATCCAGAAAATCACATTGTATGATTTTTAAATAATTAATTTGCATTTTATTGCATGACATAAGTATTTGATCACCTACCAACCAGTAAGAATTCCGGCTCTCACAGACCTGTTAGTTTTTCTTTAAGAAGCCCTCCTGTTCTCCACTCATTACCTGTATGAACTGCACCTGTTTGAACTCGTTACCTGTATAAAAGACACCTGTCCACACACTCAATCAAACAGACTCCAACCTCTCCACAATGGCCAAGACCAGAGAGCTGTGTAAGGACATCAGGGATAAAATTGTAGACCTGCACAAGGCTGGGATGGGCTACAGGACAATAGGCAAGCAGCTTGGTGAGAAGGCAACAACTGTTGGCGCAATTATTAGAAAATGGAAGAAGTTCAAGATGACGGTCAATCTCCCCCGGTCTGGGGCACCATGCAAGATCTCACCTCGTGGGGCATCAATGATCATGAGGAAGGTGAGGCATCAGCCCAGAACTACACGGCAGGACCTGGTCAATGACCTGAAGAGAGCTGGGACCACAGTCTCAAAGAAAACCGTTAGTAACACACTACGCCGTCATGGATTAAAATCCTGCAGCGCATGCAAGGTCCCCCTGCTCAAGCCAGCGCATGTCCAGGCCCGTCTGAAGTTTGCCAATGACCATCTGGATGATCCAGAGGAGGAATGGGAGAAAGTCATGTGGTCTGATGAGACAAAAATAGAGCTTTTTGGTCTAAACTCCACTCACCGTGTTTGGAGGAAGAAGAAGGATGAGTACAACCCCAAGAACACCATCCAAACCGTGAAGCATGGAGGTGGAAACATCATTCTTTGGGGATGCTTTTCTGCAAAGGGGACAGGACGACTGCACCGTATTGAGGGGAGGATGGATGGGGCCATGTATCGCGAGATCTTGGCCAACAACCTCCTTCCCTCAGTAAGAGCATTGAAGATGGGTCGTGGCTGGGTCTTCCAGCATGACAATGACCTGAAAGACACAGCCAGGGCAACTAAGGAGTGGCTCCGTAAGAAGCATCTCAAGGTCCTGGAGTGGCCTAGCCAGTCTCCAGACCTGAACTCAATAGAAAATAGAAAATCTATTGCCCAGCGACAGCCCTGAAACCTGAAGGATCTGGAGAAGGTCTGTATGGAGGAGTGGGCCAAAATCCCTGCTGCAGTGTGTGCAAACCTGGTCAAGAACTACAGGAAACGTATGATCTCTGTAATTACAAACAAAGGTTTCTGTACCAAATATTAAGTTCTGCTTTTCTGATGTATCAAATACTTATGTCATGCAATAAAATGCAAATTAATTACTTAAAAATCATACAGTGATTTTCTGGATTTTTGTTCTAGATTCCGTCACTCACAGTTGAAGAGTACCTATGATAAAAATTACAGACTTCTACATGCTTTGTAAGTGGGAAAACCTGCAAAATCGGCAGTGTATCAAATACTTGTTCTCCCCACTGTATGTATGAAATCAAATTTTGCAACCAGGCTCATAAAGTATTGACTCAATCTGCTGTAATCTATATTCTACTCAATACAGGGGAGGCAGGTAGCCTAGCAGTCAGAGCGTTTGGCCAGTAACTGAAAGGTTGCAGGTTTGAATACCTGTGCCGACAAGGTGAAAAAAACGTGTCTATGTGTCCTTGAGCAAGGGGCTGGCCCTGTAGGTAGGCTGTCATTGTAAATAAGAATTAGTTTTACTGACTTGCCTAGTTAAATAAAGGTTAAATTATTATTTTTTATTTTTTTAAACACAGAGGCAATGCTGTACACAGTGGAGTGTGAGAGTGGAACTGCATTCAGTTATTTGAGTATGGTTTCAGTGTATGCAGCTTTCCACTATATCCTATTATCATCAATACCATGGGTAAAATGCAAACAGTTTACCATACCTGTCAGGCTCTGGCCATAGAGAAGCAAATAGGCTTCTCTATGTAGTTATGGTCAGAGTCTGACAGTGTCGTTCTTTTCTGTTTCTGTGTGGGGTTTGGGTTGGATCCCTAATTAGAGGCAGCTGCACCGCATTGTCTCTAATTAGGGATCCCATATATGTTGAGTCTGTCCTTCACTCTGGTGTGGGTCGTTATCGATGTATGTCGCAGTCACGGGTTAAAGTAAGTGTGCTCTTTTTTGTTACGTCCGTTTCATCTGTGTTGGTTTAGGTGAACGTGACGTTTTTGTATTGTAGTGTTTGTTTTGAGTTCGTACTTTTGGATTGTTTTTATATATACATAGTATTAGTATAAATAAAACAATGTCGAACTATGAGTGCACTGCGCCTTGGTCTCTCCTTCCACCTAACCGTGACAGAACGACCCACCAAAAGGAGACCAAGCAGCGCAAGAAAAAGGGGAGGCGACAACGGACCCAAAAGGAACAGCCTGGAGCCCAGACACCCCAAACGATTGTCGGAGAGGGGCTATGGGGGTGGTCGGGGGTAGACGGAGAGGAGCCCCGGCCACTGCACTCGTGGGGGATCCAGGAGGAGCCCCTACAGCCAAGGGAGCAGAGGTACGGAGAGGAGTCGGAAGAGGAGGACGACGACTTACTTCTGTTCCCTCTCTTGTGGGGACTCTTGGAGGAGATCTCACGAGGAGGGGATTGGCGATGGAGTGAGGAAGATCGGGGCTGTCACAGCCCCCCAACGCCAGTTCCCAACCCAGTGCCTCCAGCGCCGGCCCGGAGCCAACAAAGGTCCGTCATGGCTGTGAGCACCACACCATCGGTGCGCGGCCAGAGCCCGGAGAGGCTAAAAAAGGGGAATCGCACGCCACTTCGTATGCCCACAGATCCGGATCGGGAGCGGCCAGAGGGGTTCTACGAATACCCGGAGGAGGAGCAGACGAGGTGGTGGAGAGCCTGGAATGCTCTTCCTCTGGAGACGCAGATGGATCCGCTGGTCGTACAGGCGTTGGAGGACTTCAAGCGCCAGATGACCCTCGTGGTGAGGCGTATGGTTGGACCGGAACCTCCAGCGATGGTGAGCTACCCGGAACCCCCTGCGAAGATCCGCAGCCCTGAACCTCCAGCGAAGGTCAGCAACCCTGAACCTCCAGCGAAGGTCAGCAACCCTGAACCTCCAGCGAAGGTCAGCAGCCCTGAACCTCCAGCGAAGGTCAGCAGCCCTGAACTTCCAGCGAAGGTCAGCAGCCCTGAACCTCCAGCGAAGGTCAGCAGCCCTGAACCTCTAGCGAAGGTCAGCAGCCCTGAACCTCCAGCAAAGGTCAGCAGCCCTGAACCTCCAGCGAAGGTCAGCAGCCCTGAACCTCCAGCGAAGGTCAGCAGCCCTGAACCCCCAGCGAAGGCCAGCAGCCCTGAACCTCCAGCGAAGGTCAGCAACCCTGAACCTCCAGCGAAGGTCAGCAACCCTGAACCTCCAGCGAAGGTCAGCAGCCCTGAACCTCCAGCGAAGGTCAGCAGCCCTGAACCTCCAGCAAAGGTCAGCAACCCTGAACCTCCAGCGAAGGTCAGCAGCCCTGAACCTCCAGTGAAGGTCAGCAACCCTGAACCTCCAGCGAAGGTCAGCAGCCCTGAACCTCCAGCGAAGGTCAGCAGCCCTGAACCTAAAGCGAAGGTCAGCAGCCCTGAACCCCCCACGAAGGTCAGAAGCCCTGAACCTCCAGCGAAGGTCAGCAGCCCTGAATCTCCAGCGAAGGTCAGCAGCCCTGAACCTCCAGCGAAGGTCAGCAGCCCTGAACCTCCAGCGAAGGTCAGAAGCCCCGAACCACCAGCGAAGGTCCGCAGCCCGAAGTCTCCAGAGGTCGGCACATCACTGTGGCTGGAACCCAGTCCCGGTTCAGCCGTCTGCTCCGCTCCAGGGCCAGGGCTGTCCGCTCCACCGGTACCCAGTCCTGGTCCGGCCGTCTGCTCCGCTCCAGTGCCAGAGCAGTCCGCTTCACCGGTACCCATTCCGGGTTCGGCCGTCTGCTCCGCCCCAGTGCCAGAGCAGTCCGCGTCACCAGTACCCAGTCCGGGTTCAGCCGTCTGCTCCGCTCCAGTACCAGAGCAGTCCGCTCCACCGGTACCCAATCCGGCCGTCTGCTCCGCATCAGTGCCAGAGCAGTCTGCTCCACCGGTACCCATTCTGGGTTCGGCCGTCTGCTCCGCCCCAGAGCCAGAGCAGTCCGCTCCACCGGTGCCCAATCCGGGTTGAGCCATCTGCTACGCTCCAGGGCCAGAGCAGGGGCATGGGACAAAACTGTCCACTTCGCGGGAGCCAGAGCCGCCCCCGATGGACTAGTTTTCCCTCCCATTAACCCCCCCTTGTTTTGTGTGGTTTTTTTTGGCGTCCGGGGGTCCGCGCCTTGGGGGGGGGGGTACTGTCAGGCTCTGGCCATAGAGAAGCAAATAGGCTTCTCTATGTAGTTATGGTCAGAGTCTGACAGTGTTGTTCTTTTCTGTTTCTGTGTGGGGTTTGGGTTGGATCCCTAATTAGAGGCAGCTGCACCGCATTGTCTCTAATTAGGGATCCCATATATGTTGAGTCTGTCCTTCACTCTGGTGTGGGTCGTTATCGATGTATGTCGCAGTCACAGGTTAAAGTAAGTGTGCTCTTTTTTGTTACGTCTGTTTCATCCGTGTTGGTTTAGGTGAACGTGACGTTTTTGTATTGTAGTGTTTGTTTTGAGTTCGTACTTTTGGATTGTTTTTATATATACATAGTATTAGTATAAATAAAACAATGTCGAACTATGAGTGCACTGCGCCTTGGTCTCTCCTTCCACCTAACCGTGACAATACCTGTATGGAATTTATGCAAAGAAGTATTTATGAGCGTCAGTCCCAACTGCATATGGACGTTTTCTTCAACTACAGATGGAAAAGATTAAACGGTAGTGATAAAGGAACAGAATGGTTGAATGTTTACCAAATATAGAATAGAATGTCCTTGAGGAGTTAAACTTTCTTTAACTGTCAGTCAAAGAGGAGAACAACATGTTCTAATTTCAAAATCCATTAGAGGACCTTGCTTTACACTAGTAAGGAGTAGTCCCCAGTCCCCACCAGTTTCAATGGGATGCCTTGGCAAAAGTCTATTTGGACATAACCCACATTAGTGAGAGATGAAAATATGGAAATCATGGTGTACTTTTGTACAGGATATTGGTTTAATGGTTGCTTTATCAATTTGCAGAGTGTTATTGGAAAATTAGGACTTGGAGAAAGGAAAGACTCAATGGAATGAAGAAAACATCCATCTAGTATCATTTAGTCTAGATAGTTTCCATGGGGACATAACCTTGGACAGGGATGTTCAACTCTCTCTGATACCTGAAGGCAACTCTTATTGTAACAGGCTACAGTATTCAACCTACATTGGTGCACTTAACTTCTAAACTGCATAGTGCGGGTGGTGGTGGATGCTTGGGATCGATCCAGACAGGGTCATATTGTGTGTGTCGTTGTTGCTGTTGATTTGCCCTTCCTGACCTCAGGCTGATTCTTCCAATCAAAAGTGCAGCTGACTCAAACTCAAACTTTATTTTTATATCCTGAGGGATCAGTGACGCAGTGTACCCTGTCACAGATTGGTTTCCTGATTTCGCCAAATACAAATGCTCCATCGCCACAACTATGTACAGTATTGCCTCTGTATTTAAAAAAATATATATATTTTTGTATTATTTAACCTTTATTTAAATATGAAAGTCAGTTAAGAACAAATTTTACAATGACGTTCTACCTACAGGGTCAGCCCCTGGAGAAAATGAGGGTTAAGTGCCTTGCTCAAGGACACATCGACATCTAACAGCTTTAATGAAGTGGCAGCTGCGTTCATATAGATGATGTCACCATATTCTAGGACCGATAGGAACGTTGACTGAATAATCTGCGTTCAACTATTTAGCAAGATGCAGGACCTATTTCTATTGAAGAAGCCCATTTCTATTCTCAGCTTCTTAACTAACTCATCAATATGCTTTTTTCATCTATCCAGATGGCCAGATTTTTGTTAGCAAGGACACAATCAATTAGGACACCATCCAAAGCACATTTTTAAAGTACATATGCTGAAATCATCAAAATTTATGCGCTATAGAGAACAACATATATTTAGTTTAACCTGCATTCAACTCTAATTTCAGGAAAATAACTTTTTCCTGTAATACAACAAGGCAGACTGTAGTTCAGGTGGGGGCAATAACATTCACAACAATATCATTGGCATACAAGTGCAGGTTAAGTGTTTTTACAGACAAGTAAACATTGTTAATGTAAACAGTAAAACGTCCAGGACCCAGAATCGACCCCTACTGGACACATTTTGTAATATCCAGGAAACCTGTTTTAACAACATCAGTAGGGTAGCACAACCTTTTATCCATACAGTTAACCACATCATTTGTAACTAGGGATGCATCAGAGATAGTACTATGACCTGGTCTAAAAACCTGACTGATGTACATTTAGAATACATGTCAAAGATAAGAAAGATCTTAAATGATAACTAATCAAGGATTTTAATATTTTAGCTAGGCAAGAAAGTTTAGAAAAAGGAAGGTCATTATTTAGATCACTAGGGTCATCACCTTTGTGAAGGGGGAGTACATGGGCCGCCTTCCAAACCTTAGGGATAGTACCAGATATAATCGTCAGGTTAAAAATATGAGTTAAAGATTCAGCAATCAAGGGTCAGAGAGCTGCAGCAAAACTGGATCATGCATATCAGGCAAGGCATCTAGCACATTACAGATAGTAAATTGTCAAATGAAAACAAAGATTCACTAGAAGTTGACGGGTTAACCGTCGAATCAGCTAGAGGCTGGCAGAGGGAAGAGCAGACAATTGACTGACCAGGGTCAATTAAACCACAGTTTCTCTGAAATAAAAAGCCAGCTGAGATAAAATGATGATCAAAAGCATCACTTATCCCATTCCTCTCATTTATAATGCCAGAGTCAGACAGAACTTGCTTAAGCAGGGAAGAAAATGAATTGGTACGCTTTAGTGCGTTTACTTTTTTCAAAAATCACAAGCAGAGTCAGAGATAGAGCTTAGACAGTAGCTTGATTAAGCTTTCTTTATCGAGATAGTACATCTGTTTCTCAATTGCCTGAAAGACTGCCAGTCCACTACAGAGTCAGTTTTCCTTGCTTTGGCCCAGGCCTGATTTCTCATTTTAATGTGCTCAGATAGCTCAGAAGAAGACCAAAGGTTAGATCGATCTATTTGAATTGTATAAAAAGGGGCGTGTTTATCTGCCGGAGGAATAAATATGTAGGATATATTTTCGAGAACCAACTCAGGGTCAGGAACACAGGAAACAGTGTCTAAATCAGAGTCGAACATGTTATGTAAAAACCGTTGAGGAGAAAACCTAGAGTCGATTTCCACGCCATCCTCGATGGCACACTTACGCATCTGCAGTGAAAGGTGACAGAGCTGGAGCAGTGCTTGTCAGACCATGAGACATCCCAAAAATCGGTCTTCTCACAAAATCCTCACAAACGTTTTTTGGCTCTGAAGTCGGTACAGATCTGTCTGTAGCGTCCAAACAGTTTGGGCTACACACTAACACAGTATGTTGAATATTGAGACTCTCACGAACACGTACATGTCCATGTCGGTTGTTTCGCTCTAGCACACCTACAGGCCTCACAAGACTCGTTTGAAGGTCCCCGGTACTAGTTGAAAAAAATGAATGGAAGTATATATGCTGTAGAGACTGTTTAGAGGTTAAATACTGTAAAAAATAAAAAATGTATGTCCTGATCTTTTTTCTATCTCTCAGATATAGGACACTTTAGAACAAACTTTCATTAGATTTTGGGGGGTGGCTATCTGTTGTGCCATGTCGTGAAACTGTTATTCAATGCGTTTGCATTAGGGTTGAATGGCGGGAACCCGGTTACCGAGATTTAACAGGATTTGCTGCTCAAACCACTCCCTTTTCCGGGATACATAACTGTGAGAAACCGGTAAATTATAATACATTATTTATATGAACAGCATGGGGTGAAATGGAACTCTTAAAGTATAAGCAATGTCTAAATCTGGCTTCTCTACAGCCTCAGCATGATGAATCAACACTCAGGGGGGACAGACAGCTCATCTCAGTATGGAGCGCAGTTCACAATGCATGTAGGCTTATCATCTCATCATGGAAACTTTTTTTCTTATGACAGATAGGCCTACGTTTGCTGCAGCATAGCTTATGCTACAGTTATATTAAGACTGAATGGGCATCTAATTTTCCCATCTCCATCTGGCTTTCGGGGGTCAACACACCTACTCATTCAAGGGTTTTTCTTTATTTGTACTATTTTCTACATTGTAGAATAATAGTGAAGACATCAAATCTATGAAACAACACATATGGAATAATGTAGTTACCAAAAAAAATCTAAATATATTTCATGGTTGAGATTCTTCAAAGTAGCAACCCTTTTCCTTGATGACAGCTTTGCACACTCCTGGCATTCACTCAACCAGCTTCATGAGGTTGTCACCTGGAATGTATTTCAATTAACAGTGTGCCTCGTTAAAAGTTAATTTGTGGAATTTCTTTCCTTCTTAATGCGTTTGAGCCAATCAGTTGTGTTGTGACAAGGTAGGGGTGGTATATAGAAGATAGCCCTATTTGATAAAATATCAAGTCCATATCATGGCAAGAACAGCTCAACTAAGCAAAGAGAAACGACAGTCACCCTTTGTCTTGATGACAGCTTTGCACAGTCTTGGAATTCTGTAAACCAGCTTTGCGTTCCAACCTCAGTGTAGGTCATTCTAAATAAGCGTAACTCTGTATCTTCTGGCAACAAACTATTATGTCCCCACTATCGAAAGATGAAACTCTCATGAACACGACAGTGTTGGTTGTTTCGATCTACGCCATCCAGGGGTTTTACGGCAGTCGTCTAAACTCTCTATTGCTGATGTTCTAATTTCAAAAGAGGTCTTCTCACAAAACTGACTGTCCAGATCAAGCCGTTGGAGGGGCCCTTCTGGGGAGTTGGAGGCAAGCTTCAGGCGAGTCATCTGTAGGTAAAAATGTGTCACGAATAACGTGACCAAACAGGGGACTATGATTTATTTTCTTACATCTCTCAGATATAGGACAGGCACTTCAAAACCGTATTCCTTATGATTGACTGTATGTTTTGCTGTGTATAAAATGTATTCAATGTGTTTCTATGAGCTATAGCAGTAAAGGCGGCAGGTAGCCTAGTGGTTAGAGCGTTGGGCCAGTAACCAAAAGGATGCTGGATTGAATCCCTGAGCTGACAGCTGTTGATGTGTCCTTGAGAAAGGCACTTAACCCTAATTTGCTCCAGGGGAGCTGTACTACTATGGCTGTCCCTGTAGGTAGGTCGTCATTGTAAATAAGAAATTGTTCTTAACTGACTTGCCTAGTTAAATAAAGGTTAAACTTTATTTTATTTTTTTAAAGGCCAATATCAATGTTTAATTAAATAATTATATATATATACAGTGGGGAGAACAAGTATTTGATACACTGCCAATTTTGCAGGTTTTCCTACTTACAAAGCATGTAGAGGTCTGTAATTTTTATCATAGGTACTCTTCAACTGTGAGAGACGGAATCTAAAACAAAAATCCAGAAAATCACATTGTATGATTTTTAAATAATTAATTTGTATTTTATTGCATGACATAAGTATTTGATCACCTACCAACCAGTAAGAATTCCAGCTCTCACAGACCTGTTAGTTTTTCTTTAAGAAGCCCTCCTGTTCTCCACTCATTACCTGTATTAACTTCACCTGTTTGAACTCGTTACCTGTATAAAAGACACCTGTCCACACACTCAATCAAACAGACTCCAACCTCTCCACAATGGCCAAGACCAGAGAGCTGTGTAAGGACATCAGGGATAAAATTGTAGACCTGCACAAGGCTGGGATGGGCTACAGGACAATAGGCAAGCAGCTTAGTGAGAAGGCAACAACTGTTGGCGCAATTATTAGAAAATGGAAGAAGTTCAAGATGACGGTCAATCTCCCTCGGTCTGGGGCACCATGCAAGATCTCACCTCGTGGGGCATCAATGATCATGAGGAAGGTGAGGGATCATCCCAGAACTACACGGCAGGACCTGGTCAATGACCTGAAGAGAGCTGGGACCACAGTCTCAAAGAAAACCATTAGTAACACACTACGCCGTCATGGATTAAAATCCTGCAGCGCACGCAAGGTCCCCCTGCTCAAGCCAGCGCATGTCCAGGCCCGTCTGAAGTTTGCCAATGACCATCTGGATGATCCAGAGGAGGAATGAGAGAAGGTCATGTGGTCTGATGAGACAAAAATAGAGCTTTTTGGTCTAAACTCCACTCGCCGTGTTTGGAGGAAGAAGAAGGATGAGTACAACCCCAAGAACACCATCCCAACCGTGAAGCATGGAGGTGGAAACATCATTCTTTGGGGTTGCTTTTCTGCAATGGGGACAGGACGACTGCACCGTATTGAGGGGAGGATGGATGGGGCCATGTATCGCGAGATCTTGGCCAACAACCTCCTTCCCTCAGTAAGAGCATTGAAGATGGGTCGTGGCTGGGTCTTCCAGCATGACAACGACCCGAAACACACAGCCAGGGCAACTAAGGAGTGGCTCCGTAAGAAGCATCTCAAGGTCCTGGAGTGGCCTAGCCAGTCTCCAGACCTGAACCCAATAGAAAATCTTTGGAGGGAGCTGAAAGTCCGTATTGCCCAGCGACAGCCCCGAAACCTGAAGGATCTGTATGGAGGAGTGGGCCAAAATCCCTGCTGCAGTGTGTGCAAACCTGGTCAAGAACTACAGGAAACGTATGATCTCTGTAATTGCAAACAAAGGTTTCTGTACCAAATATTAAGTTCTGCTTTTCTGATTTATCAAATACTTATGTCATGCAATAAAATACAAATTAATTTCTTAAAAATCATACAATGTGATTTTCTGGAATTTTGTTTTAGATTCCGTCACTCACAGTTGAAGAGTACCTATGATAAAAATTACAGACTTCTACATGCTTTGTAAGTGGGAAAATCTGCAAAATCGGTATTGTATCAAATACTTGTTCTCCCCACTGTATATAAAAATGTATACCTACAGGGCTCCTAAAATTCTAAAACAAATGGCTAAATGCTACATTTTTATGACCATCTGGAAACCATTCCATATGTTAGCTTAGTATATATTGCTATCTAAGGGCTTAGACCTACAGCGTTAAGTGATTCAATAAAAAGCAATTGTTCAGACCTGTCTTCTAGTTTTGCGAACGTGTTGGAAATTGAGGTTCTGTCTTCTAGTGTAAGTTAGTCTCAAGCTTGTCTGTTACATGCATAACATGTTCCTCAGGTATTACATTTTAAGAAATCTCTTATTTGGAGTCTCACCATGGGAGAGACTTCAATTCAAAAGAAGCAATGGAGAAAATACACAAAACACTGCAGGACCAGTGTATTTCCAATTCCAAACACAAGAAACATGAGAAATGCTGTAGATGAGTATTACTTTTGTATATGATACATATGTTGAATGCTGCAGTAAGGCAATGCTGAGAAAGGTAAAGGGGTCTGACACACATAATATCTCCTACAAAGCTCTGACAGCTCTTCTCAAGTCCTCTGACCTTGGGGAGTCATTTTGAGGATCAATATTTGCCCGTTGGCTGAGAGAACACACCAGTACTCAAGATATGATGGGAGACAGAGACAATCTCAAGGACTAGCGGAGGGGAAAGTATTGGTTTTCAAATCATGTTTTGGGTGAAACAAAACATTTCTATGAATGTGCTAAAATATTTATGATTATGTGCACTTCTACAGGGAATGTACATACATGTGGTTGAATAAATACAAGAGCTAGTCTTTGTTCCTGTAAGGGCAATACCATGGCACAGAGGACTTTGTTATGCTGGTTATAATACCCCATAGGCTTCCTTAACATACATCATCCTGTGAAATATTTTATTTACTGTGAGAGGAAATGCAGTATTGGAATTAACTCTGGCATTGGTGATACATGTAGTCTCAAAGCTTACCCTATGCTTCCCAGTCAAAACGGTTTACGCATATATTATGACGAAATATTTTTGTTAATTTTGGTCTACGGCAGGGTTTTCTTCCGGCTGTTCGCATTTTTTTTGCTGTTGAGGCAAGTCGAAGTTCGGTAGCCCTTCGGCGGTGATCAGTACAGTACTACTCCAAGTAGGAGAGGGAACTATGGACGGGATTCTTCAATTAAGTGTTTGCTGTCATTCACTTGAGAAATATTGCAACATCTTAGTTAGATGTAAAAAGATGTATTGATTTATCTAAGATTAATTCAGACTATTTTGGGAAGTGTTTCTAGCTATGTTGTTGCTACGGTGGCTCAATATGGACAAACAGTAATATTGCCGCTTTTTTCTCATTTTTCATGCGAAAGTCTTTAGGGAGTATGCAAGCACAAGTTCTGCTAGGAGTAAAACCAAACCTATTTATATGGACGCCTTTAGATGTGACATCTGGCTGAACTCTAACCTCTCGCCACCTTACAGGATCACACTTGATTTGGATAGTCCGGATTGTCCATGTTTAGGTTTAGAGTAAGGGTAAGGGTTAACGTTAGTGCTAGGGTACGAGTTAAGTTTAGGGTTAGGATGAGGGTTAGGGTTAGGGCTACAACATTTAAAAAGGTATCCTTTTTAGATAAAACTATACTAAATATAATCAAGTCACCAAATAATTGATTAAAACACTGTCACGGTTAGTGGTAAGGGAACGAGGCGCAGTTTCATTTGAACTCAGAATAGAAAACAACAAACATAAGAGCACACCATGAACTGGTGACTGGTATCTCACAGACAACGTAATGATCCACAACGCAGGTGGGTGTGCTGTGCTCATAAATAGAATCCCCAATTAGAGACAACTCAAGACAGCTGCCTCTAATTGGGGATCGACCAAACCCAACACCCAACTCCCTGAATATGTCAGGACCTAACTGTGGCCTCAGAGACCTGGCCTCAGTCAGGACCTTACAAACACACTATTTTGCAAAGAAGGTCTACAGTAACCTCAAATGCACTCTGTATCATGTATCGTGTATCTGTCTTTTGTGTATTTTTGTTCTGGCATTTTGCACCTGCCCTATGTTTTGTTGTAGCTTGACTTTATTGATCCCTCTGGGATCAATAAAGTATCTATCTATCTATCTATCTATCTATCTATCTATCTATCTATCTATCTATCTATCTATCTATCTATCTATCTATCTATCTATCTAATTAGGGATCCCATTTAAGGTTGCTGCCTGCCCACGTGTGTGTGGGTTATTATTTGTGTGCATGCTTCTGCACCTACATTGTGGCTGTTGCTCTGTGCACTGTTTATTGTTTATTGTTGTTGAGTTTGAGTCAAATATAGATGTCGAACCACCACTGCTCTGTGCCTTGGGTTCTGTCCTCCACTCGCCGTGAATGAATGACAAACTGTCTCCCCAGCCCAATACGTCCTGTGCCGGCTCCCCGCACCCAACATCCAGTGCGTGTCAAAAGCCCAGTGCAACCAGTGCCAGCTCCACGCACCAGGCCTCCCGTGCGTCTCCCCAGCCCGATACGTCCTGTGCCGGCTGCCCGCACCCGCCCTCCAGTGCGTGTCATCACCTCCGGTGCGTCTCTCCAGGCCCTCTACAGAGCTGGAGCCGTCTGCCACACCGGTGCCCAGCCCTGGACCGGTCTTCAGCCCCGCTCCAGTGCCGGAGCCGTCCTCTGCGCAGGTGCCCAGTCCGGGACCGGTGTCCAGTCCAGCTCCGAGGTCGGAGCTTCCCTCTGCGCCGGTGTCCAGTCCAGAACCGGTGTCCAGACCAGCTCCAGTGCCGGTCCCCAGCCCGGTACCTCCAGTGCCGGCGCCTCGCACCAGAGTCCTGGTGGCGATCCCCAACCCGGCAGCTCCAGTCCCAAGCCCGGTTCCTCCTGTGCCGGTCCCCAGCCCGGTACTTCCAGTCCTGCCTCGGGGTGGGAGCCTCCACCTGACCCGGTGCCAGGTTCCACTCTTGGGGCGGAGCCCCCGCCTGACCCGGTGCCAGGTCCTGCGCCAGGGCCGGAACAGCTGCCTGACTCGATGCAACATCCTGCGCCGGGGTCAGAGTCCCCGCCTGACCCGGTGCCACGTCTGCCGATGCCAGTGCCCCTCCCTGACTGTCAGGATTAGTGTCCAGAGACTTCTCTGGATAACTCTGTTAGTTTTGTTGTTTAGTCCCCATTTGGAGGCAGCTGCGCTGCGTTGCCTCTAATTGGGGATCCCATTTAAGGGTGCCTCCTGCCCATGTGGGTCATTATTTGTGTGCATGCTTCTGCACCTACGTTGTGGCTGTGCACTGTTCATTGTTTATTGTTGTTGAGTTCGAGTCAATTAACGATACCGAACCACCACTGCTCTGCGCCTTGGGTTCTGTCCTCGCCATGACAGACATCCTCCAACCTGTCAGAGCTCTTGCAGTATGAACTGACATCTTGCAAACCCAATCAAAGGATCAGAGAATTAATTTAGTACTGAAAGATAGCTAACACTGCAATGCATAAAATGTGGTGAGTAATTGACTCCAAAATGAAGGAGAATCAAGATAGAAAATAGAGAGATTGTCATCTCTTTTCACTTTCAGTTTCACTTGTTAAGCTAGCAAATGCAGCTAGCTATTTTATCCTAAGTTAGCTAGCTGGCTATGACTTTCCAACACAACACTGGAACTCATGTGCAGGCAAGAGTGTGCCAGGTGATATTGAATGTCACTGTCTGTCCATGTTTCACTGTCTGTCACCTCCAATTTTTCTCTTGACCTGTGTGCACCTACGTTTTAAACTGTCACTCATAGGCTAGGTTGTAGCAACCTCATGATGGGTATAGGGAAAATGTTAGTATCATGTAGTAGCTAAACCTATCGCTGTTACATTGAACTTGATGAATGGAATATGAATGACAGTCATCCAATTTGCTGTAATAGAAATAAGGCCATCCTACTTCAATTTGATATGAACTATAATTACAGGGGGTCTTTCTCCTGACTAGGGTTGCTAAGGGATGGTATTTTACTGGAAGAATTCTACCTTGAGTCAGGTGTGTCAGTGCGGTGTCAGTGCAGTTAAAAAGTCTGCACACCCTGTTACTCCCAGGAACAGATTGAATACCAGGGGTTAAAAACAGTGTCACGGAGCCATCTCATGTGCTGAGGCATTCCAAAAAAAGGTTAATGTAGATGGAAGGTATCAGTTGTAGTTTCATATGAACAACTGCAAAAACTGCCCAGAAAGCTTTAAAGAGAAGCCACTGCAACCCTCAACTGAACTTTCAACTCTCAGCACCAACAACGAAGATGACACATCATCAACATCTGAGTCAGCAGCAACTACCCATGGTTTGGATTAGCACACCAAGCAGAAAGCAGATTAATGCCTGGCTTGAGCCATCTATGCCACAGGCTCCCCTCTAATGCTTACAACCAGGGTTCACTAGAGAAGATTCTTCAACATTCTAAGTCCTGCATACTCCCCTCCAACCAAGTATGCTTTGTCAACCAACAGAACATGTTCGAACCCCCACGAGCATGTCCGATTTCAAGAAGGTCAATGACACTATTGACAAGGCAGACTGTTTTGCTGTGATCTCTGATGGATGGTCCAATATATGTGGGGAAGGTATGATCAATTACATTGTCTGCACTCCCCAGCCAGCGTTTTACAGAAGCACTGACACAAAAATCTACAGACAAACAAACAAATAAATTGCAGATGAGCTGATCAAGATCATCAAGGAACTTGTTCCCAAAAAGGTTTTTGCCATAGTTACAGACAATGAGGCAAATATGAAAGCAGCTTGGAGAAAAGTCGAAGAAACCTTCCCTCACTTCACTCCAATAGTCTGTGCAGCGCATGCTCTCAATCTTCTACTGCGAGACATCATTTAAAAAAAATAGTTGTATTTTATTTAACCTTTATCTTATTTACAATGACAGCCTACCTACAGGGTCAGCCATAGTAGTACGGCGCCCTGGAGCAAATTAGCATTAAATGCCTTGCTCATGTACACATCAACAAGTCTTTTTTCACTTTGTCAGTTCGGCTATACAAACCAGCAACCTTTGGGTTACTGGCCCAACACTATAACCACTAAGCTACCTGCAGACCCTGTACAGAAAAGTCAAGATGTGGGTGAAATATGTCAAAGGGAAACGGGTGGCCTCAGCCATGTTCAAAGAGAAAGCAGAAAAACACCTCTCGCAAACTGCCTTGCAAAACCAGATGGGGCTCATCTGTAATAATGTACACAAGAGATGACCATCTCAGATTCCATCTAAATGAATTCTACCATCAAGAAGACATTCCTTGAAGATGTGTTTTGGGTGCACGTCGGCATCAGACTGACCTTACTCACCCGAATTGCATTTGCCATTAACCAGGTGGAGGGAGATGTGGCATTATTGTCACAGATCTGCGTGAGCAGATTAGTGCTGCACTGACAACGTCTTTGCTGGATGAAGCAGAAGAAGAGACAGTTTTAGAAATGATTGACAAAAGGCTGAATCCAAAATGGACCAGAAAGCCTCAACGTGTCTGCGGAGCAGATAAAGTCAGCATACGACATGACTTCAGCCATGGCACATTACCTGGACCTGGAAAGGTTCTGGAGAGTTTGGCCAAATTCAGGACGTAGGATGGCCTGTGGAAAGACGATGGGATTCCGCTGAACACATCACTGCGTCAACCTGGTAGAAGAGACTCTGCAGCTTTGAAGCATTGGCCTCCATTGCCTCAGTCATACTGCAGATGCTACCTACATCTGCTGCATCAGAGAACAACACGTCACTCTTTGGGATTGCGCACACCAAGGTCATTTTAGTTTCTATAATGAATTGATGATGTCCTGGATTTATTGTCTATGTGTATTTGTGTATTTATTGGTGTTGTACCTCGTTCAAAGGCACAAATCTTTTGTCTTGCCCATTCAACCTCTGAATGGCACACATACACAATCCATGTTTCAGTTGTCTCAGGAATTAAAAATCCTTCTTTAAACGTGTCTCCTCCCCGTCATCTGCATTGATTGAAGTGAATTTAACAAGTGACATCAATAAGGCATCATAGCGTTCACCTGGATTCATGTTCTAAATTATCTATCCAGTCATGGACAAAATGGACACAGATGTAAAGAATGTGACCATTAAAGTATAAATTACCAAAATTACAATAGATTACCATAAATTCCATGTTAATTACCAAAGTTACTGAATATTCTGTTAGCTTTGGTAAACTACCGGTAGCTTTGCAACCCTACTCCTGGCTATTCATCTCTTCTCATTTTACAACAATGGTGGCTCCTTAATTGGGGAAGACAGGCTCTTGGTAATGGCTGGAGCAGAATCAGCAGAATGGAGAATGGTATTAAACACGTGTTTGATGCCATTCCATTCGCTCTGTTCCAGCCATTATTATGAGCCGTCCTCCCCTCAGCCTCCACTGATGGTGGCCCTAGTACAACACAGAATTGTGTTATGAAATTCTGTATTCTGTATTATTGGCTTTCTTTGTTTTTCATATGTTCACAAAACCGACTGCACTGCATTGTGTTATCTTTGTCTCATACTTCTGTTGAATGAACATGACACTTCCATTCTACTACTTTGCTGTTGGCGAAAACAAATTAATATTCAGTATGTGGCCTATATTGGAGAGCATCCTTCTCATACCTGAGCAGAACAGTATGAGCAGTGTGATAAACAACTTCTCACTATTTGATAAATAATCCAGGAGAAACACAGCATCCCGACAGAGCCATGAAATTTTTATGGCGTCCTCTGCAAAGCCCTTCGGAATATCAAGCAGAAAGAACCAATATGAAAGTGATGAAAAAGACACTGGAGAGAGTAGAAGTGTATTACTTACATATTTTTTCAAAGAAATGGTAGTACTCGTACAGAAAAAAAGCCATCAAGTCCTGCTCAACAGGCCAGAGGGTTTCGGTTTCGGTTCACCAACCGGACCCACTATATCTCCCTCAATAGCCATACCTCTGACTCCGCTGCTATCACACAGGGTGTCCCCCAGAGCTCTGTGCTGGGCCGCTTACTTAATATTATTTAGATCCTCCGCCAGTTTAACCTTTACTTCCACTGTTACATTGAAGACACCCAGATCTACAGTGCATTAGGAAAGTATTCAGATGGGTATTCACTTTTTCCACATTTGTTACGTTACAGCCTTATTCTAAAATGGATTTTAAACAAATGTTTTCCTCATCAAGCTACACATAATGACAAAGTGAAAGCAGCTTTTTAGATTTTTTTGCAAAAAATAAATAAATTACTGATATTCCTTAATTGCATTCAGACCCTTTGCTATGGGTGGGGCTAGAAATTGAGCTCAGGTGCATCCTGTTTCCATTGACCATCCTTGATATGTTTCTACAACTTGATTGGAGTCCACCTGTGGTAAATTCAATTGATTGGACATGATTTGGAAAGGCACACACCTGTCTATTTAAGGTCCCACTGATAACAGTGGATGTCAGAGCAAAAACCAACACATGAGGTTGAAGGAATTGTATTTAGATTGTGTTGAGGCACAGATCTGGGGAAGGGTACCAAAAAATGTCTGAAGCATTGAAGGTCCCCAACAACACAGTGGCCACCATCATTCTTAAATGGAAGAAGTTTGGAACCACCAAGACTCTTCCTAGAGCAGGCCGGACCGGCCAAACTGAGCAATCGGAGGAGAAGGGCCTTAGTCAGGGAGGTGACCAAAAACCCGAGCTCCAAAGTTCCTCTGTGGAGATGAGAGAACCTTCCAGAAGGACAACCCATCTCTGCAGTACTCCATCAATCAGGCCTTTTTGATAGAGTGGCCAGACGGAAGACCCTCTTCAGTAAAATGCACACAACAGCCCGCCTGGAGTTTGCGAAAAGACACCTAAAGGACTCTCAGACCATGAGAAACAAGATTCTCTGGTCTGATGAAAGCAAGATTGAACACTTTGGCCTGAATGCCAAGCCTCACGTCTGGAAGAAACCTGGCACCATCCCTTCGGTGAAGCATGGTGGTGGCAGCAAAGTACAAAAGAGACCTACTTCAGAGCGCTCAGGACCTCAGACTGGGGCTGGATCACCTTCCAACAGGACAACGACCCTAAGCACACAGCCAAGACAGTGCGGGAGTGGCTTCGGGACAAGTCTCTGAATGTCCTTGAGTGGCCAAGCCAGA
This sequence comes from Thymallus thymallus, assembly GCA_023634145.1. NCBI lineage: Eukaryota > Metazoa > Chordata > Actinopteri > Salmoniformes > Salmonidae > Thymallus > Thymallus thymallus. The sequence continues at coordinate 14,561,340 of CM042389.1, read as the reverse complement.
GACCGGACTTGAACCCCATCATACATCTCTGGAGATACCTGAAAATAGCTGTGCAGCGACGCTCCCCATCCAACCTGACAGAGCTTGAGAGAATCTGCAGAAAACAATGGGAGAAACTCACCAAATACAGGTGTACCAAGCTTGTAGCGTCATACCCAAGACAACTCAAGGCTGTAATCACTGCCAAAGGTGCTTCAACAAACTACTGAGTAAAGGGTCTGAATACTTAAGTAAATGTGATATTTCAGTTTTTTATAAATTTGCAAACATTTTTTAGTAAACTTTTTTAGCTTTGTCATTATGGGGTATTGTGTGTAGATTGATGAGAAAAAAACGATTTAATACATTTTACAATACGGCTGTAAAGTAACAAAATGTGAAAAAAGACAAGGGGTCTGAATACTTTCCAAATGCACTGTATATACAGTACCAGTCAAAAATTTTGGACACACCTACTCATTCAAAGATTTTTGATTATTTTTGCTATTTCATACATTGTAGAATAATAGTGAAGACGTCAACACTATGAAATAACACATGTGAAAACATGTAGTAAACAAAAAAGACAAACAAATATATTTAATATTTGAGATTCTTGAAAGTAGCCACCCTTTGCCTTGATGACAGCTTAGCACACTTTTGACATTCTCTCAACCAACTGCACCTGGAATGCTTTTCCAACAGTCTTGAAGGAGTTCCCACCTATGCTGAGAACTTGTTGGCTGCTTTTCCTTCACTCTGCGGTCAACCCATCTCAATTGGGTTGAGGTTGGGTGATTGTGGAGGCCAGGTCATCTGATGCAGCACTCCATCACTCTCCTTATTGGTCAAATAGCCCTTACACAGTCCTGTTGAAAAACAAATGACAGTCCCACTAAGCGCAAACCAGATGGGATGGCGTATCGCTGCAGAATACTGTGGTAGCCATGCTGGTTGTGTGTGCCTTAAATTCTAAATAAATCACTGACAGTGTCACCAGCAAAGCACTGACACACCATTACACCTCCTCCTCCATGCTTCACGGTGGGAACCATACATGCGGAGGTCATCCGTTCACCTACTCTGCCTCTCACAATGACAAATTTGGACTCCTCAGAACAAAGGACAGATTTCGACAAGTCTAATGTCTATTGTTCATGTTTCTTGGCCCAAGCAAGTTTCTCTTCCTATTGGTGTCCTAGTAGTGGTTTCTTTGCAGCAATTCGATCATGAAGGCCTGATTCACACAGTCTCCTCTGAACAGTTGCTGTTGAGATGTCTGTTACTTGAACACTGAAGCATTTATTTGGGCTGCAATTTCTGAGGCTGGTAACTCTAATGAACTTATCCTCTCCAGCAGAGGTAGCTCTGGGTCTTCCTTTCCTGTGGCGGTCCTCATGAGAGCCAGTTTCATCATAGCGCTTGATGGTTTTTGTGACTGCACTTGAAGAAACGTTCAAAGTTCTTGAAATTTTCCAGATTGACTGATCTTCATGTCTTAAAGTAATGATGGACTGTCGTTTGTCTTTGCTTATTTCAGCTGTTCTTGCCATGAAATGGACTTGATCTTTTATCAAATAGGGCTAACTTCTATATACCACCCCTACCTTGTCACAACACAACTGATTGGCTCAAACGCATTAAGAAGGAACTAGATTCCACAAATTAACTTTTAACAAGGCACACTGTTAATTGAAATGCATTCCAGGAGACTACCTCATGAAACTGGTTGAGAGAATGCCAAAAGTGTGCAAAGCTGTCATCAAGGCATAGGGTGGCTACTTTGAAGAATCTCAAAAATAAAACAAATGTTTATTTGTTTAACACTTTTTTGGTAACTACATGATTAATGTGTTATGTCCTAGTTTTGATGTGTTCACTATTATTCTACAATGTAGAAAATAGTAAAAAATAAAGAAAAACCCTTGAATGAGTAGGTGTATCCAAACTATACAATATAGCTCAGTATTTGAAATATTATTATTTTTACAATATTTTTTGATAATCTTTATCAAGGGTGCCAATAATTTTGGACCTGACTGTATCTGGTGTAATATGACCGGTTTCCTATAGGCACCAAAACCAAAATCAGCAAAATTGGCAACCTCACCCTCAACATTGATGACACCATTGTCTCTCCCTCCCCCACTCACTCAACCTTGGTGGTGAAGGTAGGAGACAAAACACCTCCACTTTGCTGATCCTCAACACAGGGGCCCCACAATGGTGGGTGCTCAGCTCCCTCCTGTACTCCCTGTTCTCCCATGACTGCGTGGCTACGCATGCCTCCAACTCAATCATCAAGTTTGCAGACGACACAACAGTGGTAGGCCTGATTACCAACAATGACCAGACAGCCTACAGGGAGGAGGTGAGGGCCCTGGGAGTGTGGAGCCAGGTAAATAACCTCTCACTCATTGTCAACAAAACAAAGGAGCTGATCGTGGACTTCAGGAAACAGCAAAGGGAGCACGCCCCTATCCACATCGACGGGACCACAGTGGAGCAGGTGGAAAGCTTCAAGTTCCTCGGCATACACATCACTGACGACCTGAAATGGTCCACCCACACAGACAGTGTGGTGAAGAAGGCACAACAGTGCCTCTTTAACCTCAGCAGGCTGAAGAAATTTGGCTTGGCAACTACAACTCTCGCAAACTTTTACAGATGCACAATTGAGAGCATCCTGTCGGGCTGTATCAGTGCCTGGTACGGCAACTGCACCGCCCGCAACTGCAGGGCTCTCCAGAGGGTGGTGCGGTCTGCTACCTGCCCTCCAGGACACCTACAGCATCCGATGTCACAGGAAGCCCAAAATGATCATCAAGGACAACAACCACTGCCTGTTCACCCTGCTATCATCCAGAAAGCAAGGTCAGTATAGGTGCATCAAAGCTGGGACAGAGAGACTGAAAAAATGCTTCTATCTCAACCCCATCAGACTGTTAAATAGCCATCACTAGGCGGCTTCCACCCGATTACATAATCCTGCACCTTAGAGGCTGCTGCCCTATATACATAGACTTGAAACCACTGGCCACTTTAAAAATGGAACACTAGTCACTTTAATAATGTTTACATATTTTTGCTTTACTCATCTCCTATGTATATACTGTATTCTATTATACTGTATTTTAGTCTATGCCACTCTGACATTGCTCTTCCAAATATTTATATTTTCCTTAATTCCATTATTTTACTTTTAGGTTTGTGTGTATTGTTGTGAATTGTTAGATATTACTGCACGGTTGGAGCTAGAAACACAAGAATTTGGCTACACCCGCAATAACATCTGCTAAACTTGTGTATGTGAGTAATACGATTTGATTTGATTTGATTTGATCCTGGAATCCTTCAAATATCACATCAGACATACTGTCAAATTCTCATTCTTCCACCTCTGCATCATTGCAAAAGTCAGGTCCTCCATCTCCTGTACTGCCCATGAAACCCTCATACATGCATTCATCTCCTCCCAAATTAACTGTTGCAACTGTCTACTTTCCGGGATCAACTCAAGCTCCCTCCATCAGTTTCAAATAGTTCAACCCGACTTCTCACCCATAGACCCATAGGATCTGGCAGCACATCACCCCCATCCTCTGTGAACTCCACTGGCTCCCACCTCATTGAATACAAAATCCTCCTTCGGACCTACAAAGTGCTCCACCACCTTGCCCCCTTACCTCTCAGACCTTCTTCTCCCCTACCAACCCACACGCTGATTCTGTTCTACCACAGCAGGCCACCTTATTTTCCGCAGTTTAAATTTTGCATTTTTCATCATGAATATTGCTCTGGAGGACACTCTGCATTAGCCTCGTACATACCATCCTGATCTAGCGAGCTTACATTCTGTTTCTAGCTGTGCATAGTGGTCACCACCCTTATCGGATAGGTGCAGTGAAATGTGTTGTTTTACAGGATCAGCCATAGTAGTATGGCACCCCTGGAGCAAGTTAGGGTTAAGTGCCTTGCTCAAGGCCGCAGACAGATTTTTCACCTTGTCGGCTCGGGAATTTGAACCAGTGACCTTTCGGTACTGGCCCAACGCTCTAACCGCTAGGCTACCTGTCGCCCTTACGAATGCTTTTCGGCTTAATTTTTTTGTTTTACAATTTTTGCCTCCAGGTACCACCCTCTCCTCCAGGGACAGTCGAAGAACCCTTTTCGGTTCTAGATAACACCTTTTTTTCTAAGAGTGTGCCTGGCACAGCCACAAAGTCATAAAATCTGATTTTAAACCTAACCCTAACCACACGGCTAACCCTAACTTTATATTCAGTCCAAAAAGCAAATTTTTGTTAATTTTTATAATATAGGCAATTTTGACATTACAGCTGGCCCATCTAGCAAAAAATTGCTCAGTTCTGCCTCAAGGACAATATTTATCCCAATCAAGCTCAACCTGCTCCCCAGGTCCAAGCTCCAGAGCTTGAGCGACAGGGCCTTTTCCAGGGTTGTGCCGAGGCTCTGGAACTTTCTCCCTCCTGCTAAATCTGTGACTAAATCCATCATCATCTGACTCCTTCATCATTTGAGTCCTTCATCATCTGAGTCCTTCATCATTTGAGTCCATCATCTGAGTCCATCATTATCTGAGTCCATCATCATCTTTAAATCCCACCTACTAAAGACCCACCTCTTCACCATGGCCTGCCCATAACCCTTAAAAGCGCAAAGTTGTAGAATAGTTTAGGTTTTAAAAACAGCTCTACAAAACAATAAATCCTAAAGCAAAGTGAAAAATACAGCAACTATTTTCTCTATTGTTGCCAATGATAATTCCTTCGTATTCAAATTTGATATGTTTTGATGATTTATTATTTATGTTTAGACCTTTCAAAACCTTAAATGTAGAAGATGTCTTGACTAGTGAAATGTACAAAAAAAAATGCCATCAATACATGTTACACCCACCTAATGTGCGTGCTGTGAAGAAGGCACCTAATACAGCTTTCCAACTAGTGAAGTTCAAGTCAATAATAGACAAACAGGGATATTTGGCATGTCATGTGTTGTGATTTGAAAGTACATTTTGCATTCAACCAGGCTTGCCAACATGTTTTAATTTAGCAATAATATATTTCCCACTTGAACCGACAAAAGTTGAGGCTTGCTTATTGTGCTGAACTGTGACCGTAAACTGAGTATGTAAATTGCGTGGCTCTGAAAACTGAAACACTTCTTATTGGGTGTCCAACTTCTGGAGAACATTTTACCCCAGCACATGTTTCCTTATGTTGGCCTGCCATATCACCATAGCAAAACATGATAATTAAAACTCTCATATATCAGCTAGCTATCTCTATCAGTGAGTCTCTGTCTGGGAGTCTGCTCTAAATCAAGAAGCCTGTTTTTTTTAAACACCAGCTGGCAGCTCAGTGAAACAGAGCCATATATTTATCTTATAACAAAGTGAAAAATAAGTGTTGCACATTGATTTGAATAAATATTCAGTACTTTGTTGAAGCACCTTTGGCAATGATTACAGCATCGAGTCTTCTTTGGTATGACGCTACAAGCTTGGCACACCTGTATTTGGGGAGTTTCTTCCATTCTTCTCTGCAGATCCTCTCAAGCTCTGTCAGGTTGGATGGGGAGTGTTGCTGCACAGCTATTTTCAGGTCTCTCCAGAGCTGTTCGATCAGATTAAAGTCTGGGCTCTGGCTGGGCCACTCAAGGACATTCAGAGACTTGTCCCGAAACCACTCCTGCGTTGTCATGTTTGAAGGTGAATCTTCACCCCAGTCTGAGGTCCTGAGCGCTCTGGAGCAGCTCCGTTCATCTTTGCATCGATCCTGACTAGTCTCCCTGTGCCTGTCACTGAAAAACATCCCCACAGCACTGCCACCACCATGCCTCACCGTAGGGATGCTGCCAGGTTTCCGCCAGACGTGATGCTTGGCATTCAGGCCAAAGAGTTCATTCTTGGTTTTATCAGACCAGAGAATCATGTTTCTCATGGTCTGAGAGTCTTTAGGTGCCTTTTGGCAAGCGGGCTGTCATGTGCCTTTTCCAGAGGAATTGCTTCCATCTGGCCACTCTACCATAAAGGCCTGATTGGTGGAGTGCTGCAGAGATGGTTGTCCTGTTCTCCCATCTCCACAGAGGAACTCTGGAGCTCTCTCAGAGTGACCATTGGGTTCTTGGTCACCTCCCTGACCAAGGCCCTTCTCCCCCGATTGCTCAGTTTGGCAGGGCGCCAAGCTCCAAGAAGAGTCTTGGTGGTTCCAAACTTCTTTCATTTAAGAATGATGGAGGCCACTGTGTTCTTGGGGAACTTCAATGCTGCAGAAATGTTTTGGTACCCTTCCCCAGATCTGTGCCCTGACACAATACTGTCTCGGCGCTCTACGGACAATTCCTTCGACCTCATGGCTTGGTTTTTGCTCTAACATGCACTGTAAACTATAGGACCATATATAGACAGGTGTGTGTCTTTTCAAATCATGTCAAATCAATTGAATTTACCACAAGTGGACTCCAATCAAGTTTTAGAAACATCTCAAGGATGATCAATGGATCAGGATGTAGCTGAGCTCAATTTCCAGTCTCATAGAAAAGGGTCTGAATACTTATTTAAATAAGGTATTTCTGTTTTTTATTTTTTATACATTTGCAAACATTTCTAAAAAACTTGTTTTTCTTTGTCATTACTGGGTATTGTGTACGGTAAATGTAACAATTTAATACATTTTATAATAAGGCTGTAACGTAACAAAATGTGAAAAAATCAAGGGGTCTGAATACTTTCCGAATGCACTGTATATATTTCCACAAGGTTGGAAGAGCTAAGAGCTGTTTGAAAAGGCTGCCTGAAATTTCAACCTGTTTTAGTGAGATGGAGTTTTACTAGTTAACAGTTCCAAACCTCTCTGCCAATAACAGCTAGTTTAAAAAAAATTCCCTCCCCACTCCCAGACAGTCCTAGTAACAATCTTTCTTGAGGAATTTCTCTTTGCTAAGAAAACATTTTTTCCCTTTGTGACCATTTTAAGGTACTTAATTGTTACCCAGATATATTCAATATTGAGATAAAAACAGCTGTATTGGACCTTTAAAGAAAATGGCAAAAAAAAATATATTTCCAAACAGGGACATTTTCGTTGCAAACAAGACACACTTATTTGGCATTGTAGAACAATTGTTGACATGAATGCATAGGCCTCTTTCCATTCTTATGTAGGCAGATGGTAAAAGCACATAGCTGTATTCATTTATATCCACTAGATGACACTGTCCCTTTAAAAGATCAGTAAATAATGTGTGCAAGGTGTTATGGGATTGCGCTTGTGCAGTGTGTAACAGTGAGAGCAACAATTACAGCGGAGAGCTGTTGTAATCCATTGGGGGTACAAAATTACCTTAGATGGATTGACATGAGGGTGTTAGCTTCTTGTTAGCTGAATACCAGTGCTCTCAGTACCACGTTGTGGAGTTGTGACCATTAATTTAAGATGGTGTTTGGGACTACCGTTTATGCATTCCATTTTTATTTCAGAGGTCCTATTTGCTCCAGGTACCCTTATTATAAATAACCTACACAGACAAAATTCAAAATCCCAGTTCTCATACAGTGGGGAGAACAAGTATTTGATACACTGCCGATTTTGCAGGTTTTCCTACTTACAAAGTATGTGGAGGTCTGTAATTTTTATCATAGGTACACTTCAACTGTGAGAGACGGAATCTTTTCTCTATCAAAAATACAGAAAATCACATTGTATGATTTTTAAATAATTAATTTGCATTTTATTGCATGAAATAAGTATTTGAACACCTACCAACCCGTACGAATTCCGGCTCTCACAGACCTGTTAGTTTTTCTTTAAGAAGCCCTCCTGTTCTCCACTTATTACCTGTATTAACTGCACCTGTTTGAACTCGTTACCTGTATAAAAGACACCTGTCCACACACTCAATCAAACAGACTCCAACCTCTTAAGGGGAGGATGGATGGGGCCATGTATCGCGAGATCTTGGCCAACAACCTCCTTCCCTCAGTAAGAGCATTGAAGATGGGTCGTGGCTGGGTCTTCCAGCATGACAACGACCCAAAACACACAGCCAGGGCAACTAAGGAGTGGCCCCGTAAGAAGCATCTCAAGGTCCTGGAGTGGCCTAGCCAGTCTCCAGACCTGAACCCAATAGAAAATCTTTGGAGGGAGTTGAAAGTCCGTATTGCCCAGCGACAGCCCCGAAACCTGAAGGATCTGGAGAAGGTCTGTATGGAGGAGTGGGCCAAAATCCCTGCTGCAGTGTGTGCAAACCTGGTCAAGAACTACAGGAAACGTATGATCTCTGTAATTGCAAACAAAGGTTTCTGTACCAAATATTAAGTTCTGCTTTTCTGATGTATCAAATACTTATGTCATGCAATAAAATGCAAATTAATTACTTAAAAATCATACAATGTGATTTTCTGGATTTTTGTTTTAGATTCCATCACTCACAGTTGAAGAGTACCTATGATAAAAATGACAGACTTCTACATGCTTTGTAAGTGGGAAAACCTGCAAAATCGGCAGTGTATCAAATACTTGTTCTCCCCACTGTATATGACAAAATCCCAAATTTTGCTTATCTGTTTTACACACATTCAAGTGCTTTCACAGCAATAAAGATGTAGGAGGATTATAGTACGTTTATATTTGTACATTGTAAAAAATAATCGAAGATGCTTGTGGTCTTGTGGTCAAATAGCTGTAATTTATGCCGCGTTCATGTGCTAGCCGGACCTCGGCACATGTTAGCAAGTTGGACATTTTCAGACATACAGTGGGGAGAACAAGTATTTGATACACTGCCGATTTTGCAGGTTTTCCTACTTACAAAGCATGTAGAGGTCTGTAATTTTTATCATAGGTACACTTCAACTGTGAGAGACGGAATCTAAAATAAGAATCCAGAAAATCACATTGTATGATTTTTAAGAAATTATTTTGCATTTTATTGCATAATATAAGTATTTGATACATCAGAAAAGCAGAACTTAATATTTGGTACAATTAATATTTGGTGCAATTACAGAGATCATACATTTCCTGTAGTTCTATACCAGGTTTGCACACACTGCAGCAGGGATTTTGGCCCACTCCTCCATACAGATCCTTCAGGTTTCGGGACTGTTGCTGGGCAATACGGATTTTCAGCTCCCTCCAAAGATTTTATATTGGGTTCAGGTCTGGAGACTGGCTAGGCCACTCCAGGACCTTGCGATGCTTCTTACGGAGCCACTCCTTAGTTGCCCTGGCTGTATGTTTCGGGTTGTTGTCATGCTTGAAGACCCAGCCACGACCCATCTTCAATGCCCTTGCTGATGGAAGGAGGTTTTCACTCAAAATATCACGATACATGGCCCCATTCATTCTTTCCTTTACACGGATCAGTCATCCTGGTCCCTTTGCAGAAAAACAGCCCCAAAGCATGATGTTTCCACCCCCATGCTTCACAGTAGGTATGGTGTTCTTTGGATGCAACTCAGCATTCTTTCTCCTCCAAACACGACGAGTTGAGTTTTTACCAAAAAGTTATATTTTGGTTTCACCTGACCATATGACATTCTCCCAATCCTCTTCTGGATCATTCAAATGCTCTCTAGCAAACTTCAGACGGGCCTGGACATGTACTGGCTTAAGCAGGGGGACACTGCAGGATTTGAGTCCCTGGTGGCGTAGTGTGTTACTGATGGTAGCCTTTGTTACTTTGGTCCCAGCTCTCTGCAGGTCATTTACTAGGTCCCCCCGTGTGGTTCTGGGATTTTTGCTCACCGTTCTTGTGATCATTTTGACCCCACGGGGTGAGATCTTGCGTGGAGCCCCATATCGAGGGATATTATCAGTGGTCTTGTATGTCTTCCATTTCCTAATAATTGCTCCCACAGTTGATTTCTTCACACCAAGCTGCTTACCTATTGCAGTTTCAGTCTTCCCAGCCTGGTGCAGGTCTACAATTTTTTTTCTGGTGTCCTTTGACAGCTCTTTGGTCTTGGCCATAGTGGAGTTTGGAGTGTGACTGTTTGAGGTTGTGGACAGGTGTATTTTATACTGATAACAAGTTCAAACAGGTGCCATTAATACAGGTAACGAGTGGAGGACAGAGGAGCCTCTTAAAGAAGAAGTTACAGGTCTGTGAGAGCCAGAAATCTTGCTTGTTTGTAGGTGACCAAATACTTATTTTCCACCATAATTTGCTAATAAATTCATTAAAAATCCTACAATGTGATTTTCTGGATTTTTTTTTCTCATTTTGTCTCTCATAGTTGAAGTGTACCTATGATGAAAATTACAGGCCTCTCTCATCTTTTTAAGTGGGAGAACTTGCACAATTGGTGGCTGACTAAATACTTTTTTGCCCCACTGTATATGACCAGTGTGATCTAGTTGCTTTGATAATCAGAATGTGCCGTTGGACTTCTGTTAAGTGCGCTTTCATGAAGTGTTGGATCACGTCCAACTACATTAACGATTTTAATTGGCCAATTTGGAATTTGAACCGGATATAATCAGAGCCAGCTGTGCAGGTTAGAATAGGGCTACATTTGGCATGTTATCTAATGGGATCAGCCAGTGCTTGACTTGGGATGAAAAAGGTGCAGGAGCTGTGTTTTTTCAAGTCGGTCCATTAGGTTATGTTTACAGAAATGTACGGTATGTTGCCTGTAAAAGAATTTATCAGGCAATGTTTTTTAGAACCCAATTCATACACTCCCATTTTTACCACAATCTTGCCGGGATAAGCCTTTTATATCTCCCGTGCACGTGCCGGAAAGTTCAGGAGTGGGAGTAGACATGGGCTATTTTAATAAACCCATTGAATATACACCATCACAAATAAATCCATTATTTCTTTATTTTATGCAGGTCCTAAGAATCATTAAGACTAATAAAATGTATTTTCAAAAGAATAGAATGGCATATTTTGAGTTTAATTATGTTACTGGTCTGTGCAGCCTATATGCTACATGGCTGAGCCATGCACATGAAATCAATCGTTATTTTGTTAATTAAACATACAAGACATACTTAGGCTACCCTGATCACAGTCAACACACATATTTTATAGTAGGCTGAAAATATCAGGAAATATAACAATTCAACAAAAGCACAACTTGAGTGATGGCAAATGTTATATCAAAGTGATATTTTGAAACAGAGAACAAGTCCCAAGCTTTTTTGATCCATGTTCAATCTTTCCTACCATCACTCCACTTTGTTAAGGAGTGGGTGTAGGGTCTTCCATTGAGTGTATCTTCATCACGATACCGATAGAAAATAATATCAATCTATATTTTCAAGAGCATGAGTCTCCTCCGGGGGCTTTTAGAGTTGCCTATACGCGATCGAGCAAAATAATAACACTTGATTTTATAGACTGCGTTATTGCATGCTAAATGTAAAGTGGACTTTACATCTAAGAAGCTATAAGCCTACTTTATTTCAATATTTGTAATTCAGTGATATATTCCCACATTAATTCTTTATGGATCCATCCAGCTGTGATTAAGAAAACAGTGCATGTAGTGGGCTATGCGAAGAGATGAATGAAGTTTCATGCCTCGCAAAGTTTAGAACTGTCAGGATTCTATAGTAACAGGCTCTTCTAGCAACCATCAAGAGCTTAAGAGCATAGTGCGTGCCAATGCCACCTCAGCATTATTTCACACTAAGCCGTAGCTAGAACTTTACCACAGTCATGACTAGGTCGGTTTGCAGAAATAAAAGTTTAGGCTTTGATGCCGGAAACATCTTTCAGAGGAAAAAAGTTGGCAGAGAAAGGTCTTGGTTGGAAAGGTGTATTAGAATGCAACAACAGTAAACCAGCAACCCAAAAGCATGCCAATTATGAAAATGAATGCAGGTCTGGGGGAGTTGGCCATTCATGTTCAAGTGAAGATTCTTTATATATACACTAATAAATCAGTTGTCAAAACATGCTAGGGTTAATAGAGGGGAATCCCAGCCTTCCAATCAGATTTCCCAGCTTTCCAGTCAGATTTATTTCTCAACAAAGCCGATGGAAAGACAACGAGTCAACGACGTTAATGCTTATAGCTAAATAGTTAAATAGTGAGAACTGGCCATACTACAAGCTATGCTTTGAATTGGATATATACAGTGGGGAGAACAAGTATTTGATACACTGCCGATTTTGCAGGTTTTCCTACTTACAAAGCATGTAGAGGTCTGTAATTTTTATCATAGGTACACTTCAACTGTGAGAGACGGAATCTAAAACAAAAATCCAGAAAATCACATTGTATGATTTTTAAATAATTAATTTGCATTTTATTGCATGACATAAGTATTTGATCACCTACCAACCAGTAAGAATTCCGGCTTTTACAGACCTGTTAGTTTTTCTTTAAGAAGCCCTCCTGTTCTCCACTCATTACCTGTATTAACTGCACCTGTTTGAACTCGTTACCTGTATAAAAGACACTTCTCCACACACTCAATCAAACAGACTCCAACCTCTCCACAATGGCCAAGGCCAGAGAGCTGTGTAAGGACATCAGGGATAAAATTGTAGACCTGCACAAGGCTGGGATGGGCTACAGGACAATAGGCAAGCAGCTTGGTGAGAAGGCAACAACTGTTGGCGCAATTATTAGAAAATGGAAGAAGTTCAAGATGACGGTCAATCTCCCTCGGTCTGGGGCACCATGCAAGATCTCACCTCGTGGGGCATCAATGATCATGAGGAAAGTGAGGGATCATCCCAGAACTACACCTCAGGACCTGGTCAATGACCCGAAGAGAGCTGGGACCACAGTCTCAAAGAAAACCATTAGTAACACACTACGCCGTCATGGATTAAAATCATGCAGCGCACGCAAGGTTCCCCTGCTCAAGCCAGCGCATGTCCAGGCCTGTCTGAAGTTTGCCAATGACCATCTGGATGATCCAGAGGAGGAATGGGAGAAAGTCATGTGGTCTGATGAGACAAAAATAGAGCTTATTGGTCTAAACTCCACTCGCCGTGTTTGGAGGAAGAAGAAGGATGAGTACAACCCCAAGAACACCATCCCAACCGTGAAGCATGGAGGTGGAAACATCATTCTTTGGGGATGCTTTTCTGCAAAGGGGACATGACGACTGCACCGTATTGATGGGAGGATGGATGGGGCCATGTATTGCGAGATCTTGGCCAACAACCTCCTTCCATCAGTAAGAGCATTGAAGATGGGTCGTGGCTGGGTCTTCCAGCATGACAACGACCCGAAACACACAGCCAGGGCAACTAAGGAGTGTCTCCGTAAGAAGCATCTCAAGGTCCTGGAGTGGCCTAGCCAGTCTCCAGACCTGAACCCAATAGAAAATCTTTGGAGGGAGCTGAAAGTCCGTATTGCCCAGCGACAGCCCCGAAACCTGAAGGATCTGTATGGAGGAGTGGGCCAAAATCCCTGCTGCAGTGTGTGCAAACCTGGTCAAGAACTACAGGAAACGTATGATCTCTGTAATTGCAAACAAAGGTTTCTGTACCAAATATTAAGTACTGCTTTTCTGATGTATCAATAACTTATGTCATGCAATAAATGTATCAAATACTTATGTCATGCAATAAAATGCAAATTAATTATTTAAAAATCATACAATGTGATTTTCTGGATTTTTGTTTTAGATTCCGTCACTCATAGTTGAAGAGTACCTATGATAAAAATTACAGACTTCTACATACTTTGTAAGTGGGAAAACCTGCAAAATCGGCAGTGTATCAAATACTTGTTCTCCCCACTGTATATAGTTAGTCTATCATAATTTTATAGGCTACAGCATGGCGGATATTTTGACGGTGTTGCAGGTGTACACTGCTGGCCATCATGGACAACGTCACCCACCCTCTGCACGCTATGGTTATGACGCAGAGGAGCACTTTCAGTCACAGACTGATCCCACCACGGTGTGCCAGAGAGCGCTACAGGAGGTCCTTCCTGCCGGCGGCTATGAGACTGTATAATGCCTCACCGGGGTGCCGTGCCGTCGGCAACATAGATCTGGAACTGTTGGGGTGCTAGGACCTAGTTTAACAATTATGCATCCATCCGTGAGTAACTCTGGTCCGTCAGCACTCATCCACTCAGGACCTATTTATTCATACAGGTCTGTATATACATACTCATGTACAGTTGTTATATTATATCACATGCAATATTGTAAGTAATTATTGGACGTAGGCATTCACTCAGGAATGCATATTAGTATCCTGCCAGTTGCACCTTTTCTCATTGCTTTTAGTATATCGAATGTGCAATAAGTGCAGTTGTCTGTAATTAAACCCTGCGCACTAAGGACTGTATTTTTAAGGGAATTACTATTATTACCCCAAATGATATCATACACACATTTAGCTATTAAAGTATCTCTTCCTGTCATTTACCTGTACAGTTTGTGTAAACATACAAGTATTCACTTATCTGTAAATATAACTGTACAGCTAATTTAACCATGCAAAATTTTCACTTACCTGTTCATTTAGCCAGTCTGTCTATTAAGTAAACTATTATTACCCTCGCTCATATCATACGCATTTTTAGCTACTGAAGTATTTCTCTGCCATCGACCTGTATAGTATAGTTAACCATCCAACATCCACCAACGTATAGTGTACATATTCAGCCAACCACCCATACTATGCAATGTCCTTTTATAGCTTTTTTTTGCACTCCAGATATCTTGTATTTCTATACTTTTTCATACTGCCGCTCTATGTATCATGTACCGTGTATCTGTCTTTTGTGTACTTTCGTTGTGGCATTTTGCACCTGCCCTGTGTTTTGTTGTAGCTGCTTGACAATGAAATTTCCCCCCCGGGGGATCAATAAAGTACCTATCTATCTATCTATCTATCTATCTGTAACTGTGGTATGCGCTGCCAAATCGGGAAGTGCCTGCTTTTGAGTGACAAAAACTCCTCCCTTCAGATTGACATTAAAAAGTGAAGGCTCTATCACTGGCAAAAATAATGACTGTCATGTAAAACCATTAAAAGGTGAAGGCTCTATCACTGATAGAAATAATGACTGTCATGTAAAACCATTAAAAGGTGAAGGCTCTATCACTGATAGAAATAATGACTGTCATGTAAAACCATTAAACGAAATATAGCCTACAAAAGCCACCTGGCTATGTTCTCATTATTTGACCAGTTGAAAAGCATCAATGTGGTAACATTTTCAGAACCCTTAAATTGTCAGAGGCTACATTTAAAACATATATAACAGGCTAAAACAAAATAAGCTACATGCCTAATAGCCCATATAATAGCCTATAGTACAACAATAATGTAAATAATGACTGTATCTTTATGGTTTTATTGAATACAGCTATCCAACTTATTATCACGCTTTAGGAAGAGAGGTAGCCTAAACGGAAATACGAAGATGGCACTCATTGTGCAGCTTGTCACCGTCGAGCGACTCAATAATACAGACCCCACAGAAATGTCCATCATCTTCCTGATCATCACAGGGAGGGGGGGCAAGGAAGGAGAGGGAGGGGTGAGGGGAGGGTTTTCTGGTTGGGGAACGATCAATGTGTGAGTTTCCCTGTGGCTCCTGAATTTTGTTACACATCCATGGACTTATCAACACTAAATATAACAATTATCAAATTAATATAACATTCCTTTCTGAAATACAATGGCAACACTAGCTATTCTCTCTTGGAATTTGAAAAGCTTAAATTGTCCTGTTCCATCTGTTTTGATATCCTAGCAAGAAACCATATTGATATAGCAATGCTCCAAGAAACACACCTGCTCCATAAGGACACACATAGAATGCAGAACCATTTTTAAAAACTGGCTGCTTTTTCATCAGCCAAAAAACTAAAAGTGTAATCATAATGATACATGAGAAACTCCAAATCACCATCTTGGGTAAAAGCAAAGACCAAGAAAGCAGAATCACTTTCCTTAAATGTATCCATAATGGAAAGAAAATTGCCTTTATTAATGTGTATGCTCCAAATTTATTTTGGAGCATGTTTTGGATATCTGAACAGCATTGTTAGAATTATTTGAATTCCATCTGGTTATTGTGACAGACATGAATGCCACTTTGGACATGCGGGACAAATCTACAGGCAACCAAGGCTCTCCAACATACACTATATACCAAACATTAGGAACACCTAAGAACAGCCTAAATTTGTCTGGGATGGACTCTAAAAGGTGTTGAAACCGTCTCCAATGCTTCCCACAGTTGTGTCAAGTTGTCTGGATTTCCTTTGGGTGGTGGACCATTCTTGATACACAAGGGAAACTGTTGAGCGTGAAAACCCAGCAGTGTTGCAGTTCTTGACACAAACCTAACACCTACTACCATACCCAGTTTAAAGGCACTTCAATATTTTGTCTTGCCCATTCACCCTCTGAGACAATCCATGTCTCAAGGCTTAAAATTCCTTCTTTAACCTGTCTCCTCTCCTTCATCTACACTGATTGAAGGGGATTTAACAAGTGACATCAATAAGAGATCACCTGGTCAGTCTATGTCATGGAAAGAGCAGGTGTTAATGTTTTCTATTCTCTCCGTTTACAACCTCATTGATGCCTGGCAAGCACATAGTCCAAAAGCAAAGGAGTACACTTTCTACTCAAACAGGCATAAAACAATATCCGAACGGATGTAATATTATTATCTGCACCTCTATTTTCTCAAATTAAGAAAATATACAACATATGAGCTTGTCTGATCACAACGCCTACTATTGCCAACGACACATTTCAGAATCTCCTAAAAGAGCCACAAGATGGCGTTTCAACGTTTCGTTACTACAAAATCCTACATTCTGTGATCAATTTGAAATGTAACTAAATTAATTCATAATGATCAATAAAAATTCCGTTGATGACCTCGGATTCTATGTGATGCCTCCGGTATTATAAACAATTATGCTATTGCATTTGCATCTGGGTTGAATAAATCACAATTAAAGAAGATATCAGAATTGGAAATGTTGTTAACTGAGCATTCTCAACAAACACTAACCTGGTAGCTATTACTCTTTCCAAAGTCAAGACGGAACTTAATATATTAATAAGACAGAGAGCAGAATGTGCCATCCATCGAGTTAGACTCAACCATTACTTCCATGGTAATAGTCCCAGTCATTTACTGGCCAACAAGCTATGCAGTAATGATCAGTTAGCTGATATAGCAACTATTGAATCTGAAACATGAGAATTACTATCAGAACCCAAATTAATCAAAGATTATCCCGCTTCTAAAAAATAACTGTACACCTGAAATCCACACCAAGCCAGACTGTAATTTCACTCAACAGAGGAAGCTGCCTCGCTGGGAGCCCAAATCTCTCTCAGTGAACTCAAAAAAGTATTGGATAGCATGAATAAAGGCAAATCACCTGGATGGCATTGTATTCCCCTCTATTTAAAGATGTGGAATCAATTAGTTCCACTATTGCTCGAAATTATTAGCATAGCCATTCACACGGGTTCATTTGGGAGAGATGTGAATACAGCTCTAATTTCACTTTTGTAAAAAAAAATTAAAAATAAGGATGCCACCCAGTGTTCTTACTATCACCCCGTATCTTTGATAAACACAGATATAAATATTTTTTCCAAAATGTTGTCATCCTGTCTCGATAATCCTCGGATAACATCTGTCGACTATTACATATCTTAAATGCTTCATCAGAAACAACAGATACTTGGGCTGTTTTATCTCTCAATGCAGAAAAAGCTTTTGATAGACTAGAATGGTCATACAGTATACCTGGTTTGTCTTGGAGCATATGGGGCGACAGGTAGCCTAGCGGTTAGAGCGTAGGGCCAGTAACCGAACCTGTCTATGTGTCCTTGAGCAAGGCACTTAACCCTAATTTGCTCCAGGGGCTGACCCTGTAGGTAGGCCGTCATTGTAAATAAGAATGTGTTTTATACTGACCTGCCTAGTAAAATAAAGGTTAAATAAAACAAATATGGGAATTGGCTCCAATTTAATGAATATAATTAAAATTCTATATGCCAATCCCTCAGCCATAGTTATAACAGGCAATATCTGCTCTGCTCCGTTCAGAATTATTAGAAGCAGCAGACAACGTGATTCTATGTCTCCTTTGCCATTCACGTTTTCCATGGAACCCCTGGCCCAGGCATCTCGTCAATCGAGGGAAATAACACCAATTTCCCTAAAACCTACTGATCACTTAATCTTATTATACGCAGATTATATTTTACTATATCTAGACAATGTATCTCAATCCCTCCCAAACGCATTGAATATCATAGATAAATTCAGCTTAATCTCAAGGCATCCTGCAGCAGCTGGTTGACTGGGTGGGCTACGGCCTCGAGAAGTGGGCGTGGGTGCCTTCCCGGGACATCCTGGATCCGGGACTTGTTCGGGACTTCAACCAACTACGTGGTGGTTGCCTTGCCTCCGTGGCTGGAGCCGCTCCTTGAAGGGGGGGGGTACTGTCATGGTTCCACCTGTCACCACAGGGCGGCAGAGATCGTCCTAGAGACATTAATGACACTCAGATGTGTCCTATTACTCATTTTGATTGCCCTGTTAAGTGAGGTGTGTTTTCTGTTTTCTTTGCAGAAGCTTGAATTGTTGGCCGTGTGCATTTGTCTCCTGAGTGAGTTTTTGAGACTTAGTGTTTGTTGTTTTCCCCATGTTACTGTGATCCTTTGGTTACCGTTTCTCAGTAAAGTATGTATGTTTATCCTTAACCACTGAATCCTCATCTGGTCTCTTCTCTGCACCTGGGTCCAACCTCACCATGTCACACAGAATGTAAAAAGAAGCCTCGAATGCACAGCAAAGTTGATAATGTGAGATTTCAAAACTATTAAAACCATGACGAGAGAGAGACTCAACGATTACAGCAAATAGCTGCTGTTTTTATGAGTAAGTTCATGTTTAAGTTGTTATTCAGCACTGTCAACACTTTGTTCAACACTTTCATAAGCTATAAAATGTGCGTGTTCTGATGAGCTTGTGTTGTTATTATTTGCGGCTTGTGTCTTGTTTATTATCAAGGAATATTTAACTTTCTCTGGTCATAGAAGTAATAACATGATTTGGTGCATGAGGCAGTAATAATGCAGTGCGACTTAAATTTAGCCATCAACTGGATTAAGACTGTGTCCCCTTTTCTCAGCGGAGGGAGGGAGAGAGGAGGGACGGTGAGTCGGGTGAGAGGCATCCTCACCGCTGCTCCCTCCCTCCCTCCTCTCAGAATGACCATCAGTCCAGAAAAAAACACATATATTATTATGCTCACTCAGTTGTGCCTGACAAATAATACAACAAATCATCTCTTACCAGTGTGATCATATACCTAACATGCTGAAATATAATTTCAAAATGGTCCTAGAAGAACAACATTGGCAAGGCAGCCAGTACGCAGTGATAATATATTGGGCTTTTAGCCTACTGCACAAACCTCATTGCTACAGAACAGTTTTTAATTGGTTAATGTTGCATAGGTTAATGTTTTTTAAGTCGTGTATGAAAAAAAATCTGTGCAGTACATCTCGGCTTGCATTTTGACTTAGAAAGTGATCTTGACTCAGAAAAGGTTGGTGATGACTGGTCTAGCCCAATTTCAGATAGACTCCATAGGAGGAGTGCATGATCAACCGTAATGAATGCTTTCGACAGATCAATCTAAAGGGCAGTACAGTGCTGTCTCCTGTCTAGTGCATTATCTATGTCATTTATGACTAGAGAAGCAGCCGAGATGGTGCTGTGTCCTGGCCTAAAGCCTAACTGGTGAGCATTCAGAATACATTTTCTATCTAAAAAGGACCACAGCTGAGAGTTCAAATAATTTTGCTAGACATGAAGGTTTTGAGATTGGGTGATAATTATTAAGATCGCAGGGATCACCACCTTTGTGGAGCTGGAGAACAAGGGCCACTTTCCACACCTTAGGAATAACACTCAAGAGAATGGATAGATAAAAAATATGTGTCAAGGGTGTAGCAAGCCGTAGAAGACAGGGGTCAAGCATTTCTACCCCAGTAGATTGTTTTTACATCAATAACTTAGAGAGCGTCCAGAACTTCCCTAGTAGTGACTTGCCGAAGATAGAACAATGGATCACCATTTACATTAGCAGGCAAGTCTGTGATTGAACAGGGGTGCAAATCCGTGATGAACAGTCTTTTCAGAATTGTCCTTATTGTCTACTACTGTAATTCGCTCTGGATAAGAGTGTCTGCTAAATAACAAAAATGTAAATAAAAAATGATCTCTCTCTCTGCTGGTGATATGTTGTATGTGCAATGATACAAATTACATTAGTGACATTGGCTAATATGCCAATTTCTCAGTATGAAATTAGTCCTAAACTTCAAAAACTAGCAGAGATCCCTATATGGAACTGTGCTTGGGGAGTAGGCCCAGTTTCAAATGGATATACCCTTAAAGTAGGTCAGAGATTACAATAAATAGATATCTCAAATGGGATTCGAACTTTCAGCAAGCGGCAAAAATCTCCAGGTTCACAAAACCGTGAGCTAATTGTCCGGTTATAAAATGGTGTGTGTTTTAGCAACTTTGATTAGCAGATTAGCGTTTGACTTCTGTTAAGGACGTAGAAAAGTG
Organism: Thymallus thymallus; assembly: GCA_023634145.1. NCBI lineage: Eukaryota > Metazoa > Chordata > Actinopteri > Salmoniformes > Salmonidae > Thymallus > Thymallus thymallus. The sequence continues at coordinate 14,540,771 of CM042389.1, read as the reverse complement.
TTCTATCACTACCAACTATGTCAACGATTTTAATTGGCTGATCCGGAATTTGAACCGGCGAGGTTAGCAAAGGGCTAAATGTGCCAGGTTATGTAATGGGAACAGCTAACATGTACAGCATATTCGGAAAGTATTCAGACGCCTTGACTTTACCACATTTTGTTACGTTACAGCCTTATTCTAAAATAAAATAAAAATCCTAATCAATGTCTCTGAGATTGAACTTGGGTGTATCCTGTTTCCATTGATCATCCTTTAGGTCCCCAAAAACACATTGGCCTCCATCATTCTTAAATGGAAGAAGTTTGGAACCACCAAGACTCTTCCCAGAGCTGCCCGCTCAGCCAAGGGCCTTGGTCTGGGAGGTGACCAAGAACCCAATGGTCTCTCTGATAGAGCTCCAGAGTTCTTCTGGAGAAACTTCCAGAAGGACAACCATCTCTGCAGCAATCAGGCCTTTATGGTTGAGTGACCAGACAGAAGCATCTCCTCAGTAAAGGCACACGATTTAACTATTTGGCCTGAATGAAAGGGTCACGTCTGGAATAAACCTGGCACCATCCCTACGGTGAAGCATGGTGATGGCAGTATCATGCCGTTTTCAGCGGCAGGGACTGGGAGACTAGTCAGGATCAAGGGAAAGATGAACTGAGCAAAGTACAGAGAGATCCTTGATGAAAACCTGCTCCAGAGCGCTCCGGATATTAGAAGGTTCACCTTCAAACAGGACAACAACATTAAGCACAAAGCCAAGATAACGCAGGAGTGGCTTCGGGACAAGTCCCTGAATGTCCCAGCCAGTGCCCGGCCTTGAACCCGATCAAACATCTGTGGAGAGACCTGATAATACCTGTGCAGCAACGCTCCTCATCCAACAGAGCTTGAGAGGATCTGCAGAGAATAATGGGAGAAACTCCCCAAATACAGGTGTGCCACGTTTGTAGCGTCATACCAAAGAAGACTTGATGCTGCCAAAGTTGCTTCAACAAAGTACTGAGTAAAGGGTCTGAATTTATTTATACATGTTTTATTTAACCTTTATTTAACTAGGCAAGTCAGTTAAGAACAAATTCTTATTTACAATGACGGCCTACACTGGTCAAACCCGGACGACACTGGGCCAATTGTACGCCGCCTTATGGGACTCCCAATCACGGCCGGTTGTGATACAGCCTGGATTCAAACCAGGGTGTCTGTAGTGACGCCTCTAGCACTGAGATGCAGTGCCTTAGACCGCTGCGCCACTCGTTGTGCTATTTCTAATAAAAAGGGTTATTGTGTGTAGATTAATGAGAATGTATTTTTTTATACCTTTTAGAATAAGGCTGTAACATAACAAAATGTGGAAAAAGTCAAGGGGTCTGAATACTTTCTGAAGGCACTGTAGCCTTTGATTACTTGCAACTATGTCAATAATTTGAATTGGCTGATGCTTAAACTTGAGCTAAAACTTAAACTTTTTCTAATGTTTGCAAGTAAGGCCTCACCAAGTTTATTCAAAGAAAGTTTAAAGGTTGTTGTAAAGTTTTAGAATAAAATAAACCAAAGGTGCTGTCTTCTAACATTAGTATATAAACACTTTTAGAATTATAATAAGCAACTCATTTTTTGAATAAGAAGTGTTAAAAATGTTTACCACATTACTCAACACATTACAAAACAAAAAGAAAAAAAATGACACCTGCTCAGAGTTCTGCCACAAACCTCCCGTGGACCAATGACTTAGCCACAGGGCATGTATGCACACACACGAACACACACATACACACACACTAAACGCCTGTCCCTAACCAGACACTTGCTTACTCTGACTGTGATCTGATTCACCCTGAGGACCCTTGGGCAAGGCAGGCAGATATCCCCTCACATGTCATCAGTGTATTAAATAGCAACACATTAACATCTCTTCCACTAGCCTGAGGTACTCCCAGACAAGATGCCTCATCTCTTTTTGATGGACTTTGTCCCAATGCAATTAGAAAATCTGGACGCATGCAAGTCGATTTGATTAGTCTAGATTTCCTCAGCTGGGCTTTGTGTCAGGGGCTTTACTGTTTATTTGATCTGATGAACTGCAGTCCATACAGTAATCTAGTGCCATAGCTGCGGGAAGGTTTCCACGCTGCAGACGGCTATATCCGTCCGCTAATACATGAATTGTAAAGCCCCCCGTGAGAGCGGGAGAGAGAGCTGGAGAGAGAGCGGGAGAGGAAGAGTCGAAAACAGGAGGGCCAGGGACAAGGTAGCACGTCTGGTGAACAGGTCAGGGTTCCATAGCCGCAGGAGCAGCAGCACGACCAGGTGGACTGGGGACAGTCCTGAGGCATGGTCCTAGGGCTCAGGTCCTCCGGGGGGGAGGGAGAAGCATACTTAAATTCACACAGGCCACCAGATAAGACAGGAGAATTAAAACAGATATAACAGACTGACCCTATTGACTGCAGCAGTGTTCAAACAGCAGGGCGATGATTACCTCCAAATATGATTTATTAATCAAGTCACACACATTAGTCTGTTTCCTTTTACAAGATAATCAACAGCTTTCCATACATTTCATCAGCCATTGATGTCAAATGGATTTAGGGCTCTATTCAATCAGATCCCCTTTAGCCAACATCCACGTAGCTGTTGTTATGGCAGTGTTGGAAATCCACAAGCGCCTCCTGGCATTATACCTAAAGCGGGCATTGCAATTGGCTGCACGGAGTACCATTAAGAGAAATCCCATGCAGCCTAGTTCACAAGTTCGAACACTGGAATTATTTAATGATTTTCAATTTGAGCGTCGTTATTTCTATATAGCCTACCTTTTCTAGTTCTGAACTTTTAACGTGAGTGGGACAGGTGTAGCTTTGTGGCAATGATCAAGAGCAGCTGATCACCCATTTGACAGCTCCAATGCAGATACACCTCTGACACCGCCAAAACATCAGCTATGCGGGTATCAGCTATAACGCTTGGTCTGATTGAATCTAGGCCTTAATTTACTGCCAGTGATTCACCTGAGTGAGTAATACTACAAAACATTAATTATAGATGCAACTTAACTTCTATCATTACATTTTTGCCATAATTTTTTATTCCATACAAGGGGGAAGTAAATAATGAATACACACTGAGGTACTGTATATCAATTCGGTAACACTTACTTGACACCCAGCGTCATAACACGTCATAACCATGTCATATTATTTCATAACTTGTCATAACCTGTCATAATAAGGTCATAACACTGTCATGATGCATACCTATGCCTGTTGTGACATATATAGCATTATTTTATGGCTGGTTATGACACCTACATAAGAGTGTCAAAACCAAAGTGTATTCAAATGTGTTTTTTTCCCTGCCAAGAAGTTTCCTTTAGTTTGAAAGTTAGTTTCTTAAGTCCTTTGTCGTTTTTGTAATTCATTCTTTACCGTTTTTTCCCAACATATTTTAAATAACTTGTAGAAAATAGACTTTATGACACTTTCATAAAGCATTGTGACCATCCTGTGTCCCTTTACTTGGACTAAGAAAATGCACTTCATGACGATAATCATATTCATAAGCCAGATAGGCATATCACGTACATGACCTTATATCAGTCATCAGTCAAAAAGAGGGTGTCTTGTCCTGCTCCAGTCATCAGAAACCGAGCATTGGGGTAGGTGCATGTCTGACGTTAGGTGTGTGCAATTATAGTGATAATTTTATTAAGAAAATGTTATATAACCTAAACATACCATTGACAAGTACACTATGGTGTAATGGAATGTTTTGCCTTGTGTGGTAAGTTTTGTGAGTTTTGACACTCTTATGTAGGTGTCACTTCCTTTACTACACCCATAACAGAAGTCATTTATGCGCAGTCCATTTATGATTCAGTGGACTGCGCATTTTCTATAGCCTTTTCACATGATGGAAATTCAAAAATTAGATTAAATCGATTTAAAGGCAATGTTCCCACATTAGCAGACACTGCATTCACAGTAAACGCTGCACATGTCAGATCAATTGGAAATTACATTTAAATTAAAATGGGGCTATAACGCTGATCTCCGGCGATACGGATTGTATCGAGCCCTTAAAGTCGTTATTAACATTATGTGGGCAGACTTTTAAACTTCTAACCTAAAATGCCACCGACATATTACATTTCACTGCTGCAGTACTTGTTTTGGTTTATAGCAAGTGAGATATCAGAACTGAAATCAGTGTTCCATCATACAGCAGCTTTACTGTATGCTCAGGTAAAATGAAGCCTCAGCCACCACCCCAGACTGTTGACTGTTCTCTCTCTCTCTCTCTCTCTCTCTCTCTCTGTCAACTGCCCTGAGAGAGTCTGCTATCAATTCCTTTCCCTATCACAGCCATCATGGCAGCTCCAATCCCCCCGGTCTTCACCAGTCGAAGTGGAACATTGTCTCTGCCCTCACATAATGCCAAAAGATATCCAGGAAAGAAACAACTCTCAACAATGGGAAATACTTGAGACGGAGGCCTTCTCTACAATCTGTTACAGTTAAAGAGGACATTTTCATTTTCATTTTCAAGATAATTGTGGCACCAAGTTCCCTTGCCTTACCTGGGCTCCCGAGTGGCACAGTAGTCTAAGGCTCTGCATCTCAACGCTAGAGGCGTCACTACAGACACCCTGGTTCGAATACAGGCTGTATCACAATCCAGCCGTGATTTGGAGTCCCAAAGGGCGGCGCAGAATTGACCCAGTGTAGTCCGGGTTTGGCCAGGGTAGGCCGTCATTGTAAATAAGAATTTGTTCTTAACTGACTTGCCTAGTTAAATAAAGGTAAAACATGTTTTAAATAAAGTGTAATCTTGCTCCACTCCCAAAGGAGATGTAATGTTCTCACCGGCGACAATAGTAAGTTAATTTTTAAATGCCAATTTCCAAGAACACCTGTTGCTCACATACATGTTCTGTTTCACTAAGAAGTCATTTGAACCACTTGTGATTCTTTATTGATTTAATATACTGTATTATGATTGTTCTGAAACATTAGGTGAACTACACCAGACATTGAGTTACCTTAGTTAAAAAGTACTCTTACATTTAAAATCTCTTTCATAATGGGGCCTGTCAGCCAAATAAAATGGTTCTTATTAAGTAAAATGTAATTAAAAAGTAATTACATTTTGATTGATCCAGAAGGATATTGAATCTTCATAATAATTGTGTTTGTATTTATTTCAAAGAATGACATTTATTTTAAGTTCAACGTTTTGATAGAGAGTTGACACATTTGTTTAATTATTCAAAATGCAATTAAATCATTGAGTGGGCGTATTAGGCATATTTACATGTTCATTCTGTTTGTATGATCTCATGTTAAAAAATGTTGAAGTAACATGGCTACAGGTTCACCTGCCTCACCTAAAGCCCATTCTGGTGGGAAGCTGCTATAGACCACCAAGTGCTAACAGTCAGTATCTGGATAACTTGTGAAATGCTTGATAATGTATGTGATATCAACAGAAAGATATATTTTCAGTCAACCTACCAGAGTAGTTATTGTGATCACTACCGGATGTAGTGATCACAATATAGTAACCTAATATAGTGTATAAGAGGTCATACAATACGATTTGTCATGATTCCTATGTTGTTGATGTAAATAATATTTGTTGGCATGTGGTGTGTAATGAGGAGCAACCAGACGCTGCACTTGGCAAATGATTTGAAATTGCTTATTCCAGTTACTAATAAGCATGCACCCATTAAGAAAAGGACTGTAAAACCCTGTTAAACCCTGTGGATTGATGAGGAATTTAAAATGTGTATGTTTGAGAGGCAAAAGGAATGGCAAATAAGTCTGGCTGCACAATCAATTGGCAAACGCACTGCAAATTGAGAAATCATGTGACTAAACTAAATAAAATAAGAAGAAACTACACTATGAAACAAAGATAAATGACATAAAGAATGATAGTAAAAAACTTTGAAGCACCTTAAATGACATTTTGGTCAAAAAGGCCAACAGTTCCTGTCACAATTTGGAGTTAAGGGATGATACATGGAGCGCTGGTTGAGTGTCATTCCTTTTTATTTTGGAGTGGTTCTCTCGAAGCACAAAATAACAAAAGGAGAATGAATATACTAAGTGACTTACTTTTCTTGTGACACAGTGTAGACAGGCACAAACAATGATCCACACACAGGTGGATGTGTGGGGAGCCTAAATACAATCCCCAATCAGAGACAACCCTTGTCTCTGATTGAGGATCATACTCTTCTAGTTAGGGTGTGAGGGCTTGATTGTGGTCCTTCCACTCCCCCTGGTGGGAGTTAGAGGCCTTACCACAATCAAACCCTCACAGTTCCATCATTCATTGAATCAGATTCATCACAAAATCCACTGATATTACCAATTACTTTTTTTTTTTTTATTGGCAAGATTAGCAATTTTAGGCATGATATGCCACCAACAAACGCTGACAATACACATCCAAGTATAACTGATAAAATTATGAAAGACAAGCATTGTAATTTTGAATTATGTAAAGTGAGCGTGGAATAAGTTAGAAAATGATTGTTGTCTATCAACAATGACAAGCCACCGGGTCTGACAACTTGGATGGAAAATTACTGAGGATGATAGCGGATGATATTGCCACTCCTATTTGCCATCTCTTCAATCTAATCTTACTAGAAAGTGTGTTCCCTCATGGCTGGAGGGAAGCAAAAGTCATTCCGCTAAGGATAGTAAAGACCCCTTTAATGGCTCAAATAGTTGACCAATCAGCCTGTTACCAACACTTAGTAAACGTTTGGAAAAAATTGGGTTCACTGTAAACTAATTGACAACAGACGTTCAGCACGCTTATAGGGAAGGATATTCAACAAGCACGGCACTTACACAAATGATTGGTTGAGAGAAATTGATGATAAAAAGGTTGTGGGAGCTGTTTTGTTAGACTACAGTGCGTTTTTTTTTCATTATCGATCATAGTCTGCTGATGGAAAAACATATGTGTTATGGCATTACACCCACTGCTATATTGTGGATAAAGAGTTACCTGTCGAACAGAACACAGGTGTTTTTTAATTGAAGCCTCTCCAACATAATCCAGGTAGAATCAGGAATTCCCCAGGTCAGCTGTCTAGGCCTACTACTGACATGCCACTGGCCGTAAAGCCAGTGTGCAGTTAGTTTAAGAATGGGTGGCAAGGAATAAGTTAGTCCTAAATATTTCAAAAACTAAAAGCATTGTATTTGGGAAAAATCTTTGAGGTGACTAAACTGCTTGGAGTAGCCCTGGATTGTAAACTGTCAGGGTCAAAACATGTTGATACAACAGTAGCTAAGATGGGGAGAAGTCTGTCCATAATAAAACACTGCTCTGCCTTTTTAACAACACTACCAACAAGACAGGTCCTACAGGCTATAGTTTTGTCGCACCTGGACTACTGTTCAGTTGTGTGGTCAGGTGCCGCAAAAAGGGACTTAGCAATTGCAATTGGCTCAGAACAGGGCAGCACGGCTGGCTTTTAAATGTACATGTAGAGCTAACATTATTCATATGCGTGAAAAATCTCTCATGGCTCAAAGTGGAAGAGAGATTGACCTCATCTCTACTTGTTTTTTGAAGAAGTGTTGGCATTCTTAATATACCGAGGCGTCTGTTTAAACTACTAGCACACAGCTCGGACACCTGTGCATACCCCACAAGACATGCCACCAAAGGTATCTTTACAATCCCCAAGTCAAGAACAGACTATGGGAGGCGCAAAGTATTACATAGAGCTATGGCTACATGGAACTCTATTCCAGGTTAATGATGCAATCAGTTGAATCAGATTGAAAAAACTGATAAAATTCACCTTATGGAACAGCGGGGACTGTGAAGAGACACACACACACACAGGCACAGACACACATACACATGATAAGACACACACTCCGCACACACGTACACATGGATGTTGTAAATGTGATAGTGGAGTAGTGGCCTGAGGGAACACACTAATGGGTAAAGTGTTATGAAATGTAATGTCATGTAATATTTTAAAACTACCTTAATGCTGCTGGATCCTTAATAAATACAAATACAAATGTAACTCATCTAAATTCATTTTAGTTAGCATTTTCCTTAAAGTCTCAATGCTTATTATTGCCTCGCTGTATTAATTTCCAGACACCATTTCATTTAGGAAGGTGTAACATTTTTGCAATTGTATTGTGTATATTACAAGTTTCTTCCAAACTAACAGCCCCTCATTATACTCTACAGCCAAACGTGTCAGCTATGTGATAAGTAAATAGATTTATTTTTTAGTCTTTGAACACCTGGGGCCATTACGGAGTAGTGCCTCTACCTGGCGGAGTATCATCTTTTGCTCAGCTTGGTGAAATGGGCAGGTAATGACATAGAAAGGAAGAGAAACCCAATGGTGCCAATTTCTGCAGAAAACCAACAGTGCACACCATTACTTTTACCTACGGAAACCAAGTAATTCAATAACGTTGCTCCAACACAACACCTCCACTGTTTGAAAGAGCCAACACAGAACTGTTTAAATTAGCATTTGTGCTAGTGTGTGTGAAAAAGATGCACTAGCTTGGGGAATACAGTCAATAAGTCGGAGAATGGGCAACAACACCTGTCACCCCCATCTACAGCTCCTTTCATCCACTTTATTCTGCCTGGCCATGTTGCCTTGGCAACTGCAGAGTTTAAGCACATGCAGTATAGTAGGCTCTGGGGGTCCTCCTAAGCTTCCTTGAAGACTTGGCCAGACAAATAGTGTTTGGTTCACCTTAAGTGATTAAAATGAAGCCTTAATAACTAACTAATTTGGAGGGGGTGGCAGCAGTTTACTCCTCAGAGAGCAACAACAATAGACAAACCACCTGTTTTCTGCCAGCCAGATGTTCACGTGTGGATGAGAGGATGTTTTTATTTTGTGTGGATGAAATGTGTTGTAGTCCAGTAGGCTATCACACAGCATGCATGTTTTTTATTACCTGTGGTGTATGATGAATCAATGATTAAACCTCTACTGTGTCAAACCAAAATTGTATTCCCCATGCCCAAGTTTCATGCTAATGGGGAACTCCACTCAAAAACTATATACATATTAAAAAAAATATTTGTCCACTGTTGATACAGTCCCTAAATGTTTTGCATGTCAGCAGTCAAGTTCTCAAGATATTGGAAAGTGTCACCGGCCACATTATCATGATGATGCTAAATTCTGTTGCAGTGTTACTCTAGTTGTTGTTAGCATTGCTATGATTCTGTCTAAAACTATTTTTAAATAGCTTCTTAGTCCATCAGGCTGATATAACAGATGTCTATACTGCTGAATAATGGATGTTGTTATTGTCAGCTCTAGTGTTGAATGGTTTATTGGTACGACAGTATTATCACGGTACCATGATACTTATGATACCAACATCTTAGAATACCGTAGAACTGTTTCGTATGATACTACCACATTTTCCTGCCCTTTCAAAGTAATGAACCCGCTGGCGCCTCTTAATAAAGTCAGTTTTGTTCATAAATTCACTTAAATGTTGGAAGCAACACTAGTCTCTTGCAGTGGTGATTTTAGCATGTAAATCTTGGTGGGGCAAAACCCCCCAAAAAGTGGGATGCATGCCGGCAAAGACACTACACAACACAACACTAAACAATACATGAATTGCACTATAACGGTGACAAACAGTGCCCACAAACTGGAGTCCCAACAGCAGTCCCAACACCTTACCACTGCTATACCTGGCTATCAGCGGAGCCTTGTCTAGCAGCGAAACAGTTAATTCAGGCTCATTTACTGTTTTGTTTATTTTTGTTACTGAAAATATGGGGCTCAAAACGGGTCGCCACTGGTCTCTTGTATGCGCCAGTCCTATAATGTCCACTTCACTTTGATGCACATATCACTTGTGAGAATCAGCCAGCCGGCAGCCGCATCCCCTTCTAGCCATCACTCACCTGCTTCTCTCTGTCCTCATTTTTTAAATATAATTTAGCCGTGATGGTGAGCGGGGATGCAGTCCATGATGAGTCTTTTGTTGTTACATTTGTACATTTGTTACATTGGAGAAGAGTGCAGAGTGAGCAAAGTTGAAAGGCTGGTCATGGCTCACATCAACACCATTATCCCCGAAACCCTAGACCCACTTCAATTTGCATATCGCCCCAACAGGTCCACAAATGATGCAATCTCTATTGCACTCAAAACTGCCCTTTCCCACCTGGACAAAAGGAACACCTACGTGAGAATGCTGTTCATTGACTACAGCTCAGCGTAGTGCCCCTCAAAGCTCATCACTAAGCTAAGGACCCTGGGACTAAACACCTCCCTCTGCAACTGGATCCTGGACTTCCTGACAGGCCGCCCCCAGGTAGTAAGGCTAGGTAACAAAACATATGCCACGCTGATCCCCAACACGGGGGCCCCTCAGGGTTGCGTGCTTAATCACCTCCTGTACTCCCTGTTCACCCATGACTGCATGGCCAGGCACGACTCCAACACCATCATTAAGTTTGCAGACGACACAACAGTGGTAGGCCTGTACACCGACAACGATGAGACAGCCAATAGGGAGGAGGTCAGAGACCTGGTCGTGTGGTTCCAACAACCTCTCCCTCAACGTGATCAAGACAAAGGAGATGATTGTGGACTACAGGAAAAGGAGGACCGAGCACGCCCCATTCTCATCAACGGGGCTGTAGTGGAGCAGGTTGAGAGCTTCAAGTTCCTTGGTGTCCACATCACCAACAAATGATCATGGTCCAAACACACTAAGACAGTTGTGAAGAGGGCAAGTCAAAGCCTATTCCACCTCAGGAGACTGAAAAGATTTGGCCCTCAAAATTTTAAAAGACTCCAGCCACCCTAGTCATAAACTGTTCTCTCTGATACCGCACAACAAGGGGTACCAGAGTGCCAAGAATAGGTCCAAAAGACTTCTACCCCCAAGCCATTTTTTTTGTTTAACCTTAATCATTTTTATTTAACCTTTATTTAACTAGTCAAGTCAATTAATAACAAATTAATATTTACAATGACGGCCTACCGCGGCCTACCCCGGCCTACCCTAACCCGGACAACGCTGGGCCAATTGTACGCCGCCCTATGGGACTCCCGATCACGGCCGGTGGTGATGCAGCCCGGGATCGAACCATTGTCTGTAGTGACGCCTCTAGCACTGAGATGCAGTGCCTTAGACCTTAGACTCCTGAGCAGCTAATCAAATGGCTACCCGGACTATTTGCATTGTCCCCCATCTTTTATGCTGCTGCTACTCTCTGTTAATCATCTATGCATTGTCACTTTAACTCTACCTACATGTACATATTACCTCAATTATCTGGACTAACCGGTGCCACCGCACATTGACTCTGTACCGGTATCCCTGTTTATAGCCTCGCTACTGTTATTTTACTGCTGCTCTTTAATTATTTTATATTTTTTACTTATCTATTTTTTACTTAACACTTATTTTTCTGCATTGTTGGTTAGGGGCTTGTAAGTAATCATTTCACTGTAAGCTCAAACCCTGTTGTATTCGGCGCATGTGACAAATAAAATGTTATTTGATTTGATTTGAAGTTGATACATTGGAGCAATGTGCAGAGCGAGAAAAGTTGATACATTGTATAATTTCATAAAGCACAGGCCAGTCTGAGTAGGCTTTGCAAATTCGCTGTCACGCAGTCTCTGAGTGCCAGAGAGGATAAATAGAGCACAGCTTGGCGACAGGCATGCTTGCGGCTTTACAGCAAAGAAAACATCTTCAGCTCAAACTGTAAAAAAAAATATGACCCATATTACCAGAGTTACCTTTTTTCCTGCGCGATTTCGCACCAATTATATATAATTTCACAAACCATGTCGCGGGGTGTTTTAAAGTAATCCCGGGTCGCTAATTATTGGTTTGATAAACAACTTTGTTCAGTCAGGCAAATTTGATTGGCAGGTAGGATTTATAAAGGCCTAATGTAAGCCTAAACTATATCAACAAATCTATCTCTTTCTGGTTGTCCTTAAATTCTGTTTGGTACCTAATGCTTTTCAAGTTGGGAACAGTGTGTGTATGTGTTTGTGGGAGAGAGAGTGGTGTGTGTGTGTTTGAGAGGGAGGGAGGGAGGGAGGGAGGGAGGGAGGGAGGGAGGGAGGGAGCTCTGTGTGAGTCTGTTTACTGAAGAGTAAAGAAGGTTTCATGCAGTGTTTTCCCCTTACTGCCAAAATGACGTATTCCTTCCTCCCATTCCTCCAGCCAAATAAAATTTGAGCAAATCAGCCATTCTATGCAGCATTGTATTATACAGTGTGAAGTTACATTCTATGTGTTGTATTGAGTAGAAGTGTGAATATCAGTGACATGTTTTCTGTGTAGCACATACTCATAACGTTTCGAAAACAGGAACAAGCATCGGAGGGAATGGACGAACAGGATGCTGATTTTTTCTTTCCTGTGGTATCGCGATACTACTCGGTGTGGTGAAACTTGGCCTGGTATGGTATCGCTAGTCAAATGTTGGTATCATGACAACACTAGTCAGCTCATCTCTCTCTCTCTCTACCCATGGTCTATCAGCTAATAAGTAACGAGTTATGTCAAAATATGAAGACTCACTCCTAGCCTTAACTCCAACCCCTTCAAATATGATAAGGATTGGAGCAGACATCTCAGTATGATAACATACTGTGCATTCTGTCTAACTGTCACCTCCGTGTATTCTCACAAGCTTCAAGACAACATTTTGTGAGACGTTTTTAGGCAGGCACACACAAGGACAATAGACCAATTCCTGATTTCTACAATTGGAACTATGGGAAGCATCTACGTTAAAATATCATAATTTTTTTCTCTGGGCCTTTCAAAATCTAATGAGACCTTTGCTGGTCTGTCTATGTACATTAAGGACCACAAAGCAGCATTTGATTTTCCTGCTCGGGGAGTGGGAGGTACACACTCAACAAGAAATTGTGTCTCAGTTTCAAGCAGCAAATATTTCAGGATTTAGCTGGCGAAAGCCACCACATTAGTAATAATTACATTCTTGCTGATTTTAAAGAATGACTATTCATTTGGTTAGATTTGTCTTTTTGATTAACAAAACATTTTAAAGTAGAAGCTTTGGAATAGGAAGCTTATTAGTGCAAAAGGACTGACATTCTCTTTCGTTTTGATTTTATATAAGACATTGAGAGCCTCAGATGATTTTCAGCAGATTTAAACCTTTTCTTTCAATTACACAATGTCAGGCTTCAGCTAGAACTTGCAGGTTTGTTTAGATTAGAATGTTCTTAATTTTTTCTTCAGTAGGTCTTACTTTAAGTGTATGAGTAATTCCACCCACATCTCAAATGACTGACAAATTGTGTTGGATCTAAGGCTAATGGCATGTTTGAACACCATATTTTGAAAAACAATGTAGTTTATTTTCTCCCAATCTTCCATGGGAAAATGTAATTCATAATTTAGTAGATAAAAATCTGACCACAACCAGAAATGTTGGACAGTGAATGTGTTCTTAAAAAACAGATTTACGGAAACTGTCAGATGCTTTGGTTGGACCAGTAACCCAAAGGTTGCTGGTTCAAATCCCAGAGCCGACTAGGTGAAAAATCTATCAATATGCCCTTGAGCAAGGCACTTAACCCTAATTGCTCTGGATAAATTGCTCTAAAATTACACTGTAAATGTTTGCATGGGGTAAATAATTGGTCTGATGGTAAGAAAATGCACGTGCTAACAGATTGGATTGTTACTATTGGTTATTTAAGTCATTAGTATATGTCATTGAGTTCTCCCCATATATGCTATACTGTAAGTGATTGTATTTTCCAGTGGTAAATATATATCTTATCGAAATCATAATTTCCCCCCAAGTCTGGTATTATCTGTGATTCAATTTGGATGATCCATTTTACAGTTAGGCTGTGACTACATGATAATGCTTTCATTTGTACAGTCGTGGCCAAAAGTTTTGAGAAGGAAACAAGTATTGGTCTTCACAAAGTTTGCTGCTTCAGTGTTCTTAGATTTTTATGTCAGTAGTTACTATGGTACACTGAAGTATAATTACAAGTATTCCATAAAAGTGTCAAAGGCTTTCATTGACAATGACAATTCAGTTTATGCAAATAGTCAATATTTGCAGTGTTGACCCTTCTTTTTCAAGACCTCTGCAATCCGCCCTGGCAGCTTTTCATTTTTTATTCATTTGTAAACAATTCTAAAAACAGGCCATTCTTGCATAATCAATGCTTGGAGTTTGTCAGAAGTTGTGGGTTTTTGTTTGTCCACCGCCTCTTGAGGATCGACCACAAGTTCTCAATGGGATTAAGGTCTGGGGAGTTTCCTGGCCATGGACCCAAAATGTTGATGTTTTGTTCCCCGAGCCACTTTGTTATCACTTTTGCCTTATGGCAAGGTGCCCCATCATGCTGGAAAAGGCATTGGTCGTCACCAAACTGTTCTTGGATGGTTGGGAGAAGTAGCTCTCGGAGGATGTGTTGGTACCATTCTTTATTCATGGCTGTGTTCTTAGGCAAAATTGTGAGTGAGCCCACTCCCTTGGCTGAGAAGTAACCCCACACATGAATGGTCTGAGGATGTTTTACTGTTGGCATGACACAGGACTGATGGTAGCGCTGACCTTGTCTTCTCCAGACAAGGTGTTTTCAGGATGGCCCAAACAATCGGAAAGGGGATTCATCAGAGATAATGACTCTAACCCAGTCCTCAGCAGTCCAATCCCTGTACCTTTTGCAGAATATCAGTCTGTCCCTGATGTTTTTCCTGGAGAGAAGTGTCTTCTTTGCTGCCCTTCTTGACACCAGGCCATCCTCCAAAGGTCTTCGCCTCACTGTGCGTGCAGATGCCCCGATCCCGCAGCTGAATCAACTTTAGGAGACGGTCCTGGCGCTTATTGGACTTAATGCCTTCTTCACAACAATTGAACCTCTCTCCTTGAAGTTCTTGATGATCCGATAAATGGTTAATTTAGGTGCAATCTTACCAGCAGCAATATCCTTGCCTGTGAAGCCCTTTTTGTGCAAAGCAATGATGACGGCACGTGTTTCCTTGCAGGTAACCATGGTTGACAGAGGAAGAACAACGATTTCAAGCACCACCCTCCTTTTAAAGCTTCCAGTCTGTTATTCTGACTCAATCAGCATGACAGAGTGATCTCCAGCCTTGTCCTCATCAACACTCTCACCTGTGTTAACGAGACAATCACTGACATGATGGCAGCTGGTCCTTTTGTGGCAGGGCTGAAATGCAGTGGAAATGTTTTTTGGGGATTAAGTTAATTTTCATGGCAAAGAGGGACTTTGCAATTAATTACAATTCATCTGATCACTCTTCATGACATTCTGGAGTATATGCAAATTGCCATCACCAACACTGAGGCAGCAAACTTTGTGGAGACCAATACTTGTAATTCTCAAAACTTTTGGCCACGACTGTATACTGTATTATGGCTGAAAGCATAAGCCAACTTTACATTATCCTCTGCAATGAAGCATGTCTTGTTTAATTAAACACATCCAACAGTCCTGTCCCTCTAAATGGATTCTGATTGTGTATGTTTTATTGTGATGAAACAGTTGGCTAGGCTCAAGTTAACAAGGTTCCACTATAAGAACATGTCTGGGTGTTACAGTGATTTGTATTTAAGCCATTCAAACCTGGTAAACTGCAGATCTCAGTATAAAGTTTGTGGCAAGCTATCTTTGAACGATCTACGCACTGTATATGACACCAAAGCAAGCAAAACATGAGCCCTGAGTACTTTATTGTTTGACCTTTAATTCCAAGCATTTTGTGTGGCTTAGTGTTCACATACGGTTGTGTTTAAGAGTGGAAACAGTTTCATTCTGAGTCTCACTAGTTCCACGCTGAAAATGGAGCGGCACAAGCTTCTGTCAAAAATGATTGATGGGTAAATAACTGAAACTATGGAGTTGATGTTTCATTACCGGAACGCTTTACAAAACTGCCAGGCTACAGTAACAACAATGTAGTGAAGGAATCACATCAGAAGAAGAAACTTTGTTGATGCAGTGTTTGTATTCAAGTTATTCAACTGGAGGATCTTAGATGATGGATGAAATTGGTTGAAGAGAAATTCTTATTAAGAAAAGGAAAAAGGACCAACCAGAAAAGATAGAACAACTGTTTTCAAAGTTAAACCTCTTCTTCCACCACTTCAACAAAGTCAGAGACTACACACCAGCCTGTCCTTTGTGATACTGGTCCACCTGCAATGGGACATACTGTAAAGGGACTCCGGAAGATGGATGGGATTGAACATAGATGAGGAAAATCTCAAGAAAGAATGTGAAGAAACTATAGTAATCAGGTGAACCAACAGCCAGCCGGCCCATCGTAATTCTCCAGCTCACCCAATACAAGACTGAAAACAGCCTGCCCATACTAATTATCCTGTTCTCCACTGGACAACTCAATCTATTTTCAAAGGGTGAATGGCCTCACATATGTCTGTCGAATGCTGGGCATCACCATGGCAACAACAATTGTATTTTTCTCTCTCTTTTCTTTTTATTATTATATAAGAAATGAGTTATGCCACATGCTTTCTAAACACATACTCAACTTCAAGGCAGAAGACAGTTTAGCCATCAGGTATGCTTCCTTGTTCCTTTTAAGATAAGAGTAATTTACATTGTGTATGTAAACAATACAACACTGTGGATTGCAACACAACATAAAAAAAATATGTAGGTTAAATGAATGACATTCTCTGTTTAAATACTGTATGGAAATACTGAATGGTAGGCCTAGAACCAGGATGCATTTGATGAATGCAACTCAGTTCGATATGGATGTACATACTGAACATGGGAGAAACTGATATTGGTTTACGTAATGACATAATTCCCCCTGCCTTTAGAACAGTTGTACCATTTCACAAACTTAATGCAAGGATATATATAGAGGTATAAACAATACTGAAAACCCCAGTGCTCAGACTCCCCTAGTCACACTCCTATTTCCTGTTGACAGATCAGTAGTCAAGTGTGATCGAATACACATCAAGATCAGCAACATACATTTAACATCACTGTACCACACCTTATAATCCTGTCACAAAGAACAATATGCACTGTAAATAACAGCACTGAGTAGACCACTGGGCATCTGAGAGCACTTTGATGTTTGTTCTGGACTACAGTAACCTACGATACATTTTGAACTGGACCATCACTTCACATCACATAGGGGCAGCCCTCTTCTGAGAGAAGACAACAAATTGGCCATTAGACCGCATGCATGGTAATAAATTATTAGTAGCTAGTATAGTTATGGGTGAGCTATGGTATCATGCTTCTCACTCTATAATCTCTTGAGTGAATTGTGTACAGAACAGTAATTCATGTTCCATAGTTATAGTTGCTAGTCTAATTGACTGGAGGTGTATAAAGACTGTACCCCTAATCTACAAAATAATAAACACTGTGAATTGATGTACAGGATAAATTCAATATGCCCTATTTTCTCAGTTAAAGTATGTTGTACAGTACAATATGTACAGTACAGTATGTTACTGCATACAGTTTAGTTTATCCTGTGGTTTGACTGACAAATGACTCTGTCACACTATTGGACACATGTAGGGAACATTAGTTCCATAGAGAGAGTGGCATGCCAAATATATTACAAAAGCAAAAAATAGAGTATTTTTTCTGAAAGCTTAAATCACCACTGAATCACAGAAGAAAAGCCCTACTTAAGCACCAATGGAGCTCTCTCTGTCTGCCTCTGACCAGCGCTGTAATTTCACATGGCAAGCATTCATGCCCCCTATCTGTGAGGTGTTTGGCTAACCTTCATCAGCATTGGTCATGCAGCCTCTCACCAGCAGCTAAATGGCAGGAGATTATGTGAGAATGGTCTCCATCTGACATGGGTGACAGCTTGCATTATCTCCCAGATGTGCCTCCTCTCCCCAAGAGCCACGTTAGTACAGCCTTAAAGCAACATTTTATATGCAACACCCACACAGTCACAATCCCTATTCAAAAGTGTTAGACAATGTCCCAAGGGGATGCCTCCTATTTGCAGCATATTCAATTAGACAAGCCAATTCTCCCTAGGATAAGGGGGAGAATTTTACAGTACACATAATAATAAAAAGAAAACTGATTGGTTACAGTGACTGTCTGAATACATGATAATCAAGCCTCCTTGGGGATTGGATATCCTGTCAGAACTGTCAAAGTCACCCTCACTTCATGCATTCATGTCTATTACCCCCTGGGCCATGGTACACAGTAGACACATATGTCCGAAAGAATAGAAGTTTCTCCGGTGGCAGGGGGACATGATTTCTATGCTGTATAATATGAATTCAGCACTGATGTTGAGGTAGAAAGGCTCGCCATTATGTCATTCTAGGATTCAATTATAATGATTTAGCTTTTTGGGGGAGGGTAGGGGGTCATACTGAAAGTTACAGCTGGATTTTAGAATTCCATAATAATGCATATATTAAACCACTACTGGAACCAGGTACACTGCCTTCAGAAAGTATTCACACCTCTTGACTTTTTCCATATTTTGTTGTGATACCTCATCAATTTCAATTGAGATTTTGTGTCACTGGCCTACACACAATACCCCAAAGTGGAATTATGTTTTTAGAAATGTTTACAAATTAATAAAGAATTAAAAACTGAAATGTCTTGAGTCAGTAAGTATTCAACCCCTTTGTTATGGCAAACCTAAATAAGTTCAGGAGTAAATAATTTGCTTAACAAGTCACATAATAAGTTGCATGGACTCACTCTGTGTGCAATAACAGTGTTTACCATGATTTCTGAATGACTACCTCACACATATAATTATCTGTAAGTTCCTCAGTCGAGCAGTGAATTTCAACACAGATTCAACTACAAAGACAAGAGAGGTTTTCCAATGCCTTGCAAAAAGGGCACCTATTGGTAGATGTGTAATATATATATATATTTGTTTAAGTATCCCTTTGAGCTTATTAATTACACTTTGGATGGTGTATCAATACACCCAGTCACTACAAAGACACAGGCGTCATTCCTAACGCAGTTGCGAGGAAGGAAACCGCTCAGGGATTTCACCATTGGTATTTATTGGTATTTTCATAGGAGTGTTAAAATGGTTATTCCATCAAACTTCAAATTATTTTAATAGTACACAACGCAGAACAGAACATCGGGTTAAGGATCAGTGGCCCAAGCCCGCGAACAGGAATATTCCAAGTTCAGACAGAAGGGGGGAGTCAGATCGTTATGATCGCCAGGAACTTTACTTTTGGTTTCTATTTTTAATTGTTGCGCTACTAGTACTGACTGTTGATGTTTAAGTAGGCAGCTACAGTAGCTGGATGATATTAACATCTTCGGGTTTTATTAGATGTATTTTATTTTATCTGGGTGCTTACATCACCTACTAACACCCTGGTAATGGCCGTAGCTTCCGTTCTCCTCAGTCTGAGAAAACGCTGAGAGAAAAAGGTATGTGTCGCAGATTACTCCTGTGTAGAAGTCCATAATGTTAAATAAATAAAGCATCACAAGGTTAATGCTATAGGTATTGTTATAAGGGAGTGTGAGACTATTGAAACATGTAACTTTCAGAGTTTTATTGTTATTGATATAGTTTTACAGGGCGCAAAAAAGTAATGCTGTTGCTAGCTAGCATGTCTTTCTGTGATGCAGATGGTTAGCTGAGCTGCCGACTTATGCTAGCGTTGCATTATGGGAGATGTAGTTTTAGCCCTCTAAGGTCTGAATGGGATAAATGTGATTTCATTTTGCACCTTGTTTGTATTACAGTGTTTGTGTACATGAGTTGTTGTATTTTAACACTGAAAGAACCTAGCATATATTGGAGATGTGAGACAGGATGTGTCTTACCTTTAGTCATGCTCCTCCTATAGAACAACTTGTCAGATGGTGCATTGGATGGACTGATGTATTCCTGTCCTGTCTTTTCATAATATTATTGCAGGTATGGTTCTATTGTCTAAGAATTACTATTAATTACTATTATTAGTTTGGGGTCACTTAGAAAGGTCCTTGAAAAACTCATTTTTTGTCCATTATAATAACATCAAATTGATCAGAAATACAGTGTAGACATTGTTAATGTTGTAAATGACTATTGTAGCTGGAAACAGCTGATTTCTTATGGAATATCTACATAGGCGTACAGAGGCCCATTATCAGCAACCATCACTCCTGTGTTCCAATGGCACGTTGTGTTAGCTAATCCAAGTTTATCATTTTAAAAGGCTAATTGATCATTAGAAAATCCTTTTTCAAAATTATGTTAGCACAGCTGAAAACTGTTGTGCTGATTAAATAAGCAATAAAACTGGCCTTCTTTAGACTAGTTGAGTATCTGGAGCGTCAGCATTTGTGGGTTCGATTACAGGCTCAAAAAGGCCAGAAATAAAGGACTTTCTTCTGAAACTCATCAGTCTATTCTTGTTATGAGAAATTAAGGCTATTCCATGCGAGAAATTGCCAAGAAACTGAAGATCTCGTACAACGCTGTGTACTACTCCCTTCATAGAACAGCGCAAACTGTCTCTAACAAGAATAGAAAGAGAAGTGGGAGGCCCCAGTGCACAACTCAGCAAGAGGACAAGTACATTAGAGTGTCTAGTTTGAGAAACAGACGCCTCACAATTCCTCAAAAGTCCTCAATATTATAAGTTGAGATAGTTAAATAAAGAATATTTGCATGGTTAACTATACTATACAGGTCGATGGCAGAGAAATACTTAAATAGCTAAATGTGCGTATGATATAAGTGAGGGTAATAATAGTTTACTTAATATACAGTCTGGTTAAATGGAGAGGTAAGTGAATATTTGCATGGTTAAATTAACTGTACAGGTAAATGACAGGAAGAGATACTTAAATAGCTAAATGTGTGTATGATATAATTTAGGGTAATAATAATGATTCCCTTAAAATACAGTCCTTAGTGCATGCCTAATTGTTAAACTAGGTCCTAACACCCCAACAGTTCCAGGTCTGTTGCTGACGGCACGGCACCCCGGTGAGGCATTAAATAGTCTAATAGCGCGGCAGGAAGGACCTCCTGTAGCGCTCTCTGGTACACCGTGGTGGGATCAGTCTGTGACTGAAAGTGCTCCTCTGCATCATAACCATGGCATGCAGAGGGTGGGTGACGTTGTCCATGATGGCCAGCAGTTTGGCCAGGATCCGTCTCTCCGGCACCTCCTCTAGAGTATCAATGCTAGTCCCCAGAACAGAGCTAGCCTTCCTGATCAGCTTATTTACCCGAGAAGCATCACCGGCCTTTATGTTGGCATCACTGCATAAAAGATAGCACTGGCCACCACAGACTGGTAGAAAGTATGCAGTAGTTTACTGCACCAGTTGAAGGACGTTGAAGGCCCTTTTTGTACAGAGCCCTGGTGTTACCAGCCCATTCCAGCCTGTTGTCCATATGGAACAACATTGTAGTTACTCCACAATTCTAACCTAATTGACAGAGTGAAAAGAAGAAGAATGAAGCCTGTACAGAGTAAAAATATTCCACAACATGCATCCTGTTTGCAACAAGGCACTAAAGTAATACTGCAAAACATTTGCAAAGCAATTCACTTTTTGTCCTGAATACAAAGTGTTATGTTTGGGGCAAATCCAATACAACACATTACTGAGTACCACTTTCCATATTTTCAAGTATAGTGGTGGCTGCATCATGTTATGGATATGCTTGTAAGAGTTAAGGACTGGGAAGTTTTTCAGGATGAAAAGGAAACGGCAGGACAATAGGACAATAACCTAAAACACAAGGCAAAATCTACACTGGAGTTACTTACCAAGAAGACAGTGAATGTTCCTGAGTGGCTGAGTTACAGTTTTGACTTAAATCTACTTGAAAATCTATGGCAAGACCTGAAAAATGTTGACTAGCCATGACCAGCAACCAATCTGACAGAGCCTGAAGAATTTTGAAAAGAATAATGGGCAAATGTTGCACAATCCAGGTATGGAAAGCTCTTAGAGACTTACCCAGAAAGACTCCCAGCTTTAATAGTTGCCAAAGGTGCTTCGACAAACTATTGACTCATTGGTTGGAATACCTATGTAAATTAGATATTTCTGTATTTCATTTTCAATAAATTAGCAAAAAAAAAAATTATAACATGTTTTTGGGCCTCCTGAGTGGCACAGCGGTCTAAGGCACTCCATCGATCCCGGGCTGTATCACAACCGGCCGTGATCGGGAGTCCCATAGGGCAGTGCACAATTCGCCCAGCATCGTTCGGGTTAGGGGAGGGTTTGATCGGTGTTTTCTCCGACACATTGGTGTGTCTGGCTTCTGGGTTAAGCGGGCAGGTGTTAAGAAGCGCGGGTCTGTTTCGGAGGACGCATGACACGACCTTTGCCTCCGGAGCCCGTTGGGGAGTTGCAGCGATGAAACAAGATTGAAATTGGGGAAAAAAAGGGGGTAAAATACAAAAATATATATAAAATAATCATTTTCACTTCCTCATTATGGGGTATTGTGTGTAGATGTAGGCTGTAACACAACAAAATGTGGAATTAATACTTTCTCAAGGCACTGTAGATTACCTTGTTATATCCACTAGTGACAGGTTGATGCATGGATGAGGAGGAGCTGTCATTCTTAAAGAGGGCCACAACCTTTGCATGTGCAGTCTGTTATGCTTGAATTCACATGCGTTAAGTGTCACGGACTTGTTGTGGAGGTGAACTCTAAAGGATTGCCTTCTGGTTTTATTTGTTCTTCCTTTTTGGCACGAGAGCAATTGATGGTTTGGTGTGGCTCTGTGATGAAACCAAATAAGCTGTAATTCATCAAGTAAATTGAGTAAACTATTAATCAACTCCTTAGTTATTCTTAGTTAGTGCCATTTTGTTTAAATAAAATATTTAAGGTATTATAGCTGTGTCTGAATACAATTTATTGAGAAACAAAACTATTTTGTCTCTGACGTCAGTGACTTGATCCTGTAGGTACAGGATTCCAAAGCAATCTTAAATGCACTAAACATTTGAAACATTCATTATGAATTTTATTTATTTATTTATTTGATTAGATTTTTATTTTAGTCCTCATTTGGACTAATCTTCCAAGAGTCCTTAAACATTAAAATTCTTATTTACAATGACGGCCTAAATAAATAAAAATGTAATAAAATATAAATATAGGACTAAACACACATCACGTCAAGAGAGACAAAACAACATTACCAAAAGAGATACCTAAGACAACAACATTGCAAGGCAGCAACACATGACAACACAGCATGGTAGCAAAGTAACATGGCAAATTGATGTGGTTTAGGGCCATTCTCTAGCCCTTCTTCTGATCTCTTATCTCAGTGGCAGCGCTTACACAGTCACTCACAATAGTCCATCACCCAGTTAACAAAGGTGGAGAGAAGACATAAGGAAAGGTTCCCTGACTCTTTTTGGATGTTATTTGCGAGGACAGAGTTCATTAAATGTGCAGAAAGAGGAAGACAAGATGTTATCCAACCACAACACAGTGTTCCACCTTTGATGATCAATTCAACATTTTGACAGTGTGAGAAAAGAATAGCTCTTTATAATAAATGTAGCTCTTCAGTGATCCTCACTCCCTGATAATTATGATGATATTAGTCTGTGGCTAAACTTATACCTATAGCCTGGACCCAAATCCTATTATTGCTGCAAAAAAAACTATTATTGCTAACAATTCTAGTTCAGTTTGGCCGACCAAACTGAACAACCGGGCAAGAAGGACCTTGGTCAGACAGGAGAACCTGTCAGAAGGACAACAGTTTCTACAGCACTTCACCAATCAAGGCTTTTGAGAGAGTGGCCAGACAGAAGTCACTCCTGAGAAAAAGGTACGACAGCACACCTGGAGTTTGGAAAAAGATATGTGTAAGACTGAGATCATAAGGCAAAAGTTATGTGGTCTGATGAGACAAAAATTTAACACTTTAACCTGAATGAAAAGTGCTATGTCTGGAGAAAACCATGCACAGATCATCACCCGTCATCAGTACCATAAAGCATGGTGGTGGCAGCATCATGCTATGGGGATGCTTTTCAGTGGCAGGGAGACCGGTAAGGATAGCGAGAACAATGAATGGAGCCAAATACAGGAACATTCTTGATGAGAAGCTGCTTCAGAGTGACAATGACCCCAAGCATACAGCCAAGGAAATGCTGGGATGGCTTCAGAACAAGAATGTGAAAGTCCTTGAGTGGCCCAGCTAAAGCCCAGACATGAATCCCATTGAAAATCTGTGGAAAATTGCTTTTCACCGCCGCTCCCCATCTAACTTAACAGAGCTTGAGAAATCAGCAAAAAATAATGGGAGAAAATGTCCAAAGCTGATACAGACATACACAAGACAACTCAAAGCTGTAATCACCGCCAAAGGTGCTTCTACAAAGTATTGACTTCTCTAGTAAATTAGTAAGAATGTCTCACCCCATGTTCAAGAATGGCCTTTTCCCATTTATTCAGATTACAACCGCTCACGTAAGGCTATTTGAAAACAAAATCATCTCCAACATTTTTAAACAAGCCATAGAAAGTTGGTTGCAATTTCAGATTAATCCACCTGAAAAGACAGAACAAATAATACAACAAATATTGTGGTTAAACTCAAATATACTAATTGATAAAAATACTTTATTTTTCGATAACATTAAACAAGGTATAATCATTGTAAATTATATCATAAATAGGACTGGTGGAGTTATGTCACACATGCAGCTAACACAGAAATATGGAAATGTCTGCTCTACCCAAAATTACAACCAACTAATTGCAGCATTACCACAAAACATGGAAGAGGCAAGCGGAAGCGGGAAAAAGTAAGGATCTTGTCTGTCGGCCCTGGATTAAATTGTGATAAATAAAAATATATACCAGTTCCATTTAAGGACCAAAACATTTCAGCTGTTCCATATAAATTGCACAGAGATTTTCGATGTACCGATTCCATGGCACGTGGTTTATGAATTGAAACGCAAAACGACGCTGGATTCAAAACTTAGAATTTTTCAATTTAAATTATTATACAAAATTCTTGCAACTAATAGAATGTTATATATATGGGGGATCTTCCCAGCTCTGCAGATGTTGCTGCGAGGTGGAAGAGTCATTAGATCATTTATTTTGGTATTGTCCATATGTAGCTTGTTTTTGGTTACTGGTCCAGGAATGGAATTGCAACATTTACCTAGAGCTAACTCTGCATATAGCAATACTGGGTGACTTGAAAAGTCATAGTCAATCGATCAATAATATAATAATTTCTTTAGCAAAAATGTGTATCTTTAATTTACAATCGGTGGAAACAGAATAGAAAGGTTCCATATTTCTGGAAAGCATCACAGCACAGTTGAAAAAATATGGCAAATAGAAATCCAATATGGATAGTGTTAAGAGATAGATGGGAGTGGTTGAATGGACATAAATGGTGGGACTAATAACAACAAGATAACAAATGTAAAACATATAGGATCTGTAAAATCTATATAGGTTCAGAACTATTGTGAAATAGCACAGTTACAAATATATGGCAAATAGAAATCAAACTAGATGAATATTAGAAATAGAGGAAGGCCAGGACTGAAAACAAACCAAATATAACGATTGTAAAATAGATTGTGTCTGTAAAATGAGTTTAGTATGTATAAGCTGGAGCGGTGGTAGGGTTTTCGGGGAATAATAAAGGAAGGTATATTTTTAAAAAGTGTGTATGTCAGGAAGGAAGAAGCCTCTGCTCTCAAAAAAGAATATCAAGACACAACTGACGTTTGCCAGACAACACCTGGGTAAAGTCAGTTGTGTCTTGATATTCTTTTTTGAGAGCAGATGCTTCTTCCTTCCTGACCTCCCATGTAGGCCAAGTTTGTGCAGTCTCTTTCTGACAGTGTACCCATGCACTTCAACATTGATTGTGGCTAGAGAGGCCTGTAGATCCCTTGATGTTACCCTGGGGTTCTTAGAGACTTCTAAGAGCATCTTTCGGTCAGCTCTTGGGCTGACTTTGGTGGGACGACCTGTCCTAGGTAGTTTGCCAGTGGTCTGGAATTTTCGTCAGACAGGATTTGGAAATGGATTTCTAACCCCTCCCAGACTCATGGGCATCAATAATCTTTCTTCTGAGGGCCTCGGGTAGGTCTTTTGATCTTTGAATGATGTGTTACCACACACCCATATGGTTAAGACTTAACCAGACCAATTTTCTTATCTTTATGGAAGGCTGGACCCTCCTAAGTTTCTCTCTAATGTTTTCTAATCATTTGCACTTGTTTTGGTACACCTAATTCAAATTTTAGCCATTTTATGTGATGGTAAAGGTAGGAGTGTACTAACTTTTTCCCCATAAGGAACAGGCATTTTTGTTTATTTTAATTGCATAACATTTTCAAAGCTTTTTTTGTATGATTTGTTAAATTGTGTAGCCTTTATCTGTTAATAGTGTTGAAGTGAAGATTACATATCCATCTGTCCAAATCTGTAAAAAACTTTCCAGGGGATGTACTTACTTTTTCACATGAGTGTATATATTTACCCCCAAAAAATATGGGGGATTGGAAATGATGCAGACAATTACATTGATGGAAGCAACAATCTATCGGCAATATAAAAAATGATCCATCCCCTAAATGTGAATAAGTCAAGTGGTATGAATACTTTCTAAAGGCACTGTATCTTAGCCAGCATGCCTTCTGACTTTAGAAAAGCAAGCAATAATTAAATGTACTGAATAAGACTCACATTCACTCTTTTACATAGAATTAAGCCTAATGATTATGGCTCTATATTGAAGGAAAAGGCTGTTTCAGGTGTTTGAAAAATGCAAAATTCTTCCAATTCTCGTACTCAATGCCCCCTCAGGTTTTTGGAGTGCATGACGCTGCTGCCTGATGTCCCCAAGGATGAAGTGAGAGCCGGGCCCACTTTGCTCCTTATCCAGAGAGGCTCCTAGGGGATCAGTGAAGCAGGCAGATCACCAAGGAGGGAGAGAGCTCATTAACCGTTAGGAATTTATTCACGATAGCTCTGCTTCCTGCTGCTCATATGAACAAAGGGGGAAAAACACGACAAAAGCAGTGTTAACCGACAAAGCGTTAAATGAACAGGGTGAGCCATAAAAATGGGAATTAGCTGCCTTTCACGGTGTGGTAATTGAAAGTGGTGTCTTCCGTTTGAAGTTTATAATTTCATTAGTGCTCTGGCTGGGACAGAGGATAGTAAGTACAGGGCAGAGGGCAGCTATAGTGTTGGACAACCACTCAATCACACTACCTGATGAGGTGATCTGAAAGGAAGGCCTGCCATAGAGAGTACATTATGTGAACTGACCAGTCAAACACTTTTGGCAAAGTCTGTTCACGCCTATAATTCCCAGTCATGCTGTAACTCAATTGTCCATTGCAAATTAACTGTTAACATTGATAACATGACAAGACAGTTGGTAGACTATAGAGTATTACATGGTGGTACTGTATTTAAGAATGCTATTTTTCTTAGGAGTTCCCTCTCATCGTAAACTTTTAGAGGACAGAGCAGTAAGATGCTGAGTGCGGAAACATTGTTTAATACACGCTAGGTCACTGACCCTGGTGCCCCTTTCTTTAGGGTAGGGTGAGGTGGGGGTGGGGAGGATAGTTCCTCAGGCTGGGTTGATGAATATTTCACAGTCGCCCCTTTGCCTTGTCTCTCTACATCAGTTCACACCTGACGTAGCTCTGCCGTGCCTCTGGAACACACCGCCACCGTTCTCCGCTGTGTCCTTGTTCCCCCAGTGTTTGAACGCCCAGACAGGCTGCGTTAGAGGGCCGCGGTCGACAGGTAACCTTCCACTACTGTCCACTCTGGTTACAGCAGCACAGCCAAGTGACTTAGCAATTCTTTGCTGAGTTGTCTGCCTGGGATGTTTAGTGTTTTAAATGGATCAGACAGGCGTTAGAAAGAGGAAGACCAGAGGGCAAGAGAGGATTGTAGTGTCCCTTCAGAAATATACAGTGCAGCAGTCAATGTTTTCAACCAGGGAGAGAGAGAGCAAAGTTGTAGAGTCATTTTAATCCTGACTATCAGCGATCAGGACAGAAGCCGTGAGGTTGAGTGAGCACTCTGTCGCTAAAGATGCAGGTTAGAGACCACTTAAATAGAACTGATAGGTATTTCCGCTGCTGTCTGATGGTGTTTCCACTCTTCTCCTTTCTTTCCCTTTCTTCGTGGGCACTTTACGGCAACCATCAGTCTAGATCAGTGCCCTCACACTGAGGTATGATTCGTGTCAGATTTGGTCTTGGGCTTGTGGTAACAGAGTTATTCTGCTTTGTAGTAAATGATAAAGACCATGTTACAAAGTGAAAACCTAAAAGAAAAATAGAACAGGCATTCATTTACCCCCCACCTGGAATTGAATGAATTTATACTGCATAATTACCGTTTTACCTTCTTATAGTTAAGTAAGGAAAAGGTAAATTGAGGTTACTGCAACTACACTCCCAAGTGCAATGTTTGTTTTGCATTTAAATCCAATTGAATTGCAACTAGAGTCCAATCAATCTCCAGAGATGATTGGGGCCACAGATGCTAATGAGAGCCACATATGCTAATGAGCTCTGATTGCAGGAGTGTCTGATGATCTGAGTGAGTCCCGCAAAGGCACAGAGGAAGACCCAGCTGTCCTGGCTGCTGCAAATCAACATAAGACCCAGCTTTCTAAGAGTGAAAGCAAATCTGTTTCCTGCTGTTTCATAACTGAGGTCTGAAACTGATAGCTAATCAACATGGTTGAATGCATTTACAATACTATACTATCCCATAGAAAATAAAATGTTGGTGTTTTACTTCATCAAATTACTGTCACCTCAATATTGGCCTCCCCAATTGTGAGTTTTTCGTGGCTATGGCAGGCTGCTAGGGCTGCCCTCTTGCTTTGTCAGGAAAATAGTTGATATTCAATATGCTCATTACATTAAATGTTTTGGCAGCTGAGTTCCCTAGACTTGAATGTACAATACTTTACTCTTAGCCTGGAATCCTCAGAACAAAGTAGTTTTTTTGGAATATTGTGTGTGTTGTGTGTGGGTTAGTTGCTATGCTGCATAGAGATTGACGTCTTTCAAAGCAAATCTTTATGTTCTCGGCGTCTGAGAAAATGTAACAATGTCAAGGTTCAAAGTTGTCTAAACAATGAATTAGTTATACAAGACAATATTATCTAAAATATTATTTTCTGGACTGCCCGTCTACTGACCTCGTTCCCTGTCTCTCTCTCTCTCTCTCCCTCCCCCCTCCCGCTCTCTCTCAGCCTCAAGGGAGACAGTCCTTCATTATAGACAAGGCCCAGTTTAGCATGTACGGAGCAGTTCCTATCGATCTGTTTGGCTCCCCAGACGTCTCCCATAGACCTCTCATTAGGGAGAGCCTGGGGGGAGGTGTTAGCACACACACAGTAATAAGGGCAGATTTAACAAGGCTCATCTCACCCCCTTCATCTCTCCTCCTCAGACTACCCCTCTTCATCGCTCCTCCTCAGACCACCCCTCTTCATCGCTCCTCCTCAGACCACCCCTCTCCCTCTTGAACTTCTTCACTGCAGCTCTGCTAAATACTCTCTAGTTATATTTCTATTATGTCTGGTTATCATCCCAGAGTTCAGGGCGGTCTCTGCTTGACTAATAATGTTACATTGTAATGATTCTGTATGTAGAATATATCACAGCTATTCCCCAGCACTGCTCCATCATATCTGTTTTATCACTTCTCATTCATCGCTGTGAAATTTCCAATAAGAAGGTCAATGACAGATGTGAAGGGGAAAGAAAACATTCTAAGGTTGTGCCTGTCTATCAACAGAAAATATGTTCAGTGGAGCACCACAGAACAGGAGAGAGGGGAGCTGTGTGTGTATGCGTTCGTGTCCGTTTAAGTGCTCTGAAAGAGCATTGACCAGGAACGTGTCTTTGAATACAGGACAAGTCTATTAGCTTTTGGAGGAGGAGCGCAGTGCTACAGTATATGATATCTGAGATTTTGCATGTATACAGTGATTGGTGTGTACCGAGCTAATCTCTCCCTACCCAGTTTTAAGAATACAAACACTTTTAAGACAGCTGATCCTCTTGAAGCTAAGCTGAGCCTTCATTCTCCGCCGTGCTTGAGAGGCATTATCAATAGCTAGGCTTCACGTGTCCAATAGGAAGTTCAATGGAGATGTGGAGACGAAAGAACACATTCTAAGATTGTGCCTGTCTATCAACAGAAACCATTTCAGTGGAGCACCACAGAACGGGAGAGAGGGGAGCTTTGTCTGTGTGTGTCTGTCTTTTTAAGTGCTCTGAAAGAGAGGTGACCAGGACCGTGTCTCTGAATAAAATACTATTAGGTTTTGGAGGAGGAGAGCAGTGCTACAGTGTCTTCAGAAAGTATTCATACCCCTTGACTTCTTCCACATTTTGTTGTGTTGTAGCCTGAATTCAAAATTGATTAAATCGATTTTGTTCTTACCCATCTACACACAGCACTCCATAATGACAAAGTGAAAACTTGTTTTTAGAATTTTTTGCAAATTTATTGAAAATGAAATACAGAAATATTGAATTTACATAAGTACTCACACCCCTGAATCAATATTTAGTAGAAGCACCTTTGGCAGCGATTGCAGCTTTGATTTGTCTTAAGTATGTCTGCATCAGCTTTGCACATATGAATTTGCAGATTTTCTCAAGATTTGTTAAATTAGCTGGGGAGCGGCAGTGAACAGCAATCTTCAAGTCTTTCCACAGAATTTCAATGGGATTCAAGTCTGAGCTTTGGCTGGGCCACTCAAGGACTTTCACATTTTTGTTTTGAAGCCATTGCAGCATTGCTTTGACTGTATGCTTGGGGTCATTGTCCTGTTGGAACGTAAATCTTCGCCCCAGTCTGTCATTTGCATTATGAATCAGGTTCTCAGTAAGGATTTGCCTGTATTTGGTTTCATTCATTGTTCCCTCTATCGTTACAGGTCTCCCAGTCCCCCCCCCCCACTGAAAAACATCCCCATAGCATGATGCTGCCACTACCACATAAACTTTCACAATACTTTTAGCAAACTCCAGGCATGCTGTCATGTGCCTTTTTCTCAGGAGTGGCTTCTGTCTGGGCAGTCTCCCATAAAGCCCAGATTGGTGAAGTGTTGTTTAGACTGTTGTCCTTCTGGCAGGTTCTCCCATCTGTCATGGAAATTCTAACCAATAAGGAGAGGCTTTGTTATTTCTTCCAACAATTATACTTTATTTATCTAATAATTATTGCAATAATTGAAGCTTGTCGGGCATGCACTTCTGAGGTGCACGGCTGAGAGCTCAATGACACAAGGAGTTTCACAGCCCTTTATAGTCAAACTATCTTATGCAAGCATATACAAGACACGTGATCTTGGTATGTGGATGTGTATGAAGAATGAGACGAAACTGGGTTGAAAGTACCGAATAGGTTGATCTCGCTCTGTAGCAACAGGTTGTTATTCTAGGAACCTCTCTAGACGGTGGTTAGAAGGAAATAGAGCCACGGTTCCTTGAATTGAATTGGGCAAGTGCCTTTCACTGTCTGTTCAGGGGATGTGTGGTTTCACACCCACCCATACATACATACATACATACATACATACATACATACATACATACATACATACATACATACATACATACATACATACATACATACATACATACATACATACACATGCACGTACACCAGCATGAACGTGTGGACTGCAAGAAGCTATACAGCCTTTAAAAAAAAAAATAACACATTAGATGTCATATACAACTTGAAAAGGTTGTTCCAAACATTTAACTACTTTAACCTTAAAGAGGTTTTTACGATTTTTCCCCTACACATCTCAGCCAAGGAACTCTGTAGTTATGTCAGAGTGGTCATTGGGTTGTTGGTCACCTCCCTGACCAAGGTCCTTCTTGCCTGGATGTTCAGTTTGGTTGGACGGCCAGCTTTATGCAGAATCAGTGTAGTTCCATATTTTTGCAATTTCCCAATGATGGAGACTTCATGGTATAGTTTCTGCTCTGACAGTTGTGGGACCTTACAATATATAGACAGGTGTGTTTCTTTCTAAATCATCTCCAAACAATTGAATTGGCCACAGGTGGACTCCATTCAAGTTTTAGTTACATCTCAAGGATGATCAAAGGAAATTGGATACAACTGAGCTCAATATGGAGTGTCATAGCAAATGGGCCTGAATATTTACAGTACCAGTCAAATGTTTGGACACAACTACTCATTCAAGGGTTTTTCTATATTTTTGCTATTTTCTACATTGTAGAATAATAGTGAAGACATCAAAACAATGAAATAACACATATGGAATCACATACAGTGGGGAGAACAAGTATTTGATACACTGCCGATTTTGCAGGTTTTCCCACTTACAAAGCATGTAGAAGTCTGTCATTTTTATCATAGGTACTCTTCAACTGTGAGTGACGGAATCTAAAACAAAAATCCAGAAAATCACATTGTATGATTTTTAAGTAATTAATTTACATTTTTTTGCATGACATAAGTATTTGATACATCAGAAAAGCAGAACTTGATATTTGGTACAGAAACCTTTGTTTGCAATTACAGAGATCATACGTTTCCTGTAGTTCTTGACCAGGTTTGCACACACTGCAGCAGGGATTTTGGCCCACTCCTCCATCCAGATCCTTCAGGTTTCGGGGCTGTCGCTGGGCAATACGGACTTTCAGCTCCCAATTCTTTCTACCTCATGGATTGGTTTTTGCTCTGACATGCACTGTCAACTGTGGGACCTTATATAGACAGGTGTGTGCTTTTCCAAATCATGTCCAATCAATTGAATTTACCACAGGTGGACTCCAATCAAGTTGTAGAAACATCTTAAGGATGATCAATGGAAACAAGATGCACCTGAGCTCATTGGAAACAAGATGCACCTGAGCTCATAGCAAAGGGTCTGAATACTCATGTAAATTAATTTTTTATAAATTAGCAAAAAAATTCACTTCGTCATTATGGGGTATTGTGTGTAGATTGATGAGGGAAAATTGTATTTAATCAATTTTAGAATAAGGCTGTAACGTAACAAAATGTGGTAAAAGTTAAGGGGTCTGAATACTTTCCGAATGCACTGTAGGTGTCTTTCCTCATGCTGAACAAATGTGCCTCTAGATCTGTCAGCATAGAATTTCCTCCATCTTTTAAATGTTTTCAAACTTCTTCTCATGAACCATAATTCCAAATAATACAAAATGGGCCCAAGGTACATCTCTAAACTTAGTTTGAAAAAAGCTAAGGGATTGGTTAAGAGATGGCTGAGTTATTGATAAATCAGGAATGTGCATACGCTAATGTTCTAAAATACAATACTTCAGAAATCTTCTTCTCATGAACCTTAGGACCAAATTACACCAAATGTAGAACCAAGGTGCATGTCTTAACTTAGTTTGAGAAAAGCTAAGGGATTGGTCACAATCTATGTATCCGTTTAAACCACTGTAAATCCACTCCACATTGGCATAATGAAATGTGTCATCCCTATCATGAACATCCATAAGATGAACCACACTGAATTTGGTGTCGGTATTAAAAATAAAATAAAAACTAATTATTTGCATTTGTAACGCTAATGCTCAAAATCATCTTCTTCTTATGATGCATAAATCAGATTGTTTTTAGACTCATTATTGCACATAAAGGAAGATAGTTCCTGCATGATAGAGTGCTTGCTTTGTTATCCAACTGATCTTGTGTCCTTTCTGTCATCCAGTGAACACTGTTCATTGCTGCTCGCAGCTATATTTATAGATGACTTTTGTTCTCATGTTCTCTTGCATTAGTTTGTCAAGTGACACAAATTCATTGAAAACCTGCACTGATCATGAAACATTACATCGGCGGAAAATTGTGAATGGACTAAACATAAAACTCCTGTTGCTGCAGGGTTATTTTGCTGTGACAATACTGATCAAAATAAGATCTCACATCTCTACAAACTTTACATTGTTTGCGAGATCAGACATTTTACTATAATCCATGTTTTCCTTTTCGGAAGTTGCTTTTCAACTATATTAAATGATTACTGTTTTCAATTGCACAAACAATGAACACCCACCAAAATAAATCTTTCTTTCATTTTTCTGTGATGTAAGTGTCGAGACAATGTGTTCAATCCAAGACCAATAGTTGCCATTCTTATAGATGCATTGAAAAACCATTGTATTCCATTGAGTCCATTTCAGACATTACCGAAGTGTGTTTGACTGACAGGTCATTACAAACTTTTCCACAGTCGTAATGTTAACGGGAAAACATTTATGGCACAATCAATGGTGGGGAAAAGTTGCAAGGGTAAAAGGAAATCAATCAATTAATCCAGTGAGATTTTGCAACACTCAAACACAGGAAATTGATGGCTGAAAAAGAGAAATCCTCACGTGTGAGTGCCATGCGTTTTGATCATTTCTGTGTTGGAGTGTATAAGGCCCTATATTTTTTGCCTAATTGCGTATTTTTTTCAAAAAATTATGTTTTTCCAGGTTTCAGATTTGTCTCTGTTTTTTTTGTTTTTCGCTTTCAAAATCACACTTTCTTTTAATAGGCCAACAACAATGCATCAGGAGACCACTTTTTAGGTCTAATAATTTTTTATTTTGGGGTGTAGATACACTTTAATTCAACAGCACACCAGCAAAAGACTTGTTTGGCCAGGGTGTTTCTATAGCACACGTGAATAAAGTGTTTGCTTAACACATCGCCACTGGATTGATGCAAATAATCATGATATCATTCTACCAGTTAGACATAGGCTACTTTGTAGTTAAAGGTCCAATATAGCCGTTTTTATCTAATTTCTGGGTAACAATTAGATAGATAGATAGATAGATAGATAGATAGATAGATAGATAGATAGATAGATAGATAGATAGATAGATAGATAGATAGATAGATAGATAGATACTTTATTGATCCCCGAGGGGGACATTTCTTTGTCAAGTACCTTACTGTGATTGTTTTCAATTAAAATGGTCAAAAATGAACAAAATTAGCAAAAGAGAAATTTCTCAAGCAAGATTTTTGATAGGACTGTCTGGGAGTGGTCTGAGTGGGGAGGGGGAAACTAAAAAAGTTATTGGCAGAGAGGTTTGGAACTCTCTTTCTTATTGGCCTATTAACTAATTTACTGCATTGTGATGTAATTTGAAAGGCAGTCTTTGCTGAAATTTCAGGCAGTCTTGTCAGTGGCTCGCGTATGCGAGAGGAATGGTGGAAACAGGCGCAGGGAGAAGGCACGACAGTGCTCTGCCTGCCGCCTCGACTCCCTGAAGGGCCTCCCCAGCACCGACCAGCTCCATAGGTGTCGGAGTGGGGAGGCTGGAAGATGGACGGGCCCTGATCAGAACGTCCTCGGGTAGCCAGCAAGTTGTCCAGCCTGATGGACATGTCCACCAGCTGGTCTAGGCTGAGGGTGGCATCCCTACAGGCCAGCTCCCAACGAACGTCCTCCCGTAAGCTGCACCGGAAATGGTCGATCAGGGCCCTGTCGTTCCATCCTTCCTGCGCTCGCCGCCAGAGTCCGGAAATCCAGGGCGAAGTCCTGTGCGCTCCTCGTCCCCTGCCGGAGATGAAACAGGCGTTCAACTGCCGATCTGCCTTCAGGCGGATGATCGAAGACCGCCCGAAATCGGCGAGTGAACTCCCCGTAGTGGTCCAACACCGTGTCCTCCTCGATCCAAACGGCATTGGCCCACTCCAGGGCTTTCCCCGCCAAGCAGGAGACGAGGGCAAACACTCTCTCGCGTCCCGATGGAGTCGGGTGAACGGTTGCCAGATATAGCTCCAGCTGGAGCAGGAAACCCTGACAACTGGCCACCTTGCCGTCTTACTCCCTCGGGAGCGAGAGCCGAATCCCACTGGGACCCGGGACAGTAGGAGGAATCAGGGGAATCGATGGAGGGGATGGTGGAGGTGCGGGTGGCCCTCTCAACTCCCATCAGCAGCAAATGAATTACTTAAAAATCATACAATGTGATTTTCTGGATTACAGACTTCTACATGCTTTGTAAGTGGGAAAACCTGCAAAATCGGCAGTGTATCAAATACTTGTTCTCCCCACTGTATATACTTTGTTTTATTTATACAAACAAACACCATCTGACACGAAACAATCACGGACAAGAACCAGGGGGGAACAGAGGGAATGAGTAGCCAACATACAATTTGTGGAAATGGGAACCAGGTGTGTGAGGAACAGGACAAAACGTAAACTGTGAAATGGATCAGGGGTGGCTAGAATTCTGGTGACGTCGACCACTTTTGGCCGCCCGACCCAGGGGAGGGACCAACTTCAGCCGAAGTCTTTTCAAACAGCTCACTAAAAGGGCATTTTCACAGTATTATTCCAACCTCATAGTGTGGAAAACTCGCACACAGTTAGTGTTTGTCTCATTGCCTCTTAAGAAAAGTTCAAAGAAAATACAAATCACTGATGCATTGTGTTCATGTCTTATGACAATCTTGGGCATATTAATTATTTTCTAATAAGTTCAATACATTTTGTTGATTTCCCACTAAATTCAGTATACATTTTTGAATATTGTTGAATTCCATTTTTATTGTTGATTCCGTGATTCCATCCGCGTTCTCAGCATCATGGATTTTTATAGGGCTCTAAGTGTAGGCAAAGCTCTCTAAGTATGGAGCTCAGTGGAGCCCAGCGGCTAGAATGCCACACCTGCTGCAGCTGTGCTTCTATGCTCTCCTGTTGGGAGGAAGTGGAACTCAATCAATCCAGAAAAGAGGAAGCTCCATTGAGATGATAAAGTGGCCGCCAGTGGGGCTGGCCACGTTTATCCATTTCTGACAAATACGCTCCCGGCAACATCAATCTAGCCTAATCCCACCAACTGAGGGACAGGTGGGAGAGCGATCAGAAGGGTGTCCATGACACGGTAGATCAGAGCAGGAAGGGGAGTCCCTCTATGGTGTCATATGAAGAGGAGGAAAACCATCTAGGTGAGGCAGGAGATAGGGGGAGGATCTTGATAAATTGGGCAATCAAATATGGATAAATATGTGGCTCTTAAAAACCTGACACTAAAGTAAAGGAGCAATTGCTTAATGAGAGGCAGAATTTTAAACGTAAGTCATTGAACTGTGTTGCTCTGACCCTTGATTAAGGACCTTCCCATTGAAGTGAATGAGATTCCATGTGTTGCCTTCTTCCCATCCCTTTACCTCCTGTCATTTTGAAGCACAAAGAGAAGCTAAGCCTTTTGTAAATCTGAGTAGAATATATAACTGTCAGATCTCTCTTCCTTTGTTTTGTTTGCATTCTGCTCGTCCTTTTTACAATTCACCTCTATTATTAGCTTTATTTTCTGTTTGTCATTTAAGTATATTATGAAGATTGATTTCACACCACTTTAATCCTTTTCATTCTATAAAGGTTGCAATTATGTTGTTAGAGCTACAATACCTCTATTGAAGTGGAGGTGTAAATCTTTATGATTAGTTGCTCAAGAGAGCTACAGACAGAAGTTGAAAGTATATTTCATGCCCCCATCCTTCACTTTTTGTTCACCCCCCCCACCTGGCCCCCTCTGCCCCCCAGGGCTGCCTACTGGGAGTGCTCCAACTCTACAACAACAAACATTAGTCTGTAATGACAGCAATAACACTGCCAGCTGGAGAAATATGGGCTTTGGAGACTCAATCATGAGGTAACAAATAGGAACGAAACAGGCAAACAGTAATATTATGACTTCTCAAGGCACTGGTGATCTATTTGAAATCAAATATATTTTTAGAAAATATCGGAAATATTTGTTCTATGATCTGATGACAGCAAGTCAAGGACGAGTAGCACAATGAAAGTTGCAGAAATAAAACAGTTCAAATATCACTGAGTACGCCTTTCTCCCGTTCCTTTCATCTCTCCCTACAAGTGTGGCAGCCAGTATAAACAGGAGGACATACCGATAGCCTCTGTCAGTCACAGGTAAAGTATGACCCTCTTAACAGACTAGAAGACTCCTCTAACATATCGAATCATTTCCATGTCAGCAAAATCAAAGTAGTGGCAGAACAGCTGGCAATGACCTCCCCAGGAAATGTGCTGAGCCATCCCGTGCTCTTGCCGCCACTGAGCCTAATTATTCAAAGCTTGAGGTGCACATTAGACACAGGGGGTGGCAGGTAGCTGAGTGGTTAGAGTGTTGGGCCCATAACTGAAAGGTTTCTGGATCAAATCCCTAAGCTGACAAGGTAAAAATCTGTCATTCTGCCCCTGAACAAGGCAGTTAAACCACTGTTCCTAGGCTGTTATTGTAAACAAGAATTTGTTCTTAACTGACATGCCTAGTTAAATAAAGACATGTTCTTGATTTAAAGTGATTAGATTGATGTAATTCTGGCAATATTTGTTGTGTGCTTTAGATTGATGGCTTGTTTAATTAAGGATTGATGGCTGATTTAATTAAGGTTCTGTTTTTATTATGTCTGTTCTCACCAATGACTTGTATTTACACTCGATGACCCATTGGGGTGGGGGCAGGGGGGAATGGGGGGGAGCTGTGTTGAAGCCACCTTGCCTCCATCTTGGCAATGCCCCACAATTGTAAAAATATTTTGAAAGCTATAGAAATGCATTTATTAATGTTTACATTAGTTTTCACTACATTGTATTATATTACAGACACCTTAATGCATACTTTTAAATTATATTATGTGAGCTAAACATAAACAAATATATATATACAGTACCAGTCAAACGTTTGGACACACCTACTTATTCTAGGGTTTTTCTTTATTTTTACTATATTCTACATTGTAGAATAATATTGAAGACATCAAAACTATTAAATAACACATATGGAATCATGTAGTAACCAAAAAAGTGTTAAACAAATTAAAATATATTTAATATTTTAGATTCTTCAAAGTAGCCACCCTTTGCACATTCTTGGCATTGTCTCAACCAGCTTCACCTGGAATGCTTTCCAATATGAAGGAGTTCCCACATATGATGAGCACTTGTTTGCTGCTTTTCCTTCACTCTGTGGTCCGACTCATCCCAAACCATCTCAATTGGGTTGAGGTTGGGTGATTGTGGAGGCCAGGTCATCTGATGCAGCACTCCATCACTCTCCTTCTTGGTCAAATAGCCCTTACACAACCTGGAGGTGTGTTTTGGGTCATTGTCCTGTTGAAAAACTAATGATAGTCCCACTAAGCGTAAACCAGATGGGATGGCGTATCGCTGCAGAATACTGTGGTAGCCATGCTGGTTAAGTGTGCCTTGAATACTAAATAAATCACAGACAGTGTCACCAGCAAAGCACCATCACACCTCCTCCTCCATGCTTCATGTTGGGAACCACACATGCAGAGATCATCCATTCACCTACTCTGCCTCTCACAAAGACACAACGATTGGAACCAAAAATCTCAAATTTGGACTCATCAGACCAAAGAACACATTTCTACTGCTCATGTTTCAACGGCCCATGCAAGTCTCTTCTTATTGGTGTCCTTTAGTAGTGGTTTCTTTGCAGCAATTCAAACATGAAGGCCTGATTCACGCAGTCTACTCTGAACAGTTGATGTTGAGATGTCTGTTACTTGACTTTTACTTTTAGGGCGGCAGGTAGCCTAGCGGTTAGAGTGTTGGGCCAGTAATCCAAATGTCGCTGGTTTGAATACCTGAGGTGAAAAAAAACCTGTCGATGTGTCCTTGAGCAAGGCACTTAACCCTAATTTGCTCCATAGTACTACTATGGCTGACCTTGTAGGTAAGCTGTCATTGTAAATAAAACTTTGTTCTTAACTGACTTGCCTAGTTAATTAAAGGTTAAATCAAAATAAACCTGAACTCTGTCAAGCATTTATCTGGGCTGCAATCTGAGTCTGGTAACTCTAATGATCTTATCCTCTTCAGCAGAGGTAACACTGGGTCTTCCTTTCCTGTGGCGGTCCTCATGAGAGCCAGTTTCATCAAAGTGCTTGATGGTTTTTGCAACTGCACTTGAAGAAACTTCAAGAGTTCTTGAAATGTTCCGGATTGACTGACCTTCATGTCTTAAAGTAATGATGGACTGTAATTTTTCTTTGCTTATTTGAGCTGTTCTTGCCACAATATGGACTTGGTCTTTTACCAAATAGGGCTATTTTCTGTATACCACCCTGTCGTAACTTGACTTACATTAATGTGATGACTGTTATTTATCGAATCAATTAACTATGTTTAATTATTATCAGACTAAATTAATCAGGTAACAATTAACTCATTAGGAAGTTGGGGCACCACGGGAAAAGTTGTTTAACGAGTTACCATCTCCAAAATTAAACTCTTAGATAAAGTATATCAAAGAATGCATTATTCTTTTTTTTTTAACTAGGCAAGTCAGATAAGAACAAATTCTTATTTACAATGACAGCCTACTGGTGAACAGTGGGTTAACTGCCTTGTTCAGGGGCAGAATTACAGATTTCATCAAGGCAAAGGGTGGCTACTTTGATGAATCTCAAATATAACATATATTTTGATTGTTTTACGCTTTTTTAGTTACTACATGATTCCATATGTGTTATGTCATAGTTTTGATGTCTTCACTTTTATTCTACAATGTAAAAAATAGTGCAAATAAAGAAAAACTCTTGAATTAGTAATATTCCATACTTTTGGCACCCAGTGTATATGTATACTGTATATACTGTATATGACCAAAAAATATATGGGGGATTGGAAGTGATGCAGACAACTACACTAATGGAAGCTACGTTAAAGTTGATCAAGAGTGTGCAAAGCTGTCATCAAGGCAAAGGGTGGCTACTTTGAAGAATCTGAAATATAACATATATTTTGATTTATTTAACACTTTTTTGGTGTTATGTCATAGTTTTGATGTCTTCATTCTTTATGCCTTTATTCTACAATGTAGAAAATAGTAAATATAAAGAAAAACCCTGGAATGAGTAGGTGTGTCCAAACGTTTGACTGGTACGGTATATATATATTTTATATATATTTGCACTTGAAATTATATATATATATATGTATGTATGTATGTATGTATGTGTATATATATATATATATATATATATATGTATATATATGTAAATACAACATATTCCTTAAAGTATATATTTTTTTGATTACTTATGTTACTGTCCCCACTACAACAAAAAATACTTAAATACATGGAACTTTGCCCTTGAAATTGTATTGAAATACTGTAGAATTCCATGAATTGCAGGACAGGCTGCTCCAACTGGGGAGTGCCAATATGGCTGACAAGTGTCTTCAAAGCCTCTCAATGGCCAATACATAGCATAAGAAATCCAGGGTTTATACATCACCGGTTCTCACTGCCATAATGTTATTTTAATATACTAATACTTCTGACATGATTATGTATGTATGGCTAAAGCTTCTCATGGATATGAATGTGTGTTGTATTTGTGGGCCTGATAGCATAGTGTGGGTGAGTGTTTGTGTTTTCTATTCCCAGTCATCAAATCTCACTAGCCATTTGTTCTTGGAGCACCTGTCATTAATCTTTCATAGGTCCTCTAGTCACCGAATGTATACTTTGGGCAATTAGCAGGTGTTCCCTGCTGTGCAGTCTGGCCTGTGGTGAGCGAGTGATAAATCTTTGACGCGGTAGGTGTTGATAAATCAGAGGCAACAGACCCCCTTAGGATCCCCTCCACTACCATCATTAGCAACCACGCTGCATCCTAAGACGGCTTTATAGTGAAGTGCTATTGATCTCCATAAACGTGTAGGGTGCAACACGTTTTCTTGCTCCTATCACGGTTATGTTGCATTCTTAGTTTTTCTCCTGAAATTATAATCTGCCATCTCGATCACACTTCAAACCATCCGCAAGGTTGTTTGATCTCTCAAGTACTGACACAGTCCTCCTAATTTGAGGACAACTGAGAAATTATCCTGTGTTCTCTCTCTTTCAGTCTCTATTTGTTGTTTTTATGGATCATTGTCTCGCAGGTCGACGTTTGACAGCGCTGAGATTCACCCGATAATAGTTTTTCTTCATGAGCCTTACATACAGGCCAAGAGAGGTGGTGTTTGAAGAACCATTAAGCCTGAAGTAAATAAAAACACTGCAAAACATCCCTTTAAAATTATTTGCAGAGAAATGTACAGTTTAGGAAGAAAATGGTGCTTGCAAGTGATACGGACAACTTCAAAGCTGAGGCGACGAATTAGCAATTGTGACAGATAAGGTTGTTGTAAAAGTACAGTACTGATAGAGTGGGCTACTAAGTGCTGCAACTTGTAAATAGGTGGTGGTTTGGAATATGTTTGTTTTACATTGTAATTATAGTAGGTGACCACTGCTGGAGGTGGCGCTGTTCAGTGGGAGAACACACTGGGTGGGTGGTGTCCGACCTCTGACCGGGAGAGGGAGTAGGCCATCTTTAAAAAGGGGACGTTAAGTAGCTGATACACTTACAGATAAGTGTATCTGTAGAGAAAACAGAATGCAAACGGAGCTGACAGGCCACGGGCTCAGCGATTAAAATAAAGTTAACATAAACTCCGATTACTAGTGGACGTTTGAGTTCTTGAACGCACCCTCGACCATCTTGTTACACAATGCATTGATACTGAGTAATAGAGTAGAGAGGAATTCAACTAATTGCATTGATGGCGTCAGTCTACCCAACACAAACCATTTAATCATCATTGAATACCCTGATGAAGGCAGTTTGCTGTCGATATAAACCAGAAATCAAAATGTTTATTCACAGGCTTGATTGTCAGTAACACTGCTTGCAAAGACTTTCCTTCCCAACTGTTAGGTGGGTCTATTTGGATACAGAGTATGTGTGTAGAATTCATCAAGCAGACCAGCTAAGACAAACTAATGACAGATTTTATTTTCCTCCATAAAAACATACAAATAAGCCTGTCCTCAAAGGCTAGTTCTTGTCATGTATTTGTTATATGCCAGCAGCAGGATTTCATCAATATCGAGTGATTGCTCTGTCTGAACATACAGTAGTCACTTGGTTGGAGGGGAGAAAGAACACATAAGAAATATCTTCAAAGAGTGGTGTCCTTTTCTGTCTGTACCGGTCTCTCCTTTTTTTGCTGTCTAAAACACACACACACACACACACACACACACACACACACACACACACACACACACACACACACACACACACACACACACACACACAGTAGGGAAGCAGCTCCAATTGATTTCATGTCTGAATTTTGTACTTGGATGAATTATTCCACTCAAGCCAAACTCTCTCGAATAATTAATATTACAATTTGAGATAAAAGATTAGCCAGAAAAGCCAAGTGTGAATTATATATCAAACATTAACATCTCAAACATGCATTGTGTTTATTAATTCATAATAACAAACTAAAAGGGAGCTCTCTTTATATTTCCAAAACCATTCTACTTTGATTCCTCAGGCTTGTGCGTTGACGATCTTCAGTCGGAGGTCATGATTACACAGAGGCTCTGCTCTAAAGTGCCACGTGGACAGCAGTCCTTTCGGCACATGGACTGTGTTTGTGATTAGGTGAAGGTACTGTAGGTTTTCTCACCTCTCGAAGACCTGTGTGAACTCCTGATTAGAGTGAATAGCTTGCTGGGAGTAGGAAATTCAATTATGTTGCCTGAGAGGCACCTGTGAAATAATGACTCTACTATCTTTTCTCACCTCGCAAACACTTTTTTTCTCTGCAAGTCAACATTGAATCAATATGGGTAGTCTTTTCGAGAAACTATTACGACAACATATTGATGTACACTAACAGCGTGATGTTTTATAATGTAACATTGTAATACCATGTTCATGTCCCTTCTGTGTTTTACATGGTAATACCAGGTTCATGTCCCTTCTGTGTTTTACATTGTAATACCATGTTCATGTCCCTTCTGTGTTTTACATGGTAATACCAGGTTCATGTCCCTTCTGTGTTTTACATTGTAATACCAGGTTCATGTCCCTTCTGTGTTTTACATGGTAATACCAGGTTCATGTCCCTTCTGTGTTTTACATGGTAATACCAGGTTCATGTCCCTTCTGTGTTTTACATTGTAATACCATGTTCATGTCCCTTCTGTGTTTTACATGGTAATACCAGGTTCATGTCCCTTCTGTGTTTTACATTGTAATAACAGTCAAACGTGTTTTTCCCACAGCGATAATCAAGTAAATGTCTATTTTTATGAACAATGCCACACTGTTACAATTGAATATTGGATTGCATTCATTCGCTGGATTAGCTTTTAGAATATAAATCTCATTATTGACACCACTGCTTAGCCTACCAGTCTTACTGCTCAATATGCTATCTGATAATTGTTCACGGATACAGGACATTTACATCTCTTTGAAGATGTCACATTGCAATTATAGTGTTCAACAGTTTGCATTATACATTGAACATGAATCATACAGATTTTTATATAGTTTATCAGTGCCCAGCCAGCCCACATCATGTATAATCAGCCTGTCCTGCAGTAAAGGAATTGTAATATCTATCCTTTGCACTGACTTGTATGCAAACACATGAGCAGT
The DNA here is from genome assembly GCA_023634145.1 of Thymallus thymallus. Taxonomy (NCBI): domain Eukaryota; kingdom Metazoa; phylum Chordata; class Actinopteri; order Salmoniformes; family Salmonidae; genus Thymallus; species Thymallus thymallus. The sequence continues at coordinate 14,496,162 of CM042389.1, read as the reverse complement.
GTTTGAATAAATCAGCAAAACTGATTACAAAATAAGGGATATTTAGAGTGAAGGCTATTGTCTGGGGATCTGATTATGACCATGTTCGGCTGCCATCGTCTCTCTCACGTCCGTTTTTTCACTTTGAAAACAAGCCATCTTGCCTGCAGCGTTTGTGAATATTTGACAGTATCGCCAGGAGGAAGAGAGCAGAGTTGGCATCTCCCTTTAAAAGAGGCTAGGTAGCCTACATTGTGGCAGTGAGGCAGAAAACTCCTCAGACAACAAGTAAAATATAAAAAGTTCCTCTGTGCCTTTGTGCTGTGTCACAGCTTAAGTATTAGCCCTTACATGAATTCTCAAAAGTTGCTTCATGGAGCAAATATACATTTCCTGTAGATGAAAACTGATACATAATTAACAAAGGCTAGCCATGGACATGATTAATAATGTAAATGTTTCATTAAGGTAAGATCTTACTTGATAATAAAGACAAAAATGAGTAGAGTAAAAATGTATTTGTAGTTGATCAAACAAGCACTATAGGTAGAATTATCATTAGACTCTCCGGGGTCTATCGGGATTTGATGAAAAATCAAGGCCAACACTTTCCTTACCCACAACTCCAAAACTCACTAGACATTAATTAGCTCTAGCCGGTAAAGCTAGTGTGGGACCGTAACGGAGTGACTTTTATTTTGATTGCAGAAGCTGTAGCGCTAGGGTATAAGGAGCAGGGGTTACTGGGATAGCTCTTCAGTTTAGGGTTTGGGTGCCCTAAATTATATCATTATATTTTTTTGCACTCCAGACTTCTTGTATTTTTATACTTTTTCATACTGCCGCTCTATGTATCATGTATCTGTCTTTTGTGTATTTTCATTCTGGCATTTAGCACCTGCCCTGTTTTTTGTAGCTGCTTGACAAAGAAATTTCCCCTCGGGGATCAATAAAGTACCCATCTATCTATCTATTTCACAGCATGGCCGTATTCATTATGCCAATTCTGTTACAAAACGTTTCTTGAACGGAAGCAAACCAAACTAATTTGTCCAATAGAAACTCCTGGCCTAATGATTACACCCCAGGTTCCAGCTCTCTGCTCATATGATTCCTCCTTACATTTTATTTGGCCCCTGAAGTTGTGTGGTCGCTCTAATTAAACATTGGAGTCTATATCTTTGCATGGATATTCTTTCCTCAAGTGCAGTTTCTTGAATGCTTCAGCAGATTTAGATTAACACACTCTTAAAGGGCGTCCTATGCAGAGATCGATTGTAGAGATTATGGTGCACTGTAGAGAATACTAGATGGAAATTGGAATGACTCCATTTACCTCCCTTTCTCCGTGCCCTGTAGGCAGACACACCACACACATTCAATAACAACACATTGGTATCTTGGTGTGTCTAGAGACAAACACACAGCAGGCAACATAGATTTTCTGTTTGCCGATGTGAGTGACAGAGTGGCACATTTCTTCATTAAAATCACATAGGGACACCATGACAACCATGACTAGTGTTGTTTTGTCACTGTCTATATTGACACTGAAGTACGCACTTCCTCAGAGAGTTATGTGATCAACAAGTTCACACACTATATATGTACCTTGCTTTATAGATGGGTTAGCTGACAATGTCACGAAAACTATGTTTGTGTTTCAAAGGGCCAGAAGGCTGTGTGTTGTTATGGTTCTGGATGGCCAGATACTGTAGCTAGCAACAATTACAAGAAACTGCCATGTGGTGAATCGTAAGTGGCTTGTTTAAGCTTGTTTGGTCTTGTTCTTGATACCATGTCTTGTTTTGAGGTGTTTTGACTAATGTCACATCTATGCTAATATGGCTAACATTTGCTATCTAGCTAGCTAAACAATTTGCTAGCTAGCTAGCAAACCAACAACTGTAACAATGTATTTGAGAGACAAGTGCTCATTGTGCAACTTTATTTACGTTTTCAATAAACATTGAAGACAAAATATAGTTTACATGTTATCAACAATCTAAGTCAACCCTGTCTGTTTTGCCCCATAGATTTTGTACATTTTGAGAACAATGTTATTTTCCACAGGCGATATTCTGTAGCTGAGATATTATTTACTGCTGATTAGTAAGGATGCAGGGACTCAATCTGTATTTCTGGACATAGCTACCATGGAGGAGGAAATATGAAACAAGATCTTCCTTGTTCAAAAACTGGGAGATGTTTGTTTACCTGCCTTCTGCACAACCTGGAACTCAGTACACAGTGGACTAAGATATATACCTTTAGAATGGAAGCTTGCACATTCTGTATGTACTCAGCTAAGACTACATTTTTTTAAAGGGGTGCTACAGCACCTTCAGCACCCCTACTTGCCAAGGCTATGCCAAGCTTCCAATTGGGCAACAGTGATTGGTGCGGAAGTGGGGTCAGGGTTCTTACACTGTCCTGCCAAGTGAGGCTTCAAAAAGATAGTGTCTTCAAAGACTCTGGTTTCCCCTATTGCACCTCAGATGACTGGATCCTCCAGACTCTCCTTTGATTGATAACTCTCCCAAAGCTTCAAAGCTGGGCAACTTGCTGCAATACAGGCCAACGATGAGATTTTGTTTTATCGGTCTTTTTTAAACAGATTATATTTCTTGCCTGAGTTACCTGGAAGAGAATTTCATGTAATCATTGCTCTATACCAGGGGTATTTAACTCTTACCATACGAGGTTTGGAGCCTGCTGGTTTTCTGTCCTACCTGATAATTAATTGCAGAGTTGAGTTTGAGGGCTCTAAACAGTACTGTGTGTCTCCCAGCCCGTTCTGGACTTGGGGACTGTGAAGAGACCCCTGATTGCATGTCTTGTGGGGTATGTATGTTTTTTTTTTTTTAGCTATGTGTTAACTGGTTGAACAGACAATTCAACACTTTCAGCACGTCCATACCTCTTACAAAGACCAGCAGTGATGCAGTCAATCTCTCCTCCACTCTGAACCAGGAGAGACTGACATGCATGTTATTGACATTGGCCCTCCATGTACATTTGAGGACCAGATGTGCTGCTAAGAGCATCTGCTAAATTACTCAAATATAACATGTAAAAATGTAGACATATTTCACTAACAAACTACAGAATATTTCCACAGCTGAAAGCTAAATCCTTGTCAATATGAGCAGAATGCTGACTTCAACATCCCATGTAAGAAGTTTAAGTGATATTCCCTGTAGGTTTGATAGATGGATGAGAAACCCCACACAGATAACAGCAGTTTGTAGAGGTCCTTGGGGTATTAGTCCTGGTCAATGTTCCCTCTAAGCTGCAGAAGAAATGCCATGCCATGCAGAGACGGAAGAGATTGCATTTCACTGAGTTCGCCCCATTACACGCTACCCACACCGGACACGTTGCGTGCGCCAACGAGTGTTTGCGTTGCCAGGCGCTAAAATAGAAGTTGATAACTGCCTCTCCCATCTCCTCATTGGTTTTTAGAAGCATATACCCACGTGACATCTCCTCACGTGGGTGATTGAAAGATGAACTGAGGTCAGTTGTGGTAATGCACATTATTATGAAAGTTTGTTGCCAGTCGCCATATAAAGTCCAAAGAAGAAAAAGAAGCCAGGAGAGATGACTAGAAACGAGTCAGTGACCGTTTTATCTGTGGATTAACTGTCGAGTAGAGGACCTTGTGCATTTCAGGCAAAATAACAACCCAATGTTTATATCCCAGGACAAATTAGCTAGCAACAGCAAGCTAAGAGGACAAATTAGCTAGCAACAGCAAGCTAGCTAGCTAAATTGCCATAAATGTTTAGGGTCAAGGAGGCAGATTCAGAAGACAGGAGGGAGAAGGATTTAGCAGAGGGAAGAGATGATAGGATGGAAGAGGAGAGAGTAACAGGAGAGAGAGCGAAAGTTGCGACGGTGCATTACCATCTGAGTAGGGGCAGAGGTCGGAGACTTGGAGGGGAGTTGCAGTGAGATTAGTAGAAGAACAGCATCTAGTAAAGACGAGGTCAAGCGTATTGCCTGCCTTGTGAGTATGGGGGGACGGTGAGAGGGTGAGGTCAAAAGAGGAAAGGAGTGGAAAGAAGGAGGCAGGGAGAAATTAGTCAAAGGCAGACGTCGGGAGGTTAAAGTCACCCAGAACTGTGAGGGTTGAGCTCTGCCTTGTTGGCTGCAGAACGGCAGTTCCAAAGGCTGCTGGAGACCTGGAACTCCACCTGGGTCGTGTGTGCAGGGACCACCAGATTAGTGGTTGCAGCCACGCGGTGTGAAGCATTTGTATGGCCTGTACAGAGAGGAGAGAACAGGGATAGACAGACACATAGTTGACAGGCTACAGAAAAGGCTACAATAATGCAAAAGAGATCGGAATAAAATTAACTAAACATATGGGCAAGCAACAGAGCAGGGCCTCCCTCACTTAACTTCCTTTACTAACTCCCGCAGAACAACTCGGCAGAACTGTCTTCGTTTTGGGGACATCTGCCGCAAACAGCAGCCGCTGAACAAGGAGGCTGTGCTAATAACACTAAGCTAATTGCCTAGCACAGGTGTAGCCACTCCCCCTCCTATTAAGTTGTAATCTGCAGAGAACAAAAGAAGTGGATGGACCTGCACCCACTTTGAATGGGTAGCAATCACTAACACTTCTTAAGCAAATTACCAGTTCACACAGACTAGGTAGCTTACTAACTAACTGGGACAGACAGACAAAACCAACACAGCTTACAGGTTCGACCAAATTATACTTAGCCTGCTTCGAGAATGAAGCAGGGTCCTTCCAATACTACAAGTTGACGCACCAGTAAATTAGTTAATTAATTAAAGGGGCAGTGCCATCACAGAGACAGACAGAGGACTCATCTTTGTATCGGTGCCATTTTAGCGTCTGTGACATGAGCAGAGCCAATGAGGCTATCTCCATTTTAAAGTAGTCCAATATGGCCTATAGTTCTCTATGGTTGCTGTCACTCCTAGACCTAGATGGCTGCAGAGTCATTAATTCACTCTTCCTCCTGGTATTACATCAATGAATGTCACTTGACATCCACATATCTGGCATGTCAGGTCTGAATCAGTCTGGATGAAAAGAAGCCCACAATAACAGGGTTTGATGCTGCCTGCTTTAAAGCATGAAGAAGTGCAATCCTGCACAACAACAACTTGACATCTTTCACTGCTTGACCTGAGGTAAATGACTCCAAAACAGACGTGGCAGGTTTGATACAGCCTTTATTGCTGTCTCACACAACCTCCACGAGAGAGAACGTGACGTACAGTACAAACAGGGAGAAAGGAAAACACACAAAATCTAGTCAAATCTTTAACAAATCTGCAGTTTAGTGTTCCCTCAGTCTCAACTGTCATTTAAAGTGCATCTCTGATTAGCTTTTAAAAAACACTTTTCCACTTGCATATATGTAAGCAACAGTTGTTCGACATATAGCGTTGCTTCAACATCAGTATCTATATTGGTTAATATAGCTGTTGTTTCCTACAATATTGCACATTATACAATGGGATAATGCATTACATCAGGATAGGTGATGTGACATAAAATACAGAAAAAATACATGTTAAACACTGAAGATAGACCAATACCTCTCACAACAGTTGTAATTACACTATAGTAACTAAGTAAGTAATCAACAAATGAGTTAACAGGTGTGTAAACTGCTGGTGGTTTATGTGTAAGTAGTTGAAAAACAGGAGGACATTTTTGTCCTGTTGCATAAACAGTGTAGGTAGATTGACAAATATGAATGAACCCCCCCCCCCCCATGTTGTCAGAAATGTGATCAGAGTAAGCCCAAAGCCTTGACAGACAATCAAACAGCAGAGCGGAACAACCCTATCATAAACTGAACCTGCACAATTGCATCAAATCTGTCATCTTTAGCAATAGCTACAAAACAGTCAAGTATAATATCCTAATGAAGATAGGCAGGCAGCTATGTTCCTTTGGTGACCCATTAACTCATACAATGGACAAAATGGGCTGTTAGTTTCTCCACTAAAGAGAATGTGTTAGAAATGGCAAATTAATTAAGCTTGTTTTGTTGCATTGTGGCCTCTTTGTCCTGGTTTAGCTAGCTCAGGGGTCTCCAACATTTTTCTAACATGAGATCTACTTAAATGCTGCGAGCTACCAATTTATCTTCATGCTTTTTTCTGTTTCACTCTCACAATTACTTTTTACTTATCGAAAAACAACAGAATTGGATATTCAGAGTCCATGTCAATGCATAAATCACATCAGAATAAAAATTGAGGTCCGCAAAAAAACGAACAAATGTGTATGTTTGAATGTAATTCCCCTTTTATTCAAATGCACACCTAGCAAGAGACTAATGTGTTTGGCTAGCGATTTATCGGTTTAGGCCTACTGCACATCATGGCTGTGAGATAGACCTGTTGGACCCCCGAGGTAGTTATACCTCCGCTTTTGAACTATTGATAAAAGCTATTGATTGGCTGATGGAGAAAACAGCACTACCCTTTCTCCCTGGTATTATTTCTGTGCCCTGTGGGCACAAACACATGGCACACACACCCAATGAAAACACTGCCAGATTGGTCTGTCTAGAGACTCACACACCCTCCCCTCTCACTAAAAACCAAGGTCCTTTTTATTTCTCTGTTTGGAATTACCAAGCAGTATTGACTGACAGGTCCGGATGGCATGGGACATCTCAACATGGCAAACACAAATATTCTCTCTCCTACAAAACAGGCACAGAGAAAGAGAGAGAGACACACACACACACACACGCACACACAGTCTGAGTCCTGTCATCACCTGGGCTCAGCTCAGTCCCCTAGGACTACACTGGCACCCATCTTGTCTCTTGCTGTAGGGGACAGATGGATCAATGTCTCTATGAGAACTTTCCAGAAGTGTGTGTGTGTCTCTCGGTCGGTCGGATTTATACTAAATGAAACAACAAGACACTGTAGACCATCTAGCTAACTATAATACATTACTTGAAACAACACTACTGTGTACAGTGATTTTAATTTATGGACAGTGCTAAAGTGGTGAGAGTATTTGGTGTGTGTGTGTGTGTGTGTGTGTGTGTGTGTGTGTGTGTGTGTGTGTGTGTGTGTGTGTGTGTGTGTGTGTGTGTGTGTTTTCATGCATGCATGTTATTTATGGGTACTGTAAAACAGAGAGTGCCAGAGGCATAAACCTACAGCCATAGCCCACATTCATGGAAGCTGCTATAGTCTGTCAGAAACCGTTTAACACACTCTCCATGTCTGGATGCATCCAAACATGAACCACTATTCTGAACAGGAGATAAACCACAACCCTCAAATCCTCAAACTGACCTAACTCAAAATACACTAGAGAAAAGGGGGAGCCTACATACTCATAGAGGTGGAATAGGACTACAAGATGAACTGTGGTTTATTCAGGAGAGTTGTAACTGTGTTTATGTTTGAGCCTTTCTTTGAATTCTTCTCCTTTCATCCCCTTTCCCTGTTTTACCCTCTGGGAGAAACGTAACATTGCTGAGGTCATGGAAGACCGTGGGTCAATCCATGTTATGCTGTTCCAGAGGAAGGAGCCGTGTGAGTAGAGTTGACCGGAGCATTCTGTATAGTCCTGGCGTTGTTAAATAAAACATACGTGAGAGATTACCAAAGAGAAACGATGAATGTTAGTCATTCTTTTTCTGTATATGACAATGTGCAATGAAAAGGCTGCTAAGTAAGTGACTGGACATTTTATGAAGGATATTTGTCAGTCAAACAGTCCCTCTGTGTATCTCAGTCATAACCGGAGGAAGCCATTTTGTATAGATGTGCAATGTACCTTTGCAGATTGTACATTTTAAGACAGGACCATGCTACTTACTACGTTCAGTTCAACAGAAGTTCAAACACTAGTTAAGGGCAGTTCCTGAATGTCCACACAGATGTGGGAACACACACAGTGAGCAGTAACCATGAGGAGCTGGAAGAGGAGGGATGTTATACAGTATATAACGTCATGTTTGATGATGTGAACTCTTCAATGGATCTTTGGCTTGGGGAGGCGTGAGAGGCTGGGGGGAACCAGGACTCTGGCTCTGAGCAGTCCCAGGTCTGGCATTTCCAGACTAGGGCATGGAGGGCTGGTGCTTGCGAGGTCCCTCCTGACCCCCAGCGTGCGGGGCTGAGCAAGCACACCGCGGCCCAGGGAGGGGCCCACCGCCTGGGGACCAGAATTGAAGCAGGGTAGGCCCCTGGAGGGAGGTGGCAGCTGCTTGGTCCTGTGGTTGGCCAGTAGTCCTTCAGAGCCCGATGGGAGAAGAGAGCCATTAGCGTACCTCTGAGGCAGAGCTGGGACAGACACGCGCTTGTGGAGGCGAGGCCGCTGCAGGACACGAGGGCAGCCAGGGCCCTCTGGAGAGGCTCGCTTCCCCCCCTCTGGCCTGGACAGCACTACTGTTGCTGGGCTGTTGGCTGTAGGGAGCCCCTGGGTAGGGCTGGGGATGCTAAGCCCCTCTCTGTAATGGATGTTGAGCTGGGTGCTAAGCAGCGCACTCAACTCGTCTGGGTTGGGCACTGGGGGAGTGCTCCTCCTTCTCTGGGGGTCACTGTGGCCCTCGGTGAGGGCTGTTTTTACTAGTCTTTCCAGGATGAGGTGCTCGTGGTGGCTGGGGCTGGAAGACTGTAGTATTTGAGGCTATGGAAGAAAAACAAAGATATACACATTATTATTATTATCAATTCACTGGTAGTGAATTATCCTTCTTAAAGGTCTATAATTGATGAAGATGGATGTTAATTTACAATGTAAATGTTTTCAATCTACAATTCCAGATGAGGTTTCCCCATTCACTTTTTCACTTCATTTTTGGAACAAAAACTTGCCCTTAAAAATGGCTGAAAACTTTGTAGATTGTGGACAGTGAGCCAAGATTCTTTCTCTGAGGACTTGTTTGTACTCTCTAACACTCAGTGAGAGAGTAGTAGTAGCAGTTGTGAAACAGTGGTCCTCCCATCCACCTAGCACAGGGGCAGTGCATCAGACAAACAGCAGATCTAACACTGGGTAGAGTCAGTGAAGAGCCCAGCTGACTGCTAACTGTGGGTCCAGAGTTCAGGGCGACCTATCAGTTAGTATGCGGTACGAGACTATTCTAGCAGAGACATGAGCCTCCCTGTGGGGAGAGAACCAGGCTGTAGCAAGGAAAGGCCATGGATAGAGCAGCAACCATACTCTACTCTTCTTTACCCTGTGGTGGTAGCTAGGTAGAGGAGAATGAAGGCATGAGGTTGTGGTGATCGGGGATGTGTCTCTCAGACAGCCTGAGGGTCATACATCATCCAGGCGTGTGTAGACATAAAACAGACTGGTATACTAACTGGTCTGTAGGCTTATATACCTCATAGTCAGAGGTGGCTGGTGAGATGAGCAATGGGAGGATAGAGTCAAACTGGGTTTTCCAATGTTTGATAACATTCCATTTATTCCATTCCAGCCATTACAATGAGCCAGTCCTCCTATAGCTCCTCCCACCAGCCACTTCTGCTCCTAGTCCTAACAAGCTCATGCTCTCTAGTCCTTTACAGATTCACAGACAATAGTCAATAAAAAGGGACATATATTGTGATGATGATCATCCTCCTAAATCCTACCAATCCTTACGAGGCTGCCATCTTTATGATCTAGCATGAGTCAGTACTCTAGTTGTGCTCCAGGGCTCTGTGTCAGGATTAGCTTCTACTTTCCAGTTTATTGAAAAGTCATTGAAAATAAGTATCCTTTTTTCAATTATTGAATTGTATTGTTAGTTTACTTCCTGGATTGACTGCCTTCAAACTGAATTTAGCCCAGCCCTGCTCTGTGTGAACCTCTCCTGAGCCAATGGGAACATACTTATGATGGCCCTGGTCTGGCCAAGGAAGTCCGCCTCAAACATCCAAGAAGAGACCAGGCAGGCAACTGTTCCGGCAGTAACCTAACAGAGGCAATGGGATGATCAGGCCCACAGCTCCACCAGGTGGTCATCGCTCATACTACACCAATCAGATATGGTAAACATGATCATCTCCATGGTGATTACCATGAGTATGACATCATCATGTACTGACTAACCGACTATATGATTGCTCCAGAGTCCAATGGCAGTGTCCAATTGTGTGTGGCTGCTCGGCCATGGAAACCCATTTCATGAAGCTCCCGACGAAACAGTTATTGTGCTGACTAAGTTTGGAACTTAGTAGTGAGGGTTGCAACTGAGGACAGATGTTTTTTTTACGCACTAAGCATTTCAGCACTCGCAGGTCGCATCATGTGACCTTGTGTGGCATACCACTTCGCAGCTGATCTGTTGTTGCTCCTAGACGTTTCCACTTCACAATAACAGCACTTACTTATGGCTACGTAATTAAGTGCTGTTATTGTGAAGTGGAAACGCCTAGGAGCAACAACTCTAGAGGGGAAGACATTCGACAAACTGACTTGTTGGAAAGGTGGCATCCTATGACGGTACCACATTGAATCACTAAGCTCTTCAGTACAGGCCATTCTACTGCCAATGTTTGTTTATGGAGATTGCATGGCTGTGTGCTCGATTTTATACACCTGTCAGCAACGGGTGTGGCTGAAATTGCAGAATCCACTCATTTGAAGCGGTATCCACATACGTTTGGTGATGTATTGTATGTATGAAAAAATAGCACTAAAAACAGAAAACTGTATGACATTAAATGAGAAATCAAATGAACAGTGGGCCATTTTCTATCCCACAGCAGTGGCCAGTGTATAAATAAGAGGTTCTATACGGCCATCTGTGATTTTGAGTGGATTATCTATGAAGTACAATAGGAAATCCCTTTACAACACCATTTACAAGTACCTGGCCATCAAACCAATCTCAACAACCACATCCCACTGTATCAATACAACCACATCCCACTGTATCAATACAACTACATCCCACTGTATCAATACAACTACATCCCACTGTATCAATACAACCACATCCCACTGTATAAATACAACCACATCCCACTGTATCAATACAACCACATACCACTGTATCAATACAACCACATCCCACTGTATCAATACAACCACATCCCACTGTATCAATACAACTACATCCCACTGTATCAATACAACTACAGTGATTTCAGCATTATGAGTGTAGCAAGGACCTAGATATTGTGGAATTGATTAATTATACTAATTTAGCTCACTGGAAATCCCACCATTATAATCCTTTAGATATTGCCAATGATGATCATTATTTATTTCAGCTCTAGTTAAGTGCACAATCGTATATTGGTTGCTGTGAAAATAGTGGAAAATTCAATTTTGTCTACATTACACTGCTCAGGTTATAGCTAATGATACAGGGGGAGAGATGCCTGATTGCTTTCATTTGTCGACTGCTGGCTTAGCTAAACTGTTTGTGATTACATAGTGGGACAGCGATAGCTGACAACAGTGATAATGGGGCTACAAATACATGTGGCCTTGTTCAGGAACTGTACCTTTTTTTTGAAAGCCAAATAAAAAAAACAGTAGATATTTATTGATGCATGCATTATACTTATACCCCCACACACACACACCATGGAAAAACAGGCAGAGAGAGAGAGAGGCAGAGAGAGAGGCAGAGAGAGAGCGAGAGAAGAGAGGTAAAGAGAGAGAGGTAGAGAAAGAGCGAGAAAATAGAGGTAAATAGAGAGAGGTAGAGAAAGACACAGAGAGAGAGAGAGAGAGAGAGAGAGAGAGAGAGAGAGAGAGAGAGAGAGAGAGAGAGAACAGAAAGAATAGAGGTTGACAGAGAGCAAGAGAATGAAAGACAGAACAAAGTAGAGTTGTGGCAAATGGAGAAATGACAACGCAAATTGATGCTAAAATTAAATTGAGATTGTGAGAAAACTAAATGATATGATAGCACATCAAAATAACGGTGCTGTGGGCTCATCAGAGCAATGCAGGCCCAGCAGGAAGACAAGGTAGACTCCAAGGCATGCAGATGCACATCAACACTGGCATGCTTTCATTGTGTCATGTCATGACACGCCAACGTGCAGGGCTCAGAGTGATGGGTAGACGGTTACTGTACCACGCTTTGTCAGTGATGTAATGCACAAGGTGCTCCACTCCTTGCCAAAGGCATTATGGGAAAGGCATAGGGAGAGAAACAACATTGACAAGGTATTCCCAGAGAGAGAAAGGCAGAGAGAAAGATGGGATGGGAGAGAGATAGATAGATGAGAAACATGAGCAGAAGGGAGACTGACAGAGAGACACACACACACACACACACTACACAAACAAACACACACACACACACACACACACACACACACACACACACACCACACACTGGATTAAGACAGGGTTAAGATAGTTGGGTAGCTGAAAAGGAGCACTTGCATCATGACATCTTCACTGGCATCCACATTTTCGCAGACAAATACTTTGACCAATGACCACTCCATCATACTGACTCAGTGTCCAATTCAGGCACAGAAAAAGACAGACATATTCACGTCACACCTGAATTCAAGGGTTAAATGGTTAATTGCAAACAAGCTCAATCCAGCGCATTTGGCTACAACACATTAAAACATCTCCCGCTTTCACCGCTCTCTCTCTCCTTCTCCTTCTTTCTCTCTTGCTCTCTCTCTCTACCTTATTCTGTGTTTACATGGTACGAAGTAGAAGGCAAACCGGATGTCACTGTTTTCAATAAGAGCACAACGGTCAATGCCATTGAGGCTGGTGAATGGCGTCAGCTGCCACGGCAGACAGGACTTGCCGTCAGAGTCCGAATATTTAAACTTCTGCCGCAGCGTTGTCTTCTATCTGATGTTGATTTGCACTGTTTGTTGACTAAAATCACCATAGCAACACATTCCATCGTGCTGGCTTGCTTTTGCCGTCGCAGTCTTTCTTGCTTTCTTGTCCCCACTATGACGGTTTTTGTGTCCCTCGTCTAAACGCAGCATAATATCATGTGTGTGGACTCACTCTGTTTTCTAACAATAGCTGAATTAAGACAAAGCACCAATGCACCCCATTTGATTGACAGCGGGGTTGCCACATTATGTTTGTCTATCCTAATACAGGCGCAGGCAATCGACTGCCCGTGTTGTGGAAATGCGCCCACCCTGAAGCCCAACCAGCACCCTGTAGAGAAACATCAAAGGTATTTAGTCTCTTTCTTTACTCATCATTCCTTGTTTATCTTCTTCTCCGGCACCCTCAGTTCATCAGCAGAACACAAAGTATTTATAATAGTGGGTTTTAGTAGGACAGAATGGCAATATCTGCACCAGATTGTTAGTCTTCTTGGTTTGGGGTCTTTCTAAATGAAAATGTCTCAAGAACTTGCTAAATAAAAGTAAATGATGAACAACAACTGTTCACTATATTACCATGTAATAACATCGTACCGTAGATCACAGACGGGAGTCACTGAACTTGGCTTGATCCTTTACACTAGGGTGTGTCTGATAACGATCCAAGTCAATTTACTAAAACTACACGCTGCTTTTGCTCACTCAACCTTACCGATTTCCCCAAACACACAGGTGACTGAACTGAACACCACTCACCCTCCTAACTGATGAAGGAATGGGTAGATCATATTAAAGGCAGAAAGTAACGATAGAGGGAGACAGGTCAAGGGGGGGCCAGAGACGAGGGATAATTGAGGGGAGCAGAAGAGGCGACAGAGGGGTAAGTGAGAGGGTCAGAGTGGGGTTGGGTTAGTGACTCACTCTGTCTGCGCTGGGGCATGCTGGTGCGGGGCGGCCCCTGGTACTGGCTCTGCCAGGGGGAGAGGAAGGGGGCGGGCAGCACACCCTGCACAGAGAAAAGACAAAGGAGGCGTGACGTACACTGACACACACACACTGAGAGAAACCCACAGAGGTCCTATACATGTGAGAGTATAGAGTCATCATACTGCACACATAAACAGGAACTCATAATGTCATTCCATAGACAAAAGATAGATACTACACACACACACACACACACACACACACACACACACACACACACACACACAGTCCCTGATCGCCACAAGACATCCAGCCATGTGAGTAGAAAGCATGACGTCAACGAGCATGAAAAAACACACGCTGTTAACAAGCTAACGTTAGTGGGATGTCGTTTTGACTTTGTAAAGACCATCTAAAAGTAAGAAAAGGTAGAGTCACATATTAATAAAGCCAGACAGCCTGTCGCAGAACTAGTGCTTCATTTGACTTCTCATTTCCAGGTGAAGGGGTGCAGGGATGAAGGAGGTGTTATCAACCCAATCTCTCCATTTCACTCTGCAGCCAGGGACAGACATCGGCAGACAGCAAGTAGCTGAAATCAATTGAACCCCACTGTTCCTCGCAACCGCCACCGCCAAGACCAAATCACTCTGTCTGTTATTTGTCTCATTCTCTTACATCCTCACTCTCTGTTTCCCTGCTCTAGGATGTCAATGCAAAGCCATACCACTTTGGAAAGGCATACAAGTTAAAATGCATGTTGTACTTATGTGAACCTCTCTCCAATCTCAGTCTCTCTCACTCTTTTTCCCACAGTCTATTATGTTTAGCACTGAATAATCAGACAGAATGTTTGTCGGTGTGTGAGGGCGAATGCCTGTCCTCAATAACCACCCAATCCCACCTGAAGAGTCCCAAACTGGGCATAAAGATGAAAGCATCCTCAGTAAAAGAGGAGTGGATTGGTGGCTGCAGGCACTACGTTAACCAGAGATGACAGTCAACAGGTTCTCCTGACTGTTCGGGGCCGGCTCTTAAATTGGCCAAATCTCCTCAAGCCGAGAGGGACATATATGCATCTAAGGTGAAAGAGATTGGACTCCCTGGGGGGGCCGCGCTATTTCAGAGACCCCACGGTTAGGGAAGTGGATGAGAAATTCGGTTTCTGATCAACCTCCTCCCTGTCTTTCCTGTACAACACAATTACAGCAGGACCCTTCTGCATGGACACCTGCCACGGCTTCATTTGAAGAAATGGGAAAGAGTGCCTGGGCTAGCCTAGAGCTGACAGTGACTGGCATTTTCATTGGGCTGTCTGCGGCTCAGGGAGAACTTTCCCATCGTCATCTAACATTCTGATGTGAAGACGTAGCTACTTCCCAGGTCTGACAGTTCAGGGGGAACACTTACTCACTGACTTCATTGTCCCCGTGTTGCAGTATTATGTACATGATTAAAGTGGTATATAAATACAAATTGACAATCAAAAATTCATGCTGTGGTGATAATCCTTCTCAGCATATTTTTGGGCTGACAGTGGCCTTGCCAAACCAACAAACAATACAAAAAGTTAAAATACTCTCAATGAAAGATTTGAAAAACAGAGTCAAGGCAACATTAAAAGACCCAAGCCAACATTCAAATATATTTTGAGAAAGTACAGTCTCTGCTGACTGTTTTTGTAGATCAGGTCTGTACATTGACTCTACTGAAGCTTATTGTGATCTGGTCTGTACATTTACTCCACTGAAGCTTATTGTAGATCAGGTCTGTACATTTACTCTACTGAAGCTTATTGTAGATCAGGTCTGTACATTTACTCCACTGAAGCTTATTGTAGATCAGGTCTGTACATTTACTCCACTGAAGCTTATTGTAGATCAGGTCTGTACATTTACTCCACTGAAGCTTATTGTAGATCAGGCCTGTACATTTACTCCACTGAAGCTTATTGTAGATCAGGTCTGTACATTTACTCCACTGAAGCTTATTGTAGATCAGGTCTGTACATTTACTCCACTGAAGCTTATTGTAGATCAGGTCTGTACATTTACTCCACTGAAGCTTATTGTAGATCAGGTCTGTACATTTACTCTACTGAAGCTTATTGTAGATCAGGTCTGTACATTTACTCCACTGAAGCTTATTGTAGATCAGGTCTGTACATTTACTCCACTGAAGCTTATTGTAGATCAGGTCTGTACATTTACTCCACTGAAGCTTATTGTAGATCAGGTCTGTACATTTACTCCACTGAAGCTTATTGTAGATCAGGTCTGTACATTTACTCTACTGAAGCTTATTGTGATCAGGTCTGTACATTTACTCTACTGAAGCTTATTGTAGATCAGGTATGTACATTTACTCCACTGAAGCTTATTGTCCAAGAGCACACCCAGATATTTGTATTCCTCTACAATCTCTATGTTCTGACCTCTGATAGATGCTTCAGTGGTGGGTGTCTCTTTGGTTTTGTTGGTATTGAGGACCAAGTGTGATTCATCACACCACTGTACAAAGTAATTTAGAACTTGGCCACGGTGTTCCTCGTCATCATAAAACAGGCTGATCAGGGCAGTGTCATCAGCGAACTTGACGAGGTGTCTGTCAGGATAAGAACTAGTACAACTGTTGCTGTACAAGATGTACAGGAGTGGGGACAAAACACATCACTGAGGAGAGCTTGTGTTGGTGGTGCAGAAAAGTCAACAGACAGAACCCTGACATGGGATTTGGCACTCTCTAGATATCTATAGACCATATTGAAGAGAGTAATATTGGCATCATCAACTCCTCTTCTGGGCTTATAAGTAAACTGAAAGGGGTTGAGGAACTGCTGGCTAGCGCGGAGGATATGGTTTTTCTTTCACAATTTTCTCAAAGCATTTCATTACTAAGGATGTCAAGGCGACAGGGTGGTAGTCGTTCAGCATAGAGGGATTAGATGCTTTAGGAATGGGTATAATTGTTGACTTTTTCCATAACACTGGCACGTGTTGTTAGACGAGGGAGGATTGTAAAAACACCAGATAATTTTTCAGCACAGTGCTTTAACACTATTTTGTCTGGGCCTGTGCTTTCATGTGTGTTACATCCCCTGAACAACTTACAAAACATCAACCTATTTAACAACAACCGTCTCAAACATTTGTAATGATTCTTTCATTAGTACCGACACAAAGTTGTCAGTTTCAAATCGTTAGAAGAAAACATTCAGTTAATTAGCCGTGTTCTGCCCCACATTGTCTGGGCCTCAAGCACCCAAGTAGGCTAACTATGAACTACCTTGAACTCCACAAGTTATTAGATGGATTTGTCTTTCATCATGATGTCATTAGCATGCGAACAGTGTCTTGGTCTAACATGTCAGTGTGAAGCATTAATAAGGTGTGCATACTTGTGTTGATTTGTTCATTATGAAGTATGAGCAAAGCATAAGCAGTTATAAAGTGTTCGCTTCCCCTTTCATCTTACAAACTGGTCTGAGGCCTTATTTGTGGAGCATTGTGTCATTGCTCATTACAAATGATCAAGGCAATAGCAGTTCTGCTAGCTGTGTCCTGAAGGATGTCATGGCTGGCCTGACAAATCTTACCCTAATCATCCACTACATGAAAGGCTTTCAGCTAGACTGAGGACAACACCAAGAGAAGCGATACAACCCAGGTCTGTACACACATTTTTCCTTCGGTAGTTCTGGCAATTAAATTTGCACCTGTCTGATAATATGAAGCTGATTTTCAAAGTAGCTGGGGGCGATGAATCTCAGTCTCAGTCTCTCTCACTCTCTCTCTGTGTGTCTCTCACTCTGTGTCAGTATCTCTCTCTCTCTCTCTCTCTCTCTCTCTCTCTCTCTCTGTCTCTCTGTCTCTCTGTCTCTCTCTCTGTGTCTCTGTGTCTCTCTCTCTCTCTGTGTCTCTCTCTCTCTCTCAATTGTGTCTAATTACCACTTAGATAATCATAGAAAGAGAGAGGAAAGGAGAGAGGGAGATAAAACAAAGTTTGAGGAGGAGAGAGAAGTAGGCAGAGGGGGCGTAGCAGTAATTAGCCTTTTGTCTTGGTGTGACGAAACAAGGTTTTGCATTCTATTATTCTTCCTGCCCGTTTGATTTTCCATGTTATTAATGAGGCCGTTCGGTATTTCCCTGTTGTTTAAGCCCTTTGTTCAGAGACATCTTCTCCTTGCCTCTGTCCTCTATCTATCCTGAACATCTATGCAAGGCATTGCGTTAACAGTGTATCAATTAAGCCATAGGGAGTTATATCTGATAACATGAGTACCCTTCATATATTCTAACGTTACAGTGGACTACGTTAAATCTATCAAAGTGTGGTGTGAAGAAAGTCTCCCGTTCCATCAGACATAAGAGAACACAAAGACCTAACATCCTGGTCATTGGACACCTCTCTGTGAGTAGTGTATTGGGTAACCCTCAAAAAGGGACTAGCAGGCAGGCACCAGGATTTCACACAACAACCGTATCGGTAGGATCAGAGGAGATATTAGACCTCTGATTAATAATTTAATTAATAAGATGAGGTCTAAGGGCATTCCATAGCATGACTGTAGCTGCAGCATGTGTCCCACATCCATAACCGGTAGACGGTTCTGATTGGAGAATCGCCGAGCACTGAACAAGAAACTATTCAATCCTGTTTTTAAATGAGGTGTAGTACCGGTACCAGTACCAGTACCAGTGAGTGAGTTAGTTGAGGATAGGGTCTGAGGAAGGGTACTATAGGTGATGGACTGACTAGATGACTGACTAGCAGTGGGAAGATGAGAGACAGACTAGATGTGGATCTCCACTCTCCAGGTATATATTATACATGTGTACTCACGGAATGGCTGTTTCCTTGTCCTCTCCAGGTATATATTATACATGTGTACTCACGGAATGGCTGTTTCCTTGTCCTCTCCAGGGGGTCTGTGTGGCCTTGTCGTGGTGCGTCCGTCTGTCCCCCCCGAGCGATGGTGCCGTCTGGTGGCAGAGACACCTCCTAGGCTGGTCTGCAAGGGCAGGCTGGGGGAGGAGAGAGAGTTACCACTACTGTATCAGGAAAATACAATAATAACTGATCTACTACGCGGTGTTGGTATTCAAAAACTGCATGACTTATTTCTGATGACGATACAAAAACAGTCTAGTCTAAACACTACTACTAGACCATATTAACTGTAATACTATGTAGGTCATCCCCAGTGGGTTTTCAAGTTTAGACTATAGCTGTGGATCAGTTCCTAATTGACAGTTTGTCGTTGAAGAATGTATTCATTCCAGGAGCACCAAAGTCAGATGAAGTGAGGTTAATATTCAATCCAATTGGTAACCTCATATAATCAATGAAGCTGAGCTACATCAAACTTCAACATACCCACGTCTGTCTCTCTCCTCACAGTTCAATAAAAACAACACCAACCCCCCTTTGCTAATGAGTAAAAGAGAACATCTGCATCTCTGCATTAACTCCTGGCAAAGCAGCCACACAAAGTCAAAACACAAAGTATTTTGGCAGCTCAACCCACAGAGCATTCAGTAATTCTTTCTCTCTATCTGGCTCATTATTATATCATTCTCTCTATCATTCTCTCTCTCATTATCCTTCTCTCATCTACTATTCAATCAATACCTCCCTTATTGTTTCTCTCCATAGTAATGATGTATTATTGTCTCGCTCTGAATCATACACTACTGCCTCTCTCTCTCTCTCTCTCTCTCTCTCTCTCTCTCTCTCTCTCTCTCTCTCTCTCTCTTCTCTCTCTCTCTTCTCTCTCTCCTCTCCTCTCTCTCTCTCTCTCTCTCATCTCTCTCTCTCTCTCTCTCTCTCATCTCCTCTCTCTTCTCTCTCTCTCTCTCTCTCTCTCTCTCGTCTCCTCCCTCTCTCTCCTCTCTCTCTCTCTCTCCTCTCTCTCTCTCTCTCTCTCTCTCTCTCTCTCTCTCTCTCTCTCCTCTCTCTCTCTCTCTCTCTCTCTCTCTCTCTCTCTCTCTCTCTCTCTCTCTCTCTCAAGTTCAGACAGAGATCTGCAAATATCCAGATACTGTTTGTGTGTGTGAGCTTAGAGGTGACAGAATTGTGAGGGAGAGGACAGGGGTGCTACGTGGGCTATTCTAATTGGAATTGGGAGAGCTAGGAACACTGATGTTGCTCTGACATTTGGTATTACTCTACATGGGGAATTTGAATAATGTCAGTGGACGGTCTGGTTGTTTACCTAACAAGCCCACTAGACCCTGGACACTAATGAACGTTACAACACTGACAGATCCATGTGAAAGCAAACAGAACTGAGGTTGGCATTCCCACATAGTATGTCGGCGTCTTGACTATGCAATTCGTAGCAACACAACTCCCACATGTAATGTGTTGCATTATGATGGAGGCTAATGCGCTGGCAGAGAATGACTGCCGTTGTCTCACTGACACCTCCTGGAGACTCACCGCCTGTTGCTGTAGTGTGAGCTGCGTGATTGTCCTCTCCTTATCCTGCAGCTCCTCCCTGAGCTCCCGCACCTCCTTCATTAGCTCCTCCAACTGGAACAAAGTCACAGTGGTTAATTCTGAACAAGTCTAACAATGCTACTGCTCTTGGCTCCTGGATGTGGCTGACTTTACCTGTAGGGTTGTGCTGTTATCATCCTCATCCTCCTCCACAACCTCTGGGCCTCCATCCTCCATCTAGAAACACAAAGCACACACACAACACATACGTTTCAGTATTCTGAACTATACTACATGGAGCAGACAGCATGACTAGCTGTATGGATATTGACAGTTGATTATAATGATACTACTAATTGCTACAACTTTTGGAGCTTCATCTGTAATTTCTTCTGTAGACAGGCCTTGAAGCAGATTGGTAGACATCAAAATAACTTCTCAAACAGCAGAACCTGTTCACTGTGTATCCCAAAAAACTATAATTTTCTGTTTTTGGGATGCTCGAGCTAGCCTATAGCTGGGTACACAGATAAAGCCTGTTGCTTGTAGCTCAGAGAGATCAATTATGATTAAAGTAGAGCCTCATTTTACTGCTGCTGCCCACAACACACCACAGCTCCAGAGATAGACAATTAAGAAGAGAACAAATAATGGTTCAACAAACTGTTTGATGCCCAAACCTACCCTGCTAATTACAGACAACAAACAGACATACTTTAAGACTTTCTCAACCCTTGGATTAGTGGTTTGCAGGTCAGCCTACGGGCTGGGAGACCCACAAGGGGCGTTACACGATCGCTACATTTTAGTCAGATGTCAAATGAACATGAATCAAACATGGGTACAATTAACGCACATTAATACACATCACTTTGGTCCTAATGAAAGATGTTCCTTTTTGGAGATAATTAACATATTCTCCACTCTGACGAGCAAATCAAATGACTATTACAGAGAGTGCCTGTGGAGTGCTTTGTCATGTCATAGACCATCTTTGGGCACAGTTGACTTATTTTGGAGGAATGTAATGTGCTGAGGGCTGTGAGGGCAAAGCCAATATCGCCCAGCATGACACTAACATAGATAATGGGATCCTGAAGGGCCAGTGAGACGCTGTACCGTCAAAGGCTGTACACTGCTGATTAACTATCTCACACATCACTGACTTTGTGTGTTTGTGTGTGTGTGTTTGTTTGTGTGTGTCTCTATTGAATAGAATGCTTCATCTGACAGATCTATTAAGTGATTAGGAACCACAGGTAACCCACAAGGGAGGAGGAGGGTTGTCTCCAGGAGTAATAACAGGTAAGAAGAGATGAGTGACACACAGAATAAAACCCTGTGCCACAGCTTAACTGTTGCTCACGCTCAAGACATGGGCATGAGACATGGCATTCACAGTAAAAACAGCAGCTATTTTCTAGGTCACAAAATAGATTCAACCAGTGCATCTCTGCTACATAGGCCTAAAGGGTCACTGTGACTGGAAGGCAGCAGTTCAGATGTCCACTGCCTTTAAACTTCAGAAACAGTCTGTCACCTGGATGTTTGGATGTGTGATAAAGTACTATAAAGCTACTGCTTAATAAAACATCAGCAGCCTCCGTCTGGCGAAATAAAAACTCACCCTGACATCACAGTTTCTAATCAAGTGACATTTTATTGGATGCTAAATCTATTTGATTCTAAAAAAGAGCTGACGCCAGTGACAAGATGTGATTTCCACTTGCTTAGTCAGTAAATAGCTCAACTCAACTAAGTGATTAGATTGGAATTGCATTGAGTTCCTGAGGACTGCCTTCAAGCCTTTGACGGTGTGTGTGTGTGTTACCTGTAATAAACTCTTGAGTTTGAGCAGCTGGTTTTTCACAGAGCTGCAGTCCTGGGCCATGTGTTTGAGTGTGAGCTCGTCCAGCGCCCTCGTGTGGCCATCGTGTATCCCTACAGGAGGAAGAGGACGGGGGCCAACCATGAACCCCCCATCATACTGCTGGAACACTGGACCCCTGGGAGAGGATGGAGAGAGAGAGAAAAGAGAGAGAGAGAAAAAGAGGAACAAATATTATGTTCATCTATAGAAAGAGGATAGACAGTCAGAGAATGACCTTTGCCACAGTGACTAGGCCTAAATGTCCAGACCTTTGCCACAGTGACTAGGCCTAAATGTCCAGACCTTTGCCACAGTGACTAGGCCTAAATGTCTAGATCTTTGCCACAGTGACTAGGCCTAAATGTCCAGACCTTTGCCACAGTGACTAGGCCTAAATGTCCAGACCTTTGCCACAGTGACTAGGCCTAAATGTCCAGACTTTTGCCACGGTGACTAGGCCTAAATGTCCAGACCTTTGCCACAGTGACTAGGCCTAAATGGCCAGACCTTTGCCACAGTGACTAGGCTTAAATGGCCAGACCTTTGCCACAGTGACTAGGCCTAAATCGCCAGACCTTTGCCACAGTGACTAGGCCTAAATGGCCAGACCTTTGCCACAGTGACTATATAATCAATCAATCATTTTTTATTTCTAAACCACATTTAAAAACAACACGAGTTGACCAAAGTGCTTTACAGACCCAACTGTACAAAACATATAGACAAATACACCATAAAACAAAACAAAACACCAAATAAAACTGCATATAGCTAAGAACAGTTAAATGCAGCAGAGAAGAGATGGGTCTTCAACCTAGATTTAAAACACTTGACGGAATCACAGGAGTTCATGTGTAATGGGAGACTATTCCAAAGATGCGGTGCTGCTACCGCAAAGGCACGATCTCCCTTGGTTATTAACCGA
Organism: Thymallus thymallus; assembly: GCA_023634145.1. Taxonomy (NCBI): domain Eukaryota; kingdom Metazoa; phylum Chordata; class Actinopteri; order Salmoniformes; family Salmonidae; genus Thymallus; species Thymallus thymallus. The sequence goes on along the minus strand of CM042389.1, from coordinate 14,473,222 downwards.
GATTTTGGAACATTTAAAATGAAGCTTTGAGATGATCTTAGTGGTCTAGCAGCAACATGATGCTGTAACAAACTAGAGATATATACAGGGGCAAGCCCATGTAAACCTTTAAAAACCATTAAGAGGACCTTGAATTGCACCCTATACTCAACAGGAAGCCAGTGCAAAGAAGCCAGCACCGGAGAGATACTGGAACATTTCCTGGTGCCAGTCCACAGTCTGGCCGCAGCATTCTGGACCAGTTGCAGCCGTTAAAGCAACTTCTTAGACAACCCCAAATAAAGAGAATTACAGTAATCCAATCTAGGCCTAAATGTCCAGACCTTTGCCACATTGACTAGGCCTAAATGTCCAGACCTTTGCTACATTGACTAGGCCTAAATGTCCAGACCTTTGCTACATTGACTAGGCCTAAATGTCCAGACCTTTGCCACATTGACTAGGCCTAAATGTCCAGACCTTTGCCACATTGACTAGGCCTAAATGGGCAAATTAAGTCATTTACCAAATGCACTCCAACTTTATCCAGAAAATATCCAATAATGGCCAATCATATTTCACACAGCAGCTTTATATTCATCAATACAGACTATGTTGTGTTTGGTCTTTAGACCATTTTCATGCTGTAGGACAGCTACTGAGTCTCACCTGTTGTCATTATGGAAGTGGTCTAGTCCATTCCAGCGAGGCTGCCTCCTCCTCCAGTGACCCTTTCGTCCCCTCCTCTCTGAGCAGTCAAAATGGGCCATCCCATCAGCGTCTGGATGGATAGGTCAGGGTCACCCACAAGTTTAGAAGCTTATAAGTGTGTGTGTGTGTGTGTCTGGAGGCAGTGGTTCTATACGCTACATGTAAACATCAGAGGAGGCTAGTGGGAGGCTGAAATGGAATGGAATAGGGCTGTCCATTGACCAAGAGTCGTCTTTTCTTTCGACCAATCGAATGGCCAACATTTTAAAATGTGTAATTTTCCATATATAGACACATAATCAAATTGAGTATATGCACTGAACTTGTCTGATGCTTTAAGCGAACTGTTCGATGAAAGGCCTAATTATTGTTTATGGTCGCTTTGTTATTTTATGAATGACTCGTACACTGTGTGATGTCATGAACAAATAAATGATTGATTGATGCAGTGGCCTATAAAAGTATTGAAATATAGGCCTAAGTAAGTTACGGTATTAAGACTAAACAGAATGTGCTCTTAGGCCTACAGCTCGATGGTGGTTATACAAGGCTGCAATACTAATGATAATGACATTACTTATTATTTTAATAATGGTGATCATAATAATAATAATAATAGTAATAATAACAATAAAGACATCAAGGAAAAAGTAGGGTTATTATTATGATTATTATTATAAATCGAATAATTATTTATAAATTAATTATAAATAATACCAGAGAGGCTGGTCTAACAAAAAAAAAGTGTAAAGCCTTTACTACAGCATAGTAAGGATTAAAAAGAGACGAATTTGTGAAATAGTTTATCCGACATGTGGTTTTGTGAGGCTTGGTGCTCACAGAATCAGTAGGCTACTAAACAAACACTCAAACAGGCAACAGAAGCAGGATCTGTCTTCTTTCTGTAGATATATTGATGATTTATAAAGCCAGGCACATTTAACAGTTAGGCTATTGATTATAGACCTAATTAAGTCTGGGGGTTTTCTCACCTCACCTTACTTAAGACAATTAAGGCAAGGGCTGTTTTCTCATCTCCTAACTCCCCTGCTGCCTCCGCCACATTGTTCTCAACACCAATATGCTGGTTAACGTTGCAATTATGCACATAGCAACATGGTCTAGGAAAAGGCGCCAATTCAACAGCGCACTAATGTGTTTCAGAACCGCGGACAGCGACCACTATTCAACGTGAGAGCACATTAGTTATAAAATAATATACATTTTCAGTAGCACGACTTCGACTGATGGACTGTGCCATCCCCATGGATACGTCCAGTCAGACAAGTGTCTTGTACACCATTACATAGTTTTTTTGCTACTGCTCGACTAAAGAAATCTTGGTCGACCAACAACGTATCGACCAAACAATCGACCAGTCGACTAAATGGGATCAGACCTAGAATGTCAAACATGGCTTCCATATGTTTGATGTGTTCAATACCATTACATTTATTCCATTCCATTACAATGAGCCCGTCGTACCACAACACAAATAGTGAAATAATGATACTTTAAGCAGTTTTTCATCTCATAACACATTCCTACAATGCTTCATTGCTTGAAGTATGATTTCTACTGAATAAAATATCAAACCCAAGAAGCTTCAAGCTAAGGCCTACAGTCAGACAGTAGGACTCCCAGGGGTTAACATCAACAGAGAAGATTAACAAACTCCTACATACCCACAAAACACTTACAGTACAGACATAGACAGACACACAATTTATCTTCCAAACAGAGCAACCAAGAGACATAAATATTTGGAAACTCATCAAACAAGCCATTAATGAAAAAAAGACGGACTGCATAAAATTGGGTGCCAGTCTTCAAATAATTAAATCTGCCGGTCTTTAAATAACTACATCTGGCAGTCTTTAAATAATACAATTTGTCAGTCTTCAAATAACTAAATCTGCCAGTCTTTAAATAACTCAATCTGCCAGTCTTTAAATAACTCAATCTGCCAGTCTTTAAATAACTCAATCTGCCAGTCTTTATATAACTCAATCTGTCAGGATTTAAATAACTCAGTCTTACTGTTGTAGCATGAGAAGTGGTGCAAAACAAATGCCACAGAATTCAGAAAGTCAGCTGAGGACCCAGACTCTCTCCACATACGGCAACTGAAGAATCTGAATAGTCAGCCCAGTAATTCCAGAAGTAGCCCGCAACATTCCAACATGCTCTGCTACATCCGTGAACTCCTTCTCAGCACGTACAAAACTAAAATCCAAAGTGGTCAAATTGAGAGGGAAAATGGTGGGCTAAAATGCTAGTCAGTTGTTTAACGGGCTTAAGAAACTCCTCCACCCTGTTGTCTGTTTTCTGAGAAACTCCCCAGGAGCCACGGCCAGAGAGGGAGAGGCAGGGTTGGCTGTGTCCGTGGCCAGGCTGGGAGTCACCGGCTTGGGCAGGGAGGGGAGAGTCATTGGACCTCTCCTGTCATTGGAGCTAGAGCCTGCCTGCTGGAGAATATAGCAGGGCCTCCTTTTTCTTTTCCCCTTCCTGCTTGGCTTGCAGAGCCTGTGTCCATAGGAAGGAGGGAGGAAGGGGAGGAGAGGGAGGTTGGGCCTAAGGCTATGCTACATTGAAGCTCCCTCCCTCCCTTCCCTCTCTCTCTCTAGGCCTGCCCCGAAGGGCTGAACTTGGCTGGACCCTCTGTCCTCTCCCTTAACTACGACCCCTCACTATGACATACAGAGCTATAAATACAGTCTCTTTCCAGAAAAGAGGAGGGAGGGATGCCGGTTGTATTCACATTTCCTTTAGAGTGAACGTTCCTGTCACACAAACACAACACACTCAATGTAGCGCTCTGTAAACTGAAAAACCTGGCTGTTTACATAACCCTAAGTAAAATGTATGTACTATGTGTATGTATGTATGTATGTATGTATGTATGTATGTATGTATGTATGTATGTATGTATGTATGTATGTATGTATGTATGTATGTATGTATGTATGTATGTATGTATGTATGTATGTATGTATGTATGTATAGAGAGAGAGAGAGAGAGAGAGAGAGAGAGAGAGAGAACGAGATGCACTTTGGATTGTCTGTGCGTTTTGTGGTCATAAAGGGACCTTTGTTAACAATCCTATGGCAAGACTGGTCAACAGTCTCACACTGGGCCAAGTGTTCTCAGAGCCGTGGAAAGAACTGCATTCCCCATGAATACCACTGTCAGTATGGCATTCACAATACAGTGGAGAGACTTCATTACCCAAGACTCATGATCAATGACCAATGATCACTGATGTGGGGAGTTTGTAATGGCTTATATAATGTAACAAAATGCCAAAATCTTTCTCTCACGCAGACACACTCAACCACACACACATATACAGTTGAAGTCGGAAGTTTACATACTCTTAGGTTGAAGTCATTAAAACTCATTTTTCAACCACTCCACGGATTCCATGCATGACACAAGTAATTCTTCCAACAATTGTTTACAGATTATTTCACTTATAATTCACTTTATCACAATTCCAGTGGGTCAGAAGTTTACATACACTAAGTTGACTGTGCCTTTAAACAGCTTGGAAAATTCCAGAAAATGATGTCACGGCTTTAGAAGCTTCTGATTGACATAATAATTTAAGGCCTACCTCAGTGCCTCTTTGCTCGACAGCATGGGAAAATCAAAAGAAATCAGCCAAGACCTCAGGAAAAAAAGTCTGGTTCATCCTTGGGAGCAATTTCAAAAACGCCTGAAGGTACCACGTTCATCTGTACAAACAATAGTATGCAAGTTTAAACACCATGGGAATACGCAGCCATCATAGCGCTCAGGAAGGAGACGCGTTCTGTCTCCTAGAGATGAATGTACTTCGGTGCAAATCAATCCCAGAACAACAACAAAGGACCTTGTGAAGATGCTGGAGGAAATAGGTACAAAAGTATCTATATCCACAGTAAAACCAGTCCTATATCGACATAACCTGAAAGGCCGCTCAGCTAGGAAGAAGCCACTGCTCCAAAACCGCCATAAAAAAGACAGACTACGGTTTGCAACTGCACATGGGGACAAAGGTCGTACTTTTTGGAGAAATGTCCTCTAGTCTGATGAAACAAAAATAGAACTGTTTGGCCATAATGACCATCGTTATGTTTGGAGGAAAAAGGGGACGCTTGCAAGCCGAAGAACACCATCTCAACCATGAAGAACGGGTGGCAGCATCACGTTGTGGGGGTGCTTTGCTGCAGTAGGGACTGGTGCACTTCACAAAATAGATGGCATCATGAGTTAGATGTGATATGTGGATATATTGAAGCAACATCTCAAGACATCTGTCAGGAAGTTAAAGCTTGGCCACAAATGGGTCTTCCAAATGGACAATGACCCCAAGCATACTTCCAAAGTTGTGGCAAAATGCCTTAAGGACAACAAAGTCAAGGTATTGGAGTGGCCATCACAAAGCCCTGACCTCAATCCTATAGAAAATATGTGGGCAGAACTGAAAAAGCGTGTGCGAGCAAGGAGGTCTACAAACCTGACTCAGTTACATCAGTTCTGTCAGGAGGAATGGGCCAAAATTCACCCAACCTATTGTGGGAAGCTTGTGGAAGGCTACCCGAAACGTTTGACCCAAGTTAAACAATTTAAAGGCAATGCTACCAAATACTAATTGAGTGTATGTAAACGTCTGACCCACTGGGAATGTGATGAAAGAGATAACAGCTGAAATAAATCATTCTATCTACAATTATTCTGTCATTTCACATTCTTAAAATAAAGTGGTGATCCTAACTAACCTAAAACAGAGAATTTGTACTAGGATTAAATGTCAGGAATTATGAAAAACTGAGTTTAAATGGATTTGGCTAAGGTGTAAACTTCCGACTTCAACCGTACATGCCCACACACACATACACATTTACATCATTTAGCAGATGCTCTTATCCAGAGCGACTTAAGATACATTTTTATACTTTTCTGAGCTACATGGGACTACACACACAAATACAATCCTCTGAGAAAAGAGGCCTAGTTACCAAAACTATCTGTGGGATTAGTTTATCTCGTTACCTAATCAGCACTTGAAATAGGACCAGAGGAATGTGTGATTGATTAGAGATTACATTGTCATTTACAGAGGTTTGCCATGATTACATTTAAAGAGAATGAAAAGCTACATTCAAAAGCTGACAGGATCTGGTCACAGTGATTAGGCTTTCATTGTAATGATTAGGGATCTACTGAACCAATCATTATTGTTAAGGAGCACCAAGACTAGGAAAAGATGAAGGAAGAGGTGACTGCACCTGGAGCCACTATTGTCTGTGTTCGTAGAGAACCGTCCTCAGGGAGGTCCACATCCAGCATGAAGTCATCATCTTCCAGATCAGCTGGCTCCAGGTTGTCCAGGTTGTTCAGAATGTCCTGCATGGTGGAAGAGAGGGAGGGAGACAAAAGTTGGTTTCAATCCAAATTTTAATTTTGATTTAATTTATGTTATGGCAATACTCAACTGTTTTGTTCTGTCAGTTCACAAGAGATCCTCAAAAGAGATTCTACAGAATGTCAGGTTTTTTTTTTTTTAAACACCTCACAATGCTCCCATCTATGAAGGCATGATTAGTCAACTGTTTTTGTCTGCTAGTGCAAAAGTAGTGGGTACATTTTTATGCTCACAGTTCTCCTTTTGAATCAGACTCTCACGGACAAACACAGGTTGGTATTCACAACAACAAGAAGCAGAGTCAGAGACAACAAAAGATTTGCAGACATGAATTTCTCCAAAGAAGCATCACTCTTGAATGAGTATGATAACATACAGAGAAACATGTCTTATTATTAATGCTAAAATAGTCTGCACTTTGCTTGTTGTTGAATTCAAAGCATAACATACCCATCGAGGACCACTTTGGAAACAAGTGTTTTAATTAATACTTTCAAGTGATATCCTCTGGGTCCACATTGTACATTTTGTTGTATATGTCTGTTACCCAAAATAAATTAAATTAAATTAAAAAGCAAAAAAGACAAGAGTACAAATTATTACTTTGAAGTGTTGATTTGTACTCCTCACCTTTTTGCTTTCCAAAGCATCAATTCCAAAGCAATATTGTGCTTCAGCAGAAAATGAAAATACATAGTGAGGCCTTCACTTGAAGATGTACCCATAAAATGATGGTGCTTGGTGGTATTTAATGGATGTTGTGTTATTAAAGATAAGGTAATGGTTATCTAAATCAAACTGGTCTTGAATCAGGGAACCATGATAGAAAACAGAAAAATAACATCCAATATCTGATCCATATTTGTATCTGCCAGTGCACCCAACTGAACTGTATCTGCTCCCTCCCATGCTCATTTGGCACTCCTTTTATCACCCTCTTTACTTCTCACTCTCGCTTTTTCCCTTTCTCTGTCCTCTTCCTCCTCTCTTCCATCCCCCCCACCACCACCACTCTATCCCTCTCTCTCCATCTCCTCTAGAGGTCCCTCATGCAGAGCAGGCCTTAGTCACGGCACGTTGCTCCAGAGGAAATGGCATTTCACACCGGCAGGCTTCAGCTTAGTCATCGAGCGGGCCACATAATCTCCTCCAAGGAGGAGAAGAAAAAAGGCTGGTTGAATGAACCGGGAATCTGGGGTCATATTTCCCACAAATCCCACTCCAGCTGACTGCCCTGGCGCTCTGACGTTAGAACCATGAGTCAAACAGAGAGGACTGGGCGGTCCAGCAGAACCACAGTACCACAGCAGGTGTTGACCCGTCAGTGGTGCTAAACCTCCTGTTCAGTAGATGGAGGCTAATGGGCAACTGATTTACAGGATTAGTGCGACTATCAATCTCTCTCGTCATACATATTTCATATAAAAGATATTTCAATAATTGAGTTTACACGTTGTTCAAATATTTAATCTACCGAGGTTACACATTATTCACATTACGGTTACATAAATTCAGGAAGATTTTGCTGTGGTTGTGCACAGGGACTGTAACATGCTATAGGAATTCCTGCATCTTGCTTTGTCCCTCAGTCAGTTAACCTCACATTCACCCGTATTCTCCCTACTGCCCTCTCAACCTGCACCCTGTGGGGAGATCAATGCAGAATAATAAACCAAATGGAAAGCCTTGTCCCATTCAACCCCATATTGTCCCATTCAACCCCATATTTAATTGAAACTTCAAACAAACACAACTTTCTGTTCAGATATGAATCTGAGGTTAACTGAGGCCCAAAATCCACACAGATTATCTCATATGCCCCACTAGTGTGATTAATATATGATAGCTTTGTCCCCACAACCCAAGCCATGCAGAACTTCAGTCTGCCTTACCCAGAAATGTAATCAATACAAAATGAAACTATAACAAATATAAAATACTAAATTATTGATCTATAAAGGGATTATGTGTACAAATAAAAACATACATACTTCTAATATATCCTAGAAGGGCTTAAGAAATTAGTCAAACAGGGCATTTTCAAATCAATAGCTGTCGCAAATTCTCAGACACTACATTTTCACTACATGTCTATTCTGTTTCCCCATAACTATCAATGGAGGCTTCAGAGCTGGCTGCAGATCAACTGCTGTTCTTTCAGTAGATCTTCACTCTAATTGAAGGTCATTCCCAGACTAAATGTAACACAGTGGAGCTTACTGCAATGTGAGATTCTGAAAATATCAAAATGGTTTCTTTCATAAAAGACCAATACAGTATACCCAAATAAAGTTGGACTAAGGTATGTGTGTGTGCCTCTGCAACGCCTCCACAATTACATTATGTTGACCCTATTCTACACTGAAGTTCTGAGTTAAAACCGCTAAACTTGTCCTTTAAATATAAAATATGTCCTCGACCTCTACAATGATAGCACTTCTTTGTAATCCAATTATTCGACTCATTTACTGCTCTTGAACTAATGCATTTCCCCCAAACCCAATTCTCAGGCTCAAGCCAACTGCATATGACCATTCTCTGTGGTTCTATGAAGGATGTAATGTGGTGTAATCTAGGCGTCCGTTGCGGCAAAGGGCTTATTGACTTTTACAGGGACAATTAGGGCGTCACTGTGAGCACAGAGAGTGTTAAAGAGATTGATGAGGACAGAACTTCCCTACCAAGGACACTAGGATGATCCTGACTTGGGCACAAAAGAGAGATTTACAGAGAGATGGCCACATAGCACTGATCTAAGGTCAGCTGTGCTGCTTTAGGTTGGGATATTCAGGGTTGGGATGGTTAAAGGTGATAGGCAAATGCTTCCCTGTACACTTGTTTTTTATAACAGCTACATTTGAAATACCTTTGAAATTGTGACCAGATAATCAGAGACTCAAAACCAGCTAAACTGAACAATGTTCCTCATTAGCTGTCACATCCCGCAGTCTGTTGACAGACGCTACAATACCATTTATGTTACGTGTGTCTGTCCACAAAGATTATGAGCTCACAGGCTGGATTTTGTACTGTTGAGAACACAAGCAGAACTTTCACATTTTCCATTAGATCCAGCTATTCCTGTCAAGAAATAATCCGGTGGCAGGATAAGTGACCTCACATTCAGAAACTCGCAGCAGAAACGTTCAAAAAAGCAGAATCAAAGCGGAATCTGCATTGACCACCATAGAGAGTCAACGTTGTAATTCCGCTTTGCCCAGCGGAGTCAAAACGATGGTCGATTTTCTCTGCTTCTGGTGACATGTTCCTCTTCGTTCAGCCAACCTGAGCCCACCAGAATGTGCTGGAGGGACAGTTGTCGGTGTGGATTGGTTTAAATTCATCCAGATTTCAAATGGGGAAAAGGGGGGCTATTATATGCACGCTTTCATTTGTCAGATTTATGCTAAATGGTAAGACAAGAAGCTGTTTTCTAGCGGACTATAATAAATTACTTGAAACGACACTATTGTTTACAGTGTTTTGTACTTATGGACAGTGCTAAAGTGGTGCAGGTATTTGGTGTGTGTGTGTGTGTCTGTGTTCTGATACGGTGTCTCTTTGTTCTTGGCATGAGGGAATTGGGCCTTTCATAATAACACTACATGTCTCCCTTCTCCTGTCATCTCCCTTTGTTGCTGACAGAGCTACGGAGTAAGTGACGGATTTATCTTCCTCTTTTCATAACCCTCTGCCTTCATTATTCCTGCCTTGCCTTGCCTTGCCTGCTTTTATCAACTTCATAATCAATTCGACAAACCCAATAGCAGCAAAGTAAAAGTATGCCTGTTTTACATCTAACAGGCGATATAAGGAGAGACAAGAGGAGGTAAAACTAGCCAGTTTTAGAATTTTATGTTGGGGAACAAAATGACAATGTTACTAATAGTTACCACTGTGGTCAGCAACCAATAGGAAAATACGATGACTACATTGAGGCCCACTAATCTTCGGGCCGACGCAGATCATCGTCAATTGCTACTTTAAAAAACAAAACTGTAGTAACCACTATCAAATGTGTTTCTGCGTGATCTGGCTGACGACACATTGGTTCAGTAAAGCAGCTATATACGCATGCCTGTGTATGTCATACAGTAAGAGGGAAGACCGAAGGCAAGAGAGAGAAATAAGGAATAGACAAGACAGTGTAGGGACACGTTTATGCATGGCAAACAAAGCAGCCTAGGTATTAGCTAACTAAAATGACAACAGTCTGCTTGCTGAGTATGTGTACTATAACAGCAGTGTGCTGCAACTAGCTCATTTACCTTCAACTGAATTAGGCTGTCACCACCCAGCGCTACAAAGCCTAATATTAGACCCAAATAAAAAAAGTCAGAAAGCAGCAGCTCTGCGGCTTTGAAGTCAGAGAGGGGGCGAGGATTAGAGACAGAGAGTCGTCAGGAGCTTGCTCTGCTACTGAGAGGATATGTCTCACATGAGAGAAGCCTAGTTAAAATAAAAACACAGCAAATACTAGGTACCTGCAGGAATAAGGAATAAACAGCCCAAGGAACAGAAAAGAAGAGAGAGGGGCTTCACATTGTGTATTCCAATGTCAGTTACAGTATTTCGGGGAAATAACAATTGTCAGGTACATTAGAATGTTTTTTGTTTTTTTTATTACTGTTTATTTTAAGCTTTATTTAAATTGGCAAGTCAGTTAAGAACAAATTATTATTTACAATGACGGCCTACCCCGGCCAAACCCTAACAGCTCAGGGCTAGTTATTATAGCCCATTTAGGACATCAAATATCTTTGCAGTTATCAACAAAACAGACAAGTGTCAACTTTCACCTGCAGGATGCTTGTACATGCACAAGTAGGGGGAAGAATGGGATTTAAAAAAAAATATATATATATATATATATATATTTAACTAGGCAAGTCAGTTAAGAACACATTCTTATTTACAATGACGGCCTACCCTGACCAAACTCGGACGATGCTGGGGCAATTGTGCGCTGTGATACAGTCTGGATTCAAACCAGGTTCTCTGTAGTGATGCCTCTAGCACTGAGATGCATTGACTTAGACCACTGTGCCACTCGGGAGCCCAGGAAAGCGAAAGCATGGAATGAGAAATCATGCACACAGAAAAGTATCACTCGAGTTCAACAAAATATCATGCCATTTACATCCAAAATTGAGATTAATAAATTGCTATATTAATCCATTAAAACAACTCTAATAGGAGGGCAGGAGGACTTCTAATTAAGAAGCTGGCTGTCTACTACTCAACAGTAGGCTATAGGAAATCATCCTGTGAAAAACATGGAAACCAAGTGATGTATTTCTCTTACCACAACCACACTCTATTTAACTTCACACTGCCATCAAGTGGAGTCACAGAGGTATTGCAACACAGCTTAACTAGGATGACTGTGATTTGTTTTGTCTGGGGAAGAAGAGTATCTGACTGGGTTCTCATTAGTGTTAAGAATCTCTTTTACAACACAGGATCATAAGACGTTTGTCTGGTTAATCCAACACCAGACGACAGATCATCATGGCGGTCTATTGCCTCCGTTAAGAGACGCGTCTGTCGACACTGAATGTACAAAACATTAGGAACACCTTCCTACTACTGAGTTGCTCCCTCTTTCATCCTCTGAATGGCACACATACACAATCCATGTCTCAATTGTCTCGAGGCATAAAAATCCTTCCTTAACTTGTCTCCTCCCCTTCATCTACACTGATTGAAGTGGATTTAACAGGTGACATCAATAATGGATCATAGCTTTCACCTGGTCAGTCTATGTCATGGAAAGAGCAGGTGTTCCTAATGTTTTGTATACTTAGTGTAGATGTTAGTACAGGACAGGGCACCAGGCCCTCGAATACCCAGCCCAGCAATTATCCAGCATATCTTACTCCCTTCTTCTGGTCAATGTGCCAGACTGGTATATTCATCTATTCTAACATAATACAATTCTATTTAATGAACCAATTATCTCTATCATCTAATACACCAGATACACCTCAAAGTTAGACTTCTCTTAAAGCCAATCAGTCTGCTGCAAAAAAAATAAAGGAAAACCTTTTTGAATGTCCAATTATGAAGTCTCTATAAAACGTCAACTCTGATGTGGTGTCGTTTGAATGTTTCAGTATGAATTGACTACAATGTGATGCACTTGGTTCTAGATGGTGCTTTCCTTTGACATCCCTTTAACAAAAGTGTAGACTAGCCTAAATTATAAAGCTACTCATTTGTATTAATTCTTACAGTTCTTATTGGAGCATGTGTGTTTCTAGCACCCCCGTGTGGCCAGTAAACTCATTACACCACAAAATCCAGAAAGGGTCGATTGAAGGTCATTACATTGATAAATTAGGTATACACTCTTGGGATAGTTTTAGGTACACCATCCCATTCACGAAAATGGATCGCTCGTTCAGACCGTGAGTCACGTGGCTGTAGTTTGCTATATAAAGCAGGCATGGAGGCATTCCGTTATTGTGATTGAACGTTAGAATGGGCAAAACGAGTGACATAAGCAACTTGAGTGTGGTATGATCATCGGTGCCAGGTGTGCCGGATCCAGTATATAAAAAAACAGCCATCCTCCTGGAATTTTCACCTGTTGGAGGCCCCTGTTCTACCTGTTGGAGACCCCTGTTCTACCAGTTGGAGACCCCTGTTCTACCAGTTGGAGACCCCTGTTCTACCAGTTGGAGACCCCTGTTCTACCTGTTGGAGACCCCTGTTCTACCTGTTGGAGACCCCTGTTCTACCTGTTGGAGACCCCTGTTCTACTCCAATATACACTTCTTTATTGGTGTAACAAATGGCTTTGGCCACAAGGTGTCGCCCTATATACATACATTGGATTGTGGGTTCGATTGCCGAAGCCGCCTACATGTAAAATGTATACACGCATGACTAAGTCATTTTTGGATAAAAGCGTCCGTTAAATATTATTCTTATATTAGAGAGTCCCTCACACAGACTCAGAACAGTTGGCATCCCAAGACAGCTCTCTCCTCAATACACACTGTCTCAGTTGCCTATGCACCACTGTTCGGTCCACAGTTCCGTGTCTTCATGTAATGGTAAACCCCAGAGGAAGAGAAGAAAAGACTAAGCTGATTAACTGTTTCAAATCCCTGTCATTAAGTGTGTTAAACATTCCAGAGCCAATGGCAACGGAACACAGAGCGGAAAACAGAATTAAAAAAACAGTCTTATTATCTCCAGGAGATCATATGTGGCTTTTAAGGAGCTATGCAGACATTCCAGAATCTGGGAACCCCGAGGGAGGGAGACCTTGGTTGGGAGTGGGTGGCTGGCAGCCTTGGCATTCACATTCCCTTTCTGCCCTGAATCTTTGTTCTTCTAATCCCTAATTAAGGATCTAATTTAACTGAATCTTTAGCAGCGGAATCAATTCATAGAATAAAGCAGGTATCTCCTGCTGGGAGGACTGGACTGACACAATAGGGTCAAAGGTACACACTGTATCAGGCCTCTGGGGAAAACCAACACTAGTCAATCTGCTGAAAAAACGTTGTAATGTACTGTGCATCATTCAGAAATGACAGTATGTTATTACTAGTCAGTGATACTATATCAAGTGTATGCTAAGCGGAAGACAAGGCAGTTGCGGACAATAAAACCCTCCAACAATATTGTCTGTTTTTCTAAACAATGACTCAGAAATATTCTCCTGACCCGCTCTATGTTCTAACTGTATCTGACCAGCCAGGTAAATATGGGTGTTTCCATGTGTATGAATTTGGTACCCTGGGGCAAACCAAGTGTTGACTCACCATGCTGTTGAGGGGGTCTGAGTCGTCGTAGCTCTCAGATGGGTGCGTTCTTGGTCCCAGTGGCTCCAGATCCTCCTCGTCCCACATGTAGGTGCCCCCCGAGCTGTTGGAGGGGGACAGCTCCAGAGACGAGCCCTGGAGGAAGTCTCCCCTCTCTGGGGGCGGGATGCCAAGGTCTGTCCTCACCCCCACTCCCTCCTTCCGCCCTTCACAGAGGACACACACAAGCCAAACAGTTCATACTGTACCTTTTACTCACTGTCAGGATTGACGGGACTGAAGCAGTGTTATCAAAGCTCTAGACGGTTACTTGTGGCAACTACTAGTAACAAATCACAACAGCAGAAGATTATGAGATTTTGGCGTTTATTTTTTTTGCTTACCTGAGAGGCCCATCCCATCCCAGTCCATGGTCTCCTTCAGGAAGCTCCGCAGGCGGGTCTGAGTGGCAGTACTACCTCTCGTCCTGTTCTCTGGGACATCCCCGTCAGCCAGGTTATCAAAGTCATCCAAGAACTCCTCGCTGGTGTCTCCTCGAGAGAGAGATGAGGCTGAGGAGAGAGACATGTCCTCTAGCCCCTCTCCTGTCCCCCTGAGCTGCCCCCCTGAGGTCCTGTCGCTGTCACTGAGGGGGTCTGGGGTGAGGGTGAGGGGGGGTGACTCTGCCCCGTCCCCCACCCCTACAGCCCTGACCTCCCCCTTCACCCTCCCTGTAAACTGAGGTTTCTGCTGCTTGACCTGGCCAGGCCGCATCAGTTTATAGCCCAGAGCAGAGGGCTTGTTCAGAACACAGTTGGGGAGAAGAGGCTTTTTCAGGGCACTAGGGGTTGTGGAGGGGGAGTAGGCTGAAGAGAGGCTCCTAGGATACTGAAGCCCCCCCAGGCCGAGGCCCATCCCCAGGCCCAGCCTCCCATTCGACAGCTGGTGGGTTTTGATGTGGTTTGTCCTGGGTGGTTGTAGCTGGGTGTTGGCCAGAGGCTTGGCCAGCTCCACTGCCCGGTTAAAGGAGAAGGAGCGTGCCATGGGCAGGTTGGTCGGGGAAGGGATCTGCTTGAAGTGGGTGAAACTCTGTGAGCGCACCATGTTGTCCAGTGTGAGGGACATGAGGCTGTCGCTGGACTGGGACAGGCTGTCTCTAGAGCTGCTGCGTGGGGAGCTGGAGCTAGCCCGCGGCCTCACCAGCCCCGAGCCTGACCGCCCTGAGCCATCAGTAGCTCCATTCTGGCCTAGTTTGGGGCCTCCACTGAGGGAGGTGCTCTGTCCCTGTCTGGGCCCTGCCTTAGGGCTGGTCTTTGCGGCTTGGCGGGGGATGGCCCTGGGGCTGGAAGTAGTGGACACCGACGAACCAGACCTCCTGACCCCCTTAGGGGTGGACGGGGAGGGTTTCTTGATCTCCTTCCCCCATGGGGAGTGCTGAGTCTTGGGCTTGTCCCCTCCCTCCTGTGGGCATGCATCATGTTCAGGGCTAGTGGGGGTGGTAGGCGTACCATCACCGTCTTTCCTCCATTTTAGAGAGGAGGAGGCACGGACCACCCCATTGGGTCTTGCTGGAGGGCTGGTCTTGCCGTCTTGGGGTGGAGTGGTGGGCTGGGTGGTTCCATTGGGCAGGGGGCTGGTGACCCCCGTGGCAGGGCGGACCCCGAACTTAGGCAGTCTGGACACCATGGCAGGCTTGATGTGAGCCTTCTCTTCCATCAGCTGCCAGCACAGTCATAGAGGTGTACAGTAGACAGTATCACACAGGGCTGCAGAGAGGGGGAGAGAAGGAGAGAGGGAGGGAGAGAGAAGGAGGGAGGGAGGGAGAGAGAGAAGGAGAGAGGGAGAAGGTAAGAGCGAGAGAGTTAAAAATGACATTTCTCTTCCAACTTCCTACTTTCATGCATGCATGCGTGTGATATTTTTTTTTTTGCAATGTCTTACAACAACAGTCTGATACATCTATAAATCTAAAGATTATCAAGGCCTAAACATTACTGTCAAAAGCCACTGCGTGTTGCCAAATCTTTCCTGTAAAATAATAACATATCAAAAAGAGTTTCCAGTTTAATGAAGATTTAATTAAATTAATGGATGAAAAATACTTTCCTGAACAATAATATAAAGGACATGCAACAATTTCAAAGATGTTACCAAGTTACAGTTCATATAAGCCCCTAATCTATGGATTTCACGACTGGGCAGGTGTGCAGCCATGGGTGGGCCTGGGTGGGCATAGGCCTAACCACTGGGGAGCCAGGACCACCCACTGGGTAGACAGGCCCAGCCAATCAGTATGAGTTTAATGGATGTAAACAGATTTGTGCACAACATGTTGGAGAAATAAGCTTTTTTTTTTACAATTCAGATCAAAGCTAACTCATTGTTGTTTTTTTTCTACGCAAAGATATGCAAGTTGAAAAGAGTAGACATTCTGGAGTCAATCCCTGATAGACAGAATCCTTTGTTGGACTGTACAGTACTAGAAACAACCATATGTTATTTCACTTCATGAATATCAGTCTTTTCCTCTTACAGCGCTAGATTTGTAAACCACAGACAACGAAAAAGGAACTTTGAAAGATATTTGGTGGACTTTCCCCATTGTCATCTCTATTCATTACCACTTTAGATGTGTTTAGATGGGACCTCTGGGTTTTCCCCCTAACTTAACAAAACTGACGGATAAGTCACAGCTACTTTATGATAAAAACACCCTAGCACCACAGGCTGTTTGATATCACAGAATAGGGCATTATAGTGAATCATATTTAGGTCAAAGGGGAGGGGAGGTTCCAGGTTCTGCATGTATAGCTTCCCTTTCTTGCAGTACCTGGTAAAGAACCTTCATCTTCCTTATCCAACGGTTCCCCATTCCCATTCTCATTACTACTAATCTGGATCAGCTCCAGAACAAAGGCTGCATTGAGGCAGCACACACACACACACACACAGAGGCACAAAGCAGGTCACTTCATAATGACAATAATAAGGGATGTTCTTAATTCATTGCTACTGCTGATATATGTGCCGGTCCCCAGAAGGTTGTGGAGGAGGGGATTTTGCATGTCCGGCTTATCTGACACTGGGATATTGTAACAAGTATGGTCCATTTCCTTCATGACCACACGAGCGTCCAAGGGCCGTGCACATTGGCACCACTGGCACAAAAAGGGTACATTCCAGAGAGTTATGGGAACTATAGTGGCACAAGAGGAAGTTTTAGTTCAATTTAAGACTATCAAATCATAATGGTGTAGAGAGGAACTGTGTTAATACAATGTTGACATCAGAACCTGAGGGTAAGGCGCCAAGAGGGCTGGCCAAGTACAGGACAGAACAGGACAGAACCCCTAACTGCATTCTCTTTCAGTTATAGTCATTAAATTTAAATCATTCATGCAGGCTGGGTGTTCTGGGCAGTCTTTGCTCTGAATCCAGTCAGAAGTCTGTCAATTTTGCTGTCAAAAGAGACACCATTGTATAAAAGTTTAATAACAGTCAGTTAACTTCAAACATACATCATTCTAGATGACTAATATGTGTTTCCATAGTATTCATAAACAACCACAGAATACAGGATGCTAGTTAACCTAATACATATAGATATCTACTGCTCTATTGGTCAAGGGAAATTCCACGGTAACTGAGACTCAATTATTTTACATTAAAATGTATGTCAAACAAAAACCAATAATCGCAAAGTTAAACAAACCATGCAACTCTATGCACAAGGACTACTTTTAACAATTTTCACGGAACATTTTACAAAAACAGATTTACTTGAAGAACAGTGCAGATGCAAAGTTTGGTAACAGAATGACGACAGAAACAGCACATTCTGTTAACAAATTTCAACTGCACTGTTCAAGTAAATGTGCAAAACGTGATTTTTATATATATATATATATATATATACACACACACACACACACACACACACACACACACACACACACACACACACACACACACACACACACTCAGCAAAAAAAAGAAAACGTCCTCTCACTGTCAACTGCGTTTATTTGGGGATTTTAACTTTGCAATAATTGTTTTTTGTTTGACATACATTGTAAATGTAAAAATCTGAGTCTCAGTGTCACTGTTACCGTGGAATCGCCCTAAACCAGAGATGGACCCCCTTTTGGCAAGTTAGTCTAGCGGCCAGATATCTACACTTGTAGTAATTATGGTCAAATCACCAACCGGGGGCCCTCATTGATTTTGTTGGTTACTCTCACTCAGAATTTTTTTTTTTTCTCTCTACCCCATGGCAAAATATGCAGAATTGCATGAAATTCATTATACATTTGCTTAATCTTCTCTCCGCCGCATGGAAAAATATGTAGAATTGCAGGAAGTTAACTTCAATATTTTCCTCTCCGCTGTCAAGAAGACGACCGCAAAAATGTTTGGTCGCAAGGTGGGGGGCCAACAAAATATTGCTTAGGGCTCCCAAAAGGCTAGGGCCGGCTCTGACTGCATGTGTGGGTATAGATGTACTGTTAGGTATGCACACCCGCGAGACACTGCGGCCCCCCATGATGAGTTCAGATTTTTTGTGGCCCCCAACCCTATCAATGTTGCCCGTCCCTGCCCATAGACATTGATGTGCCCCTTCCTTTACTAGCAGAGAAAATCCTTGTGTTTTAGACCAAAACCTATAGAACTGTATGCAAAACTAAAGTATGACATTGGGCCATTAATCCACAAAGCTGGTGTGTGTGTGTGTGTGTGTGTGTGTGTGTGTGTGTGTGTGTGTGTGTGTCTGGGAACACTGACCTCACACTACACATTGACCCACATTCCCACACGCACACACTGTGCCATCACCAGCTCAAACTGACACTGCAATGTAATAGAGAATCGAGTTGCTGCTAGCCTCATTAATCTGCCTCGCACACTCACTCGCAAGAACACACACACACACACTCTTATAAATCAGGTCAGCCACTGAAGACAACGCAGCCAAAGCCTCTTTGCCCAGGGAGGGGGTAGGGCAGGGTTGTGGGGGAAGAGGGGCATATATGGGGTTTCTCACTGATGCACCGCTGTCATAGTTCTACAAGCTCACCCAGGTTCCATTCATATCCAGAGTGACACATGACCACACCCTGACGCATCTTCGGCAACCATCTTCAGCTGGCCAGAAAGACTGCCTGTTCTTATCCTGTAACATCTCCAGAACATACTGTAAACTCAAATATATTAAGAATATTCACACCAATAATTGAATTACCAAAACAGAATCACTAGACCAGTAAATGTAAAACACACATTTTCTCTGCTCTGTAATGTACGGTATACACCCACTCACATGAAGAAAAATGCCAACAACTGCTGCTGTACTGAAGGCATTAACTC
This sequence comes from Thymallus thymallus, assembly GCA_023634145.1. Classification (NCBI taxonomy): domain Eukaryota; kingdom Metazoa; phylum Chordata; class Actinopteri; order Salmoniformes; family Salmonidae; genus Thymallus; species Thymallus thymallus. Next base: position 14,454,000 of record CM042389.1, on the reverse strand, counting down.
ATTGTCCTCACAGCTTAATATGTGGCCTGAATTAAGATCCGTACAAACGTGTTAGCAAAACCTCATTAAACAGAAAAACAATGCAACTGTAAGCAAACAGGGCGACTGACACACATGCAGTATATGAAGTTCATAGAGTCAGGGTTACCAACACACCATCTGTCACTCACTGCTCCTACATTGCCCCCTCCCCCAAAGCATTGTGGTAAATAAACATCCTGACACACTATACCACCTGCCCTTCTATCCACACATCAAGTCTGATGAAACCTTGCAGAGATCCAGCCATATATTATATATACACTGGGGGCCAAAAGTTTACTCATTCAAGGGAATTTCTTTATTTGCACAATTTTTTACATTGTAGAATAAAAGTGAATACATCAGAACTATAACATAACACATATGGGATCATGTAGTAACCAAAAAGTGTTAAATATATATTTTATATTCTTCAAAGTAGCCACCCTTAGCCTTGATGACAGCTTTGCACACTCAAGGCATTCTCTCAACCAGCTTCATGAGGACCGCCACAGGAATGGTTGACCCAGAGTTACCTCTGCTGCAGAGGATACGTTCATTAGAGTTACCAGCCTCAGACTGAAACCCAAATAAATGCTTCACAGAGTTCAAGTAACAGACACAACTCAACACCAACTGTTCAGAGTAGACTGTGTGAATCAGGCCTTCATGGTCAAATTGCAGCAAAGAAACCACTACTAAAGGACACTAATAATAAGAAGAGACTTGCTTGGGCCAAGAAACACGAGCAATGGACATCAGACCGGTGGAAATTAGTCCTTTGGTCTGGAGTCCAAATTTGAGATTTTTGGTGAGATTTTGAAATTTTCGATGGTTTGGGATGAGTTGGACTGCAGTGAAGGAAAAGCAGCCAACAAGACTGAAAGCATTCCAGGTGAAGCTTGTTGAGAGAATGCCAAGAGTGTGCAAAGCTGTCATCAAGGCAAAGGTGGCTATTTGAAGAATCTTAAATATAAAATATATTTTGATTTGTTTAACACTTTCCCGCTTACTACATGTGTTGTCTTCACTATTATTCTACAAATTAGAAAATGGTAAAAATAAAGAAAAACCCTGGAATGAGTATGTGTCCAAACTTTTGACTGGTACTGTATAACAATTTAGTAAAGCAATTATCTCTATAAAATGTGTATGATTTAATTGCCAATGTAATATTACGTGGTGGGTGTACCTGTAAGTGAAATCTCTTATGTAGTGTCTAATGTGATCTACATCATCCAAATCAAACGGAGTAGACATACTGCTCAGACATGGCCAGGTCTTAATGTGTCCTCCATTAAATCAGAGTGCACTGCAGCTGCATTATCATCTGTGTGTTTTGAGTGTGGATCTTTCCTGTCTCCCTTATGCATTTGGAGAGATTTTGATTTGGCAGTGCAGCTTTCCGGAATGCATTTCCGACCCAGAGGCTACAGCTAGCACCTGGCAAAGATACAGCAAGCCTAGAAAATGGTTTGAATTGTGCATGACAAAATACAGACAATTCTTCTTTTTTGGCATTTCTGTAATGTTTAGGATTTAAATTATTGGGTGATATGATGGCCCGACAATCAGTGGAAGAAGGTCAATGAATGGAGTTTGTATAAGCAAATAAGTATTACTTACTCCTATAGCAAATATCTCTCTCACACACACAGTTTTGGCCTCTAATCAGTCCACGCCCCCTTGCAATACAGACAGGCATTCTTCAAGAGCAACAGGATGGACACAGATAGCACATGACAGCTACTGGGCTCTGATCAATTGGGAAGTGTGGTTACACATGACTGCATCATATATCAACCGTCCCAACCCCCATTTCCCAAACCCCATGCGGTCCTGCCATAACCCTCCCCACCTCTCCAGACTTCACTACCTGCCAACATTCCTCTCTATAGAAGTGTGTCTCTCTTCTATGTTCATCTCAAACACAAACACACCCAACCAACCTGTGGAGCCTCTGCCTGAATACTAAGAGCTAAGTCATAAGGGTGCGGTAAGCAATGAAGGAGGGAAGAGACAGGAAAAGGGAGGAGGAAACTGGGTTATCAAGCTGGATCTTCTTTCCAGTAATGGGCCTTGGCACTGGTTTCCAGTAGGGCCGGGATGATACCAGTATGGCGATACTCGTTAGCATCATGACAAGGAAACAAAACACAAAACAGATAACTCCTTTAGGAAAACAGCCCTAATGTTGGAAACATACATCATTATGTTGTCATCTAGAGTCACATGTTTATTTTCCAAGCTATAGCACACAATATTTTACATATAAAAGGTTTTTAAAGGACCAAAGAGTGAGGCCAGCTTCGTGTTTACATTTTTGCCATGAAAACCAATATTGTGATACTGGTATCGTCCCGGCCCTAGTTTCCAGGAGGTTACAGTAGACCATGGCCTCTCCCACGTCCTCTTAGTGAGCAGAGCTGAGCCATGGCTCCAGTCTGCTCTCTGCACTGCAGCCTCAGTAAATCTAACTGTCTTCTGACTCTTAGAGTGAATCAATATGTAAGATCAATTACTCTATACCGTGGGCAACTGGTCCCATTCTCAGACATATGCCTAGAACCACAGTACTGGAGCTTTCACAGTGGAGGTACACTCACAGCCACCCACGCAACACAACCCTGTCAGTCTAACCCAGATGCAGTAGTTCATCCAAATCTGGACATGGCCTCCTTCCACTGGCTCTACAAACAGAAGGCTGTGTAGAAGAGAGACATCTATTAGTGTTTCTCAAACCCCGGTACATGAACCAGATGGTTCGGTGAAACTAATTTAAACAGTTCTCAAATTCAAGTTGTAAAATCAGTGGTCCTCCGAGAACAATAGTGTTCCAGTCCTTGGAAAAGGGTAGAGAAACACTGCCTCAGACTAGTGTAACCTCCCTCCACCATTCCCAAAGGTATCCCAAACTAGCCATTAGCTAATGCTAATTGAACGAGACAGCCAGGAAAGCTACGCTGAGGCTATGCTAACGAATGCAAATCGAATGAGTTAGCAAAGCTATACTGATGCTACGCCAAGTGACGCTAAACGAGTGATGCTAAACTATTGAGAGAGCATGGAAAGCTAGGCTAGTGCTATATTCTAACAAGCTAATCAAATGCATAAGGAAGAGTGATGCAGGATAGGCTTCCATTACCATGATGCACTGCACGTGATGCTCTATCAGACCAACACGCATTACACCACACTACACCACCACCCATCTCTCACAGTGACTCAATGACAAAGAGTGCAGGGGACATCCCTTCAGACATTACAAGCAGCACTTAGCCTTCCACAGGAATTATACGTTACTTTTGCAGTCCACACAAAGTCCTCTAGTTACTCAAGTTCCCAGACATCAATGTTGAAACCACAGTTAGACTGATTAGACATTCAGAATTTCTCATGTATTTTCTCCTGTGTCTTACACAGTGAGCTGGCACAGAGTTGAGGTATAGCTTCGCAAGAAAACATACAGTTGAAGTCGGAAGTTTACATACACCTTAGCCAAATACATTTAAACTCAGTTTTTCACAATTCCTGACATTTAATTCTAGTAAAAAATTCCCTGTCTTAGGTCAGTTAGGATCACCACTTTATTTTAAGAATGTGAAATGTCAGAATAATAGTAGAGAGAATTATTTATTTGAGCTTTTATTTCTTTCATCACATTCCCAGTGGGTCACAAGTTTACATACACTCAATTAGTATTTGGTAGCATTGCCTTTAAATTGTTTAACTTGGGTCAAATGTTTTGGGTAGCCTTCCACAAGCTTCCCACAATAAGTTGGGTGAATTTTGGCCCATTCCTCCTGACAGAACTGGTGTAACTGAGTCAGGTCTGTAGGCCTCCTTGCTCGCACACATTTTTTTCAGTTCTGCCCACAAATGTTCTATAGGATTGAGGTCAGGGCTTTGTGATGGCCACTCCAATACCTTGACTTTGTTGTCCTTAAGCCATTTTGCCACAATTTTGGAAGTATACTTGGGGTCATTGTCCAATTGGAAGACCCATTTGCGACCAAGCTTTAACTTCCTGACTGTCTTGAGATGTTGCTTCAATATATCCACATAATTTTCCTTCCTCATGATGCCATCTATTTTGTGAAGTGCACCAGTCCCTCCTGCAGCAAAGCACCCCCACAACATGATGCTGCCACCCCCGTGCTTCATGGTTGGGATGGTGTTCTTCGGCTTGCAAGCCTCCCCCTTTTCCTCCAGACATAACGATGGTCATTATGGCCAAACAGTTTGTTTTTTTGTTTTTTTTCATCAGACCAGAGGACATTTCTCCAAAAAGTATCAACTTTGTCCCCATGTGCAGTTGCAAACCTTGCTGAGCGGCCTTTCAGGTTATGTCGATACAGAACTCGTTTTACTGTTGTTCTGGGATTGATTTGCACTTTTCGTACCAAAGTACGTTCATCTCTAAGAGACAGAACGCGTCTCCTTCCTGAGCCACTGGAATTGTGATATAGTGAATTAGAAGTGAAATAATCTGTCTGTAAACAATTGTTGGAAGTAGATGTCCTAAACGACTCGCAAAAACTATAGTTTGTTAACATGAAATCTGTGGAGTGGTTGAAAAATGAGTTAATGACTTCAACCTAAGTGTATGTAAACTTCTAACTTCAACTGTAAATTACCTTTTCCATTTCAGTTGGTTACTGTATGTATTCAGTCTGATTGTGTGTATATGTGTGTTAGATTGGGTATGGAGCTTTCAAGTTTGCTTTAATATTTGATGGGGCGTCTTTTAGGAGCGCCACCCTGCACACTGCAAGGAGGGAGGTAGCGGGGCAGAACGTGTTAGAGAGGTGTAGCATACTCCACACATAAGTCTCTCACACAAGGCAGTGTTTGGAGCAATGAAAGTGACAGTGGCAAGGTTAGGGTACTGTGAATGAAAGAAAGGCTACATGCCACCAAGAGATCATTCACACACAATTTACCCAGAAAAAGCTGAAGTAGCATTTCTCAGTGTGAAAGTAGTTACAAGCCCACACTACTAAAAGAAATATCAACTTGGCAATAGCTATGAGAACCCATTTTAGAGGGATCTCTGCCAGTAAACAGGATCTGTTGTCGGTCTAATAGAGATATAGTGTCAATCAGTGGAGGCTGCTGAGGGGAGGACGGCTCATTAATGGAGCTAAATGGAATGGTATCAAACATGTTTTGGGGGGTTTTCATGTGTTTGATATCATTCCATTCACTCCATTCCAGCCGTTATTATGAGCCGTCCTCCCCTCAGCAGCCTCCATAGGTTTCAATTAAATGTCCCCTTCTCTTTGCATGTTGTTCCCCAGTCAGCCAGACACGCCCAGTAAAACAGTAGAACTATTGAGAAAGTTCCTCAGTAGCCACTCTTTACAAGCTTCTGTGATGTCATACACCATCTTGATTCGCATAAAACCTTGACTTATTTTCACATCACATTTATTCCAGCTGCAGGATGGTTTTGATTTTAAGCTGGTTGGAGTGTTTTCTTTTTCTTTTACAATATACTCTTGTGCTCGGTCATTACAATGGCTTTAATATAGCCATTTGAGCTAGGCTAGTCTACAAAAGTGATAATATACACTGCTCAAAAAAATAAAGGGAACACTTAAACAACACAATGTAACTCCAAGTCAATCACACTTCTGTGAAATCAAACTGTCCACTTAGGAAGCAACACTGATTGACAATACATTTCACATGCTGTTGTGCAAATGGAATAGACAACAGGTGGAAATTATAGGCAATTAGCAAGACACCCCCAATAAAGGAGTGGTCCTGCAGGTGGTGACCACAGACCACTTGACACCAAGATTGGCAAATTCGCCACTGGCGCCGGCAGCAGAACGTTGCAGGCAGCAGAACGTTCTCCACGGCGTCTCCAGACTCTGTCATGTCTGTCAAATGTGCTCAGTGTGAACCTGCTTTCATCTGTGAAGAGCACAGGGCGCCAGTGGCGAATTTGCCAATCTTGGTGTTCTCTGGCAAATGCCAAACGTCCTGCACGGTGTTGGGCTGTAAGCACAACCCCCACCTGTGGACGTCGGGCCCTCATACCACCCTCATGGAGTGTTTCTGACCGTTTGAGCAGAAACATGCACATTTGTGGCGTGCTGGAGGTCATTTTGCAGGGCTCTGGCAGTGCTCCTCCTGCTCTTCCTTGCACAAAGGCGGAGGTAGCGGTCCTGCTGCTGGGTTGTTGCCCTCCTACATGTCTCCTGATGTACTGGCCTGTCTCCTGGTAGCGCCTCCATGCTCTGGACACTACGCTGACAGACACAGCAAACCTTCTTGCCACAGCTCGCATTGATGTGCCATCCTGGATGAGCTGCACTACCTGAGCCACTTGTGTGGGTTGTAGACTCCGTCTCATGCTACCACTAGAGTGAAAGCACCACCAGCATTCAAAAGTGACCAAAACATCAGCCAGGAAGCATAGGAACTGAGAAGTGGTCTGTGGTCACCACCTGCAGAACCACTCCTTTATTGGGGGTGTCTTGCTAATTGCCTATAATTTCCACCTGTTGTCTATTCCATTTGCACAACAGCATGTGAAATGTATTGTCAATCAGTGTTGCTTCCTAAGTGGACAGTTTGATTTCACAGAAGTGTGATTGACTTGGAGTTACATTGTGTTGTTTAAGTGTTCCCTTTATTTTTTTGAGTAGTGTATAATTCACAAGTGATAGGCTAATATTGTCACCCATCAGATTTATCTTGTATTTACATATACTAAATAATATATGAATTAAATTTGTTTTGATTTAGAATGGACCATTACCATGCACCTATCTCGAAACAGGGGGGAAAAAAATACATGTCATCTATGCTTTTCATGCCAGCGAGGTAGGTTTTACTCCTGTTGGAAAGATAAGAAATGTGCTTAATATTGGAAAGTTGAGAAATAAATATAGTAGGCCTAGCCTATAGAAAGCTGATGGGATCCTCCTCTTTTTAATAGAGGCTATTACTCGGTTTTCTTGCGCAATTGGGCAGCAGGTAGCCTAGCAGTTAGAGCGTTGGGCCAGTACCCGAAAGGTCGCTGGTTCGAATACCCAAGCCGACAAGGTGGGAAAACCTGTCGATGTGTCCTTGAGCAAGGCACTTAAACCTAATTTGCTCCAGGGGCTGACCTTGTAGGTAGGCTGTCATTGTAAATACGAATTTGTTCTTAACTGATTTGCCTAGTTAAATAAAGGTTAAATAAAAATAAATAAATAGAAAATTGCATTGCCTATAGAAATGTTGCGCAACATGGGCTCATCAAGTGTTTGATTAGATTTTCAATTACATTTGCATTGATATCTGCGTGATTAGAGGGACAATAAAGTGCTGAGTACCAGTCAGTTAGCAAGTTTGGTAGGCTACTAATGACCAACAGAGTTTGGAGAAGCCTAACTACCGTGACTAAACTGTCACATGGAATTTGACTGCCTTCATGACTGATGACTGCCGGTGTGGTGGTAATACGGTCACCACAACAGCCCTAGTCTCTACTGAGTTAGAGGTGCGGGGTCCTGCCTTAATCGACATCTTCGGCGCCCAGAGAACAGTAGGTTAACTGCCTTGTTCAGTAAATCAGCTATTAGGTTTCTTGCTAGTTTCACCCTAGTTTGTCTATTTGTAAATTTGATGTTCTGGTGCCTCTAGGCCAGTAATAGTGTTTAATTTGATTTTTGAATGACTACCTCATCTCTGTACCCCATACAATTATCTGTAAAGTTCCTCAGTCGAACAGTGAATTGCAAACACAGATTCAACCACAAATACCAGGGAGTTTTTCCAATGCCTTGCAAAGAAGGACACCTATTGGTAGATGAGTAAAAGAAAAACATACATTGAATATCCCTTTGAGCATGGTGAACTTATTAATTACACTTTGGATGATGTATCAATACATCCAGTCACTACAAAGATACAGGAGTCCTTCCTAACTCAGTTGCTGGAGAGGAAGGAAACAGTTACAGATTTAAATGGCTGTGATAGTAGAAGACTGAGGATGGATCAACAACATTGTAGTTACTCCACAATACTAACCTAAATGACAGAGTGAAAAGAAGGAAGCCTGTACTGAATAAAAAATATTCCCAAAAATATATCCTGTTTGCAACAAGGCACTAAAGTAAAACAAAAACAAAAAGTGGCAAAAAAAATAACTTTATGTCCTGACTACAAAGCATTACGTTTGGGGAAAATCCAACACAACAAATCACAGAGTACCACTCTTCATATTTTCAAGCATGGTTGTGGTTGCATCCTGTTATGGGTATGCTTGTCATCGGCAAGGACTAGGGAGTTTTGGCAAAATCCTAGAGGAGAAGCTGGTTCAGTCTGCATTCCAACAGACAATAGGAGACAAATTCACCTTTCAGCAGGACAATAACCTATAACACCAAGACGACATTGAATGTTCCGGAGTGGCCTAAAGTGTTGACTTCGGCTTGAAAATCTATGGAAAGACTTGAAAATGGCTAGCAATGATCAACAACAGAGTTGACAGAGCCTGAATAATGTGCAAATATTGTACAATCCAGGTGTGCAAAGCTCTTAGAGACTTACCCAGACTCACAGCTGTAATCGCTGTCAAAGGTGATTCTAACATGTATTGACTAAGGGGTGTAAATACTTATGTAAATTAGATATTTCTGTATTTAATTTTCAATATATTTGCAAACATTTTTAAAAACAAGTTTTCACTTTTAGGGTATTGTGTGTAGATGGGTGATAATTATTAATTTTTGTAATCCATTTTGAATTCAGGCTAACACAACAAAATGTGGAATAATTCAAGGGGTATGAATACTTTCTGAAGGCACTGTATTTTATAAAGAAAGACTTCCTCATTTGCTTTCTCCTGTTTTATTGTTTGTCTTTCAATTTTCTTTCATTGTCTAGCAGCCAAAGGCATTATCCTAGTCATATTAGCAACCCATGATAGTTGTTGAATCTTTAGATCTCCCCTCTTTCTACATTTCTAATATATTTCCATCTCTGTCCATAAAACCGCTTGCATGAGCATTGCACAATTTAGAACATGTTTTTCCGCAACATTTTGGAACATTTGCGCACGTCTATTGACGTGTGCACATTTCTGCGCTAAAAATGTGAAAATGTAGTTTATCAACATTTTTAATCTAAACATTGTGATCTGTTCCATCAGCCTTATTAATTGATACTGCGAATACCTCCACTACACTACTATAATACGCATCATGGGGATTAAGAAGTGAGTACACGCAATTCGCACTGAAATATAAGTGGGTATACGGCGTATACCTGCGTATACCCTCCACTACACCACTGGCCCACCCTGTATTCAAGAGCACGTTGTGTCTCAACCGATAACAGGTACAAAACAAAAACCTCAGATATTGCAAAGTAGGGTCTAATCTACAACATATGTGAATATGAAAAAAATTTATCTGAGTTGACACGTTTATAGATAATTGACGTTAAGGTTAAAAAAATGAACGTTTTCATTAAAAAACATTTTTTTAAAGAAATTATTAGATAGTTTGACAAACCTGTTTGTAAACTTTTAAATTATTTACCAGTGATGAAGACATGGATGTGTCATGGTATAGCAGGTTATGCAAAATGGGTCAACTTTGAGCAACTCCATCTCCTGAATGTTTTAGCATTCAGATCCAAAAAAATGGGCAAACATGTATGGAAGGTTTTGTTCAAAATCAAAAGGGATGCTGTTAAAAAGTGATTGAATTCATATGGATTTACCATATGTCTCTATCAATCACTGATCCCCCTCAAGCTAGTCTATTGATTACTCGATCAAGATCAAGAGACAATGACTAATAGAGATACAGTAGCTACTAGCCACTCAGAACTGCCCTCACAAACATTGAATCTAATTTGTCCATAAAACATTAGAATGACTCACTAATGTGATGTGTGGTTCCGGATAATGGCTACTGTGCGCTGCTGCAACGGGAGTCAGGATAGGATTTTAATATAGGAAATGTGATTTGAAAAGGCTCAGATTTCAACAGCTATATCATTAAAATCACATTTCCCAACAACAGCACTCTCTTATCTTCTTAACATTCGGCCCGTGTCCTGTGCAACGGGCTGGCATGTTACTGCTCACATGACCTTCGACATCAACCACTGTTAGAAGACTGCAGTGCGTTTGACAACCCGTTTACTTCTAGGCCTCTGATTGGCTGCGGGGGAGAGCGAGGCTGATGTGTGTCCTGCAGAAGCGTCTGTGGTGTCAATCACTGTCAGTGAAGTCATTAAAGGAGTTTATGGAACGACAGGAGGACATACTTAACTCTACTCTCTCACCCATAGAAAATAATATAATCCTTATGCTCACATGCCTTTTGCCATTGATAAAAGGGTAGAGGTGAGAATCCATTGGTAATTACAGTTTAGTTACTGTCATCAGATGCTCTTACTAATTCAATAAAGACTTCAACTCTAAAGTAGGCATCAAATCTGTACTCAGTACTTCTGACGTATTAGAACACATAGCCATATTCTTTATCTGCTGATGTGGAATGTATTTGCTTCAGTGGAAGTCACATCTTGCCTGGTGTAGGAGGAATGTCCCTTGCAATACCTGAGCAAAGATATGTTACAAGGAGCAGGGCCGGATTACCGAACAGGCACGCAGGGCATGTGCACAGAGGCCCCCTACCTCCAGGGGACCACCAACCAATTATTTTGTGTGGAGAGAGATAAGCCTTGCTTTTGCTTTCTGTGGCTGTACCACTGTGTGGAAGTCATGTGACATTCATATGACCCAGCTTTCATGTACTTTAGACACGCACAATTACACTGCAGTGTTGTGAACAGCACAAAATGAATAATTTACATTGAGAAATTGAGCTACTATGAGTTAGCCTGGTCACTGCGTTCACCATTCTGTTATAGAACGATGGGTGGCCTGGCTCATATACTGAAGTCAAATACTTCAACTGTATAACCACTGAAGCACACCAACTATTGTACTTTACTACTTTCCCGACCTGCTAACTCAGTAGAGGTCAGACAAACAGACCAATAACACTGCACTGACAGTCACTGAGGTGGAAGCTAAGCTCATGTTTAGGGTTCTCCTCACATGACACAGACAGACAGGCAGACTCAAAAACAGATGCTCAAAAACAGACATGACACAAGTTCAATCGCTTCAATTGCAGTCCTCAGCCACAATCCACTGATACCAACAATGACATCACTCACATGAATTAACCTTCCCTTCGCTGTAAAGTGATACAACACTCTCCTCGTATCTCATTTGACATACGTAACCAGATCAGACAACCATGACTGCGTATGAGTCATATGATGGATGCTAGCCGATCATAATGGAGAGTGATGTAGATCAATGCTAATGCAGTTGGAGTCAATACACACCCTATTGCTTCTTAGTCCACAATGTGTTTAAAATAGTAGGCCTAGTCTTTTATTAACTCCGTCTCATGTCCATGTCTTTAGCCAGTAGAAGGGGCATGCTATTGGGCTGTGTACTGAACAGGAGAGCACTGGTTTCAAATGTCACCATCTCATAAATAAGTGATATCAAAATGTTATCAAGACCCCAATCAGGTTGTTAGAGAGTCTGTGTAGAGGTAGGTGGTAAGAGAGATCCCATCTGACAGTGACTGCTGGACAGTCTAAGCAATTTGTTGGGGGGAGAATAACAGCTTACAGTAGGTGGAATGTTTATGGTGATGTTGAATAACAAAATGAAAAATAGTTGAATGGATTTACTCCAATATTGGACAGAAACCAATTCAAAGAGAGGACGCTGAATGTCATCCTCGCTTTCTTGTGGGTTATATGTTCTGGAAAACACCCTCATGACAGTTAAGCATCGCATTAGCCTTCATATTGGACAGCAATTTTAAATGTATAAGAGTTTTTTTAGGAGAGCAACAGACTACATTAGACATGGTGATGTTTGGAATTGGAATGACTCAGCAGTTTAGAATGCACAAATCCAAACCCAGCATACTAAAGCTCTTGCATATAGGACACTGTTCACACACACACACTTTCTAAAAAAAAAAAACAGTTTAGAGTGCAGCAGCAGTCCATAAGCAGCACTTATAGGTCCAAGCCCTGGGGGCAAAGAGCAGACCCTTTGCTGAAACTAGTATCACATGACTTGGGGGGGGGGGGGTATTATTGAATGAAACAACATGGAGGCCTAATGGAGGGGGCCTCTGGGGCCTTGTATAGGAAGGTCTCAATGGAGCTGCCTGCTGCTACTGGGAGCTGGAGGGCATTACTAGGAAACTGGAAACAGCACATACAGTATGCTGCTTGTCATCCAAACACATGGCAGACAGCACACATCAGACTTGAGGTGGGACACATCATACTGATGCCTTGTCTAACCTCAGAATACACATACAGTACATACAACACAGGGGTTGCTAACACTGCCAGTATTAGCAACCCCTGCACATTATTAATCTACAGTACTTAAGTGCACCGAGGCTCATAAACATCATATGATTCAAAACACTCTCCACACCTCGTGCTCTCAATCAAACAGAGTTGCATAATCTTACCCATCACACCTGCGTACACACAATCCCTTCACATCCATGTCACAGTGTTGCTTTTGGCTAGTGGAAAGTCCAATCGTATGTACATTCAGACAGTCTGTTTATTACTAATTTAGGTGAGAAAGATATGGGATTAAATGTTGCTAGTATTGAAATTGAGAGACTAAAAACAGTGCCACGCACACCTTCCACCGGACCGTGAAACAGACAGCTCAACTGTCAGATAGCAGAAATAAGCAGGGCTAAATATAGCTGTAATGATAGGCACCATAGTGAGAGAGTGGAGACGGAGAAACAGATCAGACTAGCTACTGTATCAGTCAAAGTCACATCAACCCCCACATCACAACCAGCTCTACTGAACCTTACAGAGTGTGGTTTGTGGGCTACTCTGGCACTAATTTTTTACTAGCCCTAAAGGGTGAAACACATACACACACACACAGTCTTCTATTGAGCACTGCTACCCAAATCCTCTCCGGGGTCAGACATTCAATTGTTATAGCAATGTTATAACACATTGCTAAACAACAATATAATTAAAAACAACAGACATGTGATTACACTTGCCAGGCCACTCTGGCAATAAAGGTGTTGAGATCAACATCAAACCAAGCTGTTAAATACTCAGTTATTCAATGATCACTCACCTTAAAAATAGCAGGTTACTTGTAAATTCAAGTCCCTGAGATACAAGTAAACTCTTGACTCTCAGTGACACAGTGCAGTGACTAAACATGTAACTTTTATGCTGGTGTGGTCTAGTAATGACATTGTATCTGCTCAACTAGACCGTTTTTCAGGGAAACCACCGTTGCAGGGTATGACTGGTTTGTGCTACTTTCACACACTGGCCATGACAGATTGTGTGTATCAGAAATACACGCACATATATACAACAGACACAGATACACACACGACCCGAGGATACTCTGATACTACGAGTTATGGGGGTCCTCCGTGGGCCGACCCTCCGTGGAGACATTCAGCTGTTGTGGGGTAGTGTGGTCGTAAACACAAAGTAGCCAACGCAGCAGGCTGGGGCCTACACCGACAGGTGCCAGGGGAACACACACAGAGATATGTGGAAGTGGAAGAGAAAGCCTCCATCAGAGCACCAAGGAATGTCCAGCTCACTTACACTATGGAGTGTCAAAACTGTAACGTAACAGGTCATATGAAATGGATGACGTAGTACACAAATGGATGACGTAGTACACAATTGACTGAGGTAGTACACAAAAACGCGGACCAGAACACCATTTTCAAAACTACTGGTTGAAATTATACAAAAGTTCTGGAGCATCACTTTAAAGATCCTGTCTGGGATCTTAAGCACAACAAATTCGTAACATGATGTGCATACTACTGTAGATTCGTAACATACACTATCATCCTAATTTTCAAAATTATAATAATTTTGGCTTCTGAGCACTACTTTCAAAACTACTGGCTGAAATTATACAAAAGATCTGGAGCGTCACATTAAGTGTCCACTAGCACAAATGTGAACAAAAAATATGAATAATAATACATCAAATGAACAGTTACATAAATCCCATGGTTATTTTTATACCACTATTACATAAATGTCTAAGCATAACATAAACATTCACGGTACAGTAACATCCCCAGGGTTATAACGTTGCAAAAAACTGTGTGTCTTCTGCAGGCTGGAGTGCAGTAGAGAAAGAGAGTGATTGTACTATTGGCCTTAGGATGCTCGGATGATGGCGAGACTGCATTTGCCACAGCATTTTTCAATTATGTGTGGCAGCGCCACACCACTATTGATTTAGTTTAACAAAATATATTGACGCAAAACAATTTTGTTTTTTAGACCGATTTGCCTGACAATTTCTCTGTCCTTCACATCAGAGTGTTGCTTCAAGCTCTTTGCATGTCTTGGCCAATCAGATTAACAGAAATAGCAGGTTGTGCAGGCCGGGCACAAAGCACAAAGCTCAAGGCGAGCTCTCCACTTTCCTCCAGTATTTATTTAGCAAGTGTGATAACACATCACTCTCGACAGACACAAGCAAAAACTCTTACATAAATATAGCAGCCTATACATCTAAAAACTAGAGATCTGACATGCTGTATGGAATGGAAATTAGACCATTTTCAGTCTGATCAACTGTAGGCTACTATCAATAGCAGCTGCATAGTCTAGCCTACTACGCCCGTCCCTCTGGCCAGGGTAAATGAAGCAGTAACGTTGTGTATTTATAGTCCATTTGATTGTGATAAAATGTGAATGGGATCACATTTGGTTTAAATTCAAACTTGGGTTGACTAAGCTACCTAGATTTTTTTTATTCAAAAAGTTTAACTGGAATTAATTAATAAACACAATAGCTGACAGACTGTGAGTAAATGTTGTATTAGGCCTACAGTTGCATAGGGCAGGACTACATGATGTAAACCTGCATAAAGCAAGCTCAGAGTTTTATTGTCCAATCATGATTCTAAAATCTCTGGTCCCATCATATCCCATATTATTGGGCTCCCGAGTGGCGGTCTAAGGCACAGCATCTCAGTGCAAGAGGCGTAACTACAGTACCTGGTTCGAATCCAGGCTGTATCACATCCGGCTGTGATTGGGAGTCCCATAGTGAGTTGTGAATCATGGCTTGACCCAGAAGACTACCTCTAATAATAAACTGGGAGGAAAGCCGTGGTATATACCACGGGTATGACAAAACATTTTTTTTACTGTTCTAATTACATTGGTAACCCGTTTAAGAGCAATAAGGCACCTAGGGGGTTTATCCAGGAACTTCGCGTTGCGTGCATAAGAACAGACAGAGAACAACCATATTAGCCATTGCAATGAGTCAAGTTTTGATACTATGCCCATTCTAGAAAATATCACGTTAAATAATGTACAAGTAATCCATATATTGTCATTTATATTCCTTACTCTTCTACGGAAGGACTCAAAGGATTCCCCTGAGTAACGACTTCTGTTATTGGAATGCTATTGTCGTTATGTTAATATTGTATGGTTATATACGGTATCTCTTTCCCTATCACATGTAACATGCGCTCAGAATACCATGGATAAAGAAAATTACTATAGTACACATTCAATGTGGTACATTTTGAATTAGCACAGTGAATTTGACTATTACCTGGAAGAACAGAATTATGAAGTTATTCGGTCAGGTTTACTAGGGTCCACGGTCCAACGAAAGCAAGTGTCAGATGAAGTTATCCTCTTGGTATCACCATCGCCAAGATAGTTTTTCTTTTGAATGTGAACAATAAGTGGAAAACGCAACAACAAAAATGGCAGAAAGAGGATTATACTGCCTTTCTCACTAAAGCCTACTTAACTATTCTTGTTGTTCAAGAAAACATTATATTCCGAGTCTTGACGTTGAAATGTGGTTACAATTCAATTATTGTAATATGCCTAATGTAAAGAACCTTGGAAATAACCCCAGGTTGCGCTGTAATCTCGTTCCCAGACACTTCCGCTTTATATGCTCAATAGCCTGGGGACGAGGTCAATTGCACTTTAGCCATGATAAACGCAAACTATCGTGTCAACACCGATACAAAGTAATGATAACGTCGCATGATGTTCGGAAACAACAGTCAGTCAGAGAAACGATGTATCCACGTGACCGTGCCGTGAAGTAATTCAAACTTCCATCAGACAACATATATTTTTTCAACGAATAATTAATCTTACATTACAATTCACCGGAATTGTCAAACGAGATTAGATACATGATGCTTTATCGTTCCAACATCCTCTTCTACTCGATGGGCGGAGCGTTCAGACGTCACCTGGACCTCAATAGAGTCCCACGGTGGAGGTGTCAAAATACCCATAAAACCTGGCAGTCAAACAGGGAAATGGTTCCAATCGTTTTTCCACCATTTACTTTTCCCATAAGAGATTTTAGAAACACTTAAAATAAGGTCTGTGTTTCGTGTAGGCTTACCATGGCGTGAAGTTTTGATAACCATGTAAACAAGGTGACTTTTATCAATATATTCATCTCCATTTACTCTCATATTCAAAAATGCTAATTAGTATCAAAGTAGACATGCACAACTCTGGTCTAAACGTTTACAACCAATAAACGAAGGGAAGAACTTACATTTGAATAGAAAAGACAGAAATAAAAATGTAGGTTATGTTGTGGGATCATGTACAGTACCATAAACCAAGTTATTCATGTATGATATGTCTAATAAAGTATGTATAGTAGTCATGCATCCCAATGGCCACTAGATGACAGTGTTAAGCTTCTCCTGACATTGCCCCGCTAGTCAGTCAGTCATCTCCCCATCTCACTATCTTCAGCCACCAACAAACTGCGTAAAGTGTGTCCCTTTGTAAGGATTTCTCTGAAAACGGAGGATAGCAATTGCTAGGAGCATCATATGTTTGTCCATTGTGATCACAACACTCCCAGGACCTCCATACCCGGCGATGTCAGAGGAAGGCCATAAAATGTGTCTAAGACTCCAGCCACCAAAGTCACAGACTGTTCTCTCTGCTACCGCAAGGCAAGCTGTACCGACGCACCAAGTCTGGAACTAACAGGACACTGAACAGCTTCTACCCCCAAGCCATAAGACTGCTAAATCGTTAGTTAAATAGTTAACCAAATAGCTACCCGGACTATCTGCATTGTCCCTTTTTGCACTGACTATTTTGACTCATCACATACGATGCTGCTACTGTTAATTATCTATCCTGTTGCCTAGTCACTGTATTCCTAGTTATATGTACATATCTACCTCAATTACCTCGTACCCCTGCACATAGACTCGGTACTAGTACCCCATGTAAATACCAAAGTTATCGTTACTCATTGTGTATTGTATTTACTATTACTTTTATTATTATGTGTTATTACTTTTCTATTATTGCTCTTATTTTTTTCTCTCTGCATTTTTGGGAAGGGTAAGCGTTTCACTGGTAGTCTACACCTGTTGTTTCAGACGGTTACAGTATATCGGTCCGCTAATACAGGACTAGTAATTGTTTTTTTTCTTCAGAGTTTTCAGGTTTGTGCTGCAGAACCCTCAGCAACCCTATTTCCCGTGGCTATGGGGAAAGGGGAACTGGTTCTCATTGAGGCTGGCAGTCCTTCACAGACACATACATTTGCAGGCCAGAGCACATATGGATTCAGCCAATACATCTCTCTCTCTCTCTCGTCCATTTCTTTACATCGTAGATAAAGTTAAACCCTCTAATAAACCCTCTCACAACACCTACTGTTTGTCTGAATTGCACTTTCTGTTAATTGATTGACTGACTGAAGGTGCATATATTTCCTCTGAGTATTTTGGTCTACTGATGTGGCCTATAAACATTGGGCTTTTGTGAACTGAAGGTTAAGAGGAGGAGGTAGAAAGGAGGGGAGAGGAGGGGCAGATAAGGCAGGATTGTAAGAATAGGAGATCAAATAAAAGGAGGGGGAAAGTATAGGCAGCAGAATTTTAAAACAGATACCTTTAAGGAACACGTGAAAAGGAGAGGGAAAGACGCAGAACAACAAGGGGAATAGCAACAGAGGAGAGAAGCAAGTGAAACTCTGGTAAGATTTCTGAAGCAGTGGGGAAAAATGACTTCCATATAATGACTTCCTCTGCTGATGTCTAATGTCCTCTACATGTAACTCAATCTGTCTCCTACAGCACAGCCTCCTTGTATTTTTCTGGATTATTGGAATGACTGGTAAATAATGGAGGGAAATTACACCAAATAAGAAAATATTTGTCTGCTGTCCAAGCATATCTGGATAAATTGACAAAAGTCATATTTCTCTTTCACTCTTCAGTAAGGGTTATTTTACAGTGAATCATATAAAAGGAAATTGATTTATTTAGTTAATTTGATGTACACATAGTATATATAAATTGGCCATGTCAGTGAAATAGTTTGGTTTATTTCTCCTGAAGGACTGTTAGAAAATCCCTTCTCTCGTGTTCAGCCTGACACTTGACCATGCTCCTGACTATGAACCTGGTCTTCCTGCTGCTCCTGGCTTTTCCCCCTGACCTAGCCATGGTGAGTATAACCTTGCTCCTCTTTACATTAGGAGGCTGGAACCTGTTCAGAAGAGAGCGGTGTTACAGAAGGTTCAGACAGAAATGTAACAGAAGATTGTAGAACACATTGTTTGTCTGTCATAGTCTATGGTCTGTCATGTAGAAAGGTGAATGTTGTCAGCTCTATTCATTATATATCTATCTGCAACGTTCTACAAGTGGGCTGTTATACCTTGAAGAATGTTCATAGACGTCAATACATACTTTTATATCCAGCCAGGCACCTGGTAGAAATGTGTGTATAGCTGAGGAAATCACTTGGTGTGTCAAAACAGCTGAAGAAAAAAGATTAGGTCTTTACTGAAATAGGACAACTTTTCATGCAAAATACACATTGAGAAATTGTCCCACACGTTGTAGTGAGTTGGAGGTAAATCAACATTCCTCTGTTTGTTATTGAGTTGGAGTTGTTAGGCGATAAATTCATGTTAAAGAAAAACTCCACCCAAAACTATATTTTGGTATTTGTTTAATTAGTCCATTGTTAATATAGTCAAAACATATTAAATAGCAATCAAGTTTTCAAGATATATAACTTTCAAAATACAGAAATCATATGATGCAAAATGCATCATACCTGCTGTATTTCTGTATTTTGAAAGTGATTATTATTGGAAACTTAATTGCTAACATGCAAAACATTTTGGGACTATATCAACAATGGACTAATTAAACAATTGGGCTAAAGGAGTTGAAGGAGCTGAGGGAGCTGAGGGAGCTGAGGCCCCAGTATTTTGGCCAACAACTCACTCACTTGGCACAGACGTCAAAGTGTATTCCACGTTGGTTCAACATAATTTCATTGAAATTACGTGGGAACAACGTGATTCAACCAGTGTGTGCCCAGTGGGAATGCACCTGTTTCTCGTCAGAACAGGGAGTAGGTCCTCGGCAGATGTGGGTCTGGCACAGACTACAAAGACCATAGTAGTGGATTGAGGATAGTGGGGATTTGGGGGGTTTGTAGCATCGCCCTCACAGGGGGGCTGTTCTGTGCCAGTCAGGCTTTCATACACTAAAGGGGTTATAGAGGTGTCATTGATTCACATAGCTTCAACATGAACAGTGAAAGGACTTGGATTGGCTTGAAATTATTTGTTATCAGTGGCAGACCGTTCAGGCATGCACAGATTTATCATGGTTGAAGATAAATCTAATAATTTGGGAGACGTTCTGACTGTTGCTTGGCCTCTACGTGTCTGAGAACCCAACTACCCAAAATATAATTCAACACAAAAGTCCTTCTCCAAAACAGAGCAGTTAAGTTATCAACTCATGTTGAGTGGATAGGGGCTAAAATATGCTGTACTAGTACAGTGGTTTCAAAGAACACAGCATGAAAAGACAAACATGTTCTGGGTTTATTCAATGTTTCAAACTGATAACACAGAGGCCTCTTTTTGCTCCTGAATTCTGTGTGTATCAGGGAGGCAGAGCCCAGCGCAAACAAATGCAGGCTGAGAGCAGTCTGAGACCATATCTGGGTAGAGTGGACCCAGGTGAGGCAAGTCTGCCATCATTAACCCTAGAAGCGCCAACATATGTATAACCCTAAAAGTGCCAAATTGGTAATGATAGCAAAAAGACAATGTCTGTCAAGCAGTAACACTTTCTCTTTTATTAACCTTTTGTAATACAGGTAAATGTTTTTAATTCCCCAAAATAAACATATCTAGATGTTTAATACACATTGACCTTGTTTGTTTAGACTGAAAATAACCCATTGTAGTTCTGTATCCACTGATTTTATTTTCAAAGCATTACAACAGTCTCTTCCACCTACCTCTCTTCCTCCCTCTCTCTCCTTCTCTCCATATGCTAGTCCTACTATGTGAGCTTCTGAAGTGTCACAGTCCAATGGGCTCCTGGTGCCAGGTGGTGCAGGACAACGGAGTCCTCTTCCCAAAGTGTGTGTGTCCTAAGACCTGCCCACGGTAGGACCACACCACAAACTTAATTCAGTTGTATTCAAGTGATACAGAAAGGCGCATTACACTACATTATGCCATTATGCTTGTAATGACTTGTGTGTGCAGGCAGGGGGCACCAGTGTGCAGTGTTCTGGGAAAGACCTATGGGAACGAGTGTCTGCTACATAGAGAAGCCTGCCGCAAGAGACGTCACATTGGACTGGCTCATATAGGGCCCTGTCTGGGTAGGACACACAAACACTGCAGTACTGTACCTACATAATTAGCTAACTTCAAGTCCAGTTTTCACTTCATGCTTGCTTATTTGATTCCAAGTTCCCAAGGCAAACTGCACAGAGGAGGAGTATGGCCAGTTCCCATACCGCCTCATGGACTGGTTCCTCCTATTGAGTCGCATGGGAGAGTCCTACGGACCCTACCCCCCGCCCCAAAGCTGCCTAAGCCACGCCCAGCGCTCCCAACTAGCCCAGGTAACAGACAAGACAGAGGAATAGGGTTGGGCAACTCTGGTCCTGGAGGGCTGCAGTGTTCGCAAGATCTACCGCACCTGATTACACTTATCATGAACTAACTTGAAGAGCATGAAGATCACTTTGGCATAAGAGCACTAGGATTAGTGTTGTGGTGTGAAATTGTTACTTGGAGCAGATGTCACTTAAGGTTAAAAAGTTCCTGTGTAGCTTATTGTGTGGTCTTCCACTACTAAAAATGAGGGGGCATTCAGGAACTCCAGTTTAAATAGACTTAGTCAATAATCCCTTAATTATTCAATGAGAAAGATAACTGGGTGGTAATGTTATATCCCCATCCCTGCCCTCCTAACCTGGCCCTGCCTTTATCTATTCAACCCTATATTTGTTCTCCTCCCTCTCTTTCCTCCTTTTAGATAAATTGGTATTAGGAGAGCCTAGGCTGAATAGCTCATTCTTGTCATTCAATATTCCCCTGCTTAGATGTCTCCTCTCTCTCTCTCTCCTGAATTGTATAGCGGAGGTTTGCCCTGCTGGACAAGAACAAGGATGGAAAGCTGAGCCGGAGGGACCTGAGAAAGTTACGCTACAAGATAATGCCTCTAGAGCACTGTGCTGCCTCCTTCTTCCAGTGAGCCCCACCCTGAATACACACTTAGACTTCATCATTCTTATCCTGTATGCACCACATACAAATTATGCCCCATACAAATCAGCACTATGTTCATCACTGTCTTTATCAGTTGCCAACTGTCAATATTCTTTAATCTCAGTCAATACAGGAAATGAATTCAAATTCAGCTGATAAATTGAGAAGGTTATGGAAAAAATTGAAATTGGGGGCAATGACCTATTTGTAAAGAGAAGGTCAAATTATTTCCTGAATGTAGAGGGTCAAAGTGTCATTCACCCCCATTCCATGTTGCTCCTCCCATCCTCATGTTCTCTCTGCACCCCCTTCCTGTGAGCCCCCCCCTCTCCCTCTACTACCTAGGCAACCCCCCTCCCCACTCATCACACTCTCCTCTCTATCTCACCCATCCCTCTATCACTCCCTCCTCCATACCCCATGTCCTCATCACTGTCTTTCCTCCCTACTAAGTCTATCATCTCTCTCCCTCTCCCTCTCTCCCTCCCTCCCTCCCTCCCTCTCCCGCCTCAGTCGTAAAGCTGGTGTGTGTTGCCAGTCTGCAGTGACATGTTTTGTGGGAGTGGGGCTGGCTGGCTCAATGTCAACCCATTCCCAGCAATGATAATGTTTATTACCCACTGTGCTTCCCACTGTGTGTGGATTAGCACAAATGGAAACGGTACCCTTCAAAGATAATGTTTCTGTGTGGGTGAAGACAAATATCAGTCTGTGTATATTGTATGCAGATGTGTTTGCATAAGTCCTTTGTATTTGTGTGTGCACCTGTGTGTGTGCATGCATGCTTGTGTTTGTGTATTTGCAATAGTATATGTTTGTTTATGTGTATTTGTATTTATTATGATCCCCATTACCTGCTGCAAAGGCAGCAGCTACTCTTCCTGGGGTCCAGCAACATTAAGGCAGTTATATACATCCCTAAAATATTACATGACATTACATTTCATAACACTTTTCATAACATATTAAGTGTGTGCCCTCAGGCCACTACTCACAATACAAAATTCATGTGTACGTGTGTGTGTAGAGTATGTGTGTTATTATGTGTATTAAATATTATCCAGATACTGACTATAAGCACATGGTGGTCTATAGCAGCTTCGCACAAGAATGGGCTTTAGGTAAGGCAGGTGAACCTGTAGCCATTTTACTTCAACAGTATTTAACATGAGATCCTCTCTAAGCTTTACAGGAATGTGGTTCTGAATACAGACTGCAACACCGCCCCCATTGACATTTCTGTATTTTCTGTAGATGTTATAACCATGTATTGCTACCACTATATCACCAAATGTATTATCTAAGCAGGTTTCAGAGATGCAGGGGAGTTAGAGGGACAAAAAGTTGGTTACTTACATTGTGACTGCCAACGGCCCTGGGATAATGTACATTTGCTGCAAGATTACGACAACGACACAATGGTAGGGATAATCTAAGGTGGGCTTGGGTCATTGATAAGTCATTGTCTCAACGGAGCCTTGAAATGTGTGGACAGAGTCCAGGAGCCAAGATGATTTGGATGGACTCTGTCATTCCTGTAGAGCATCACCAAAAGGTGTCAAAGTTATCTATAAATGTTATTCCAACAGAGCTACAGTAATCTTTTCTGTGGTATTTTGTATGTATATTCTCTGTATACAGGTCATGTGACCATAACAAGAACAGTAAGGTGACCCTGCGTGAATGGATCTACTGTCTGGTGGATCGCTCAGAGATCTGGTTCCACAGCTTCATGTGTGGGTGCAATCCCTTAACCTCACTATCACAATTATGCTACATTCTAAAATCAAATCAAATTGTATTATTCACATGCTTTGTAAACAACAGGTGTAGACTGACAGTGAAATGCTTACTTACGGGCCCTTCCCACAATGCAGAGAGAAAGAAAATAGGGAAATAAAAGAAAATGAATAACACGTAATAGTACAAGTAATAATAAATACACAATGGCAACGATAACTTGGCTATATACACGGGGTAATCCTAGTGTGTCATTTGTTTTGTCTTTAATTGAACTAAATTTGATTACAGCAAATGCTTTGATTACGACATGGTTATAGCGAATGTTTCTTTCTCTCTCTGACAGCTATGAAAATGGGATCCGGTAAGCTGTGTCCCATGAAGACCGACAGCCACCTTTGACATGGATATGGACACCTCTCTTCTCGCATTGTGTATTTATTCCTTGTGTTATTATTTTTAAAATGTTCTGTTATTTCTCATTTTCTTTTTCTCTGCATTGTTGGGAAGGGCCCATAAGTAAGCATTTCACTGTTAGTCTACACCTGTTGTTTTTACGAAATGTGACAAATAACATTTGATTTGATTTTCATTAGATTTATCTAAATGTGTATCTGTTTATCACTGCTATATACATTCTACAATCATCAGCATCAATTAATTATCCACTGCCAGTATCTTACAGTATTTCCACTACTCCCTCTAACTGTCACACTCAGTACTACATTTGTTTTTGATTCATGACATCATCATCTGTTTTGTGAAGTCCACTGTAGATTTGTCTGTGTGGAGACATGGACTGTAATAAATGTCTTTGAGGTATGGCTGCCCTCTTTGTGTCTGTATGGGGATTGCCGGACGAGAGAGGGTCTCGTTAAGAACCAAGAGGACGTGTTGCATGGATCAAGCATCCAATTGCTGTGGAGGGAGAGAGAGATGGAGAAAGACTCACATAGACAGTGGGATACTGTGATGGATGGATGATGGAGGGAGGAGATAGAAAAGAGATGATGGAAGGGGAGGAAGCTTAGTGTGAGAAGCAGTGACCAGGGAATGGAACAAGGGATAATGGGGGGAGACGGAGGGAAATAAGAATGTGTTTTATGGAAGGAGGGGGGAGTAATGCACTGTAAATGGGGAGTAGAGATGGGGGTGGGTAAAGTAATGCATGAAAAATGGATCAGAAATGAGAGAAAGAACAAGAGGGGGATGGAATAGTCTGAGAGAAGTGGGAGAAAAAGAGTAACTGAGAAGAGGTTTGATGTTGTGGGAATATAAGACATAGCATATTATATATGTCAACAGGAAGCAGGAAATGAAGAAATAATGGCCTCTTGTAAGGTCAAAGGGCCAAATCATCAGCCCTTACACAGTCGAGTACATCATATTGAGATATTTGATCTGTTGCCTCAGCTTTTCCACAGCTCTTATTGTGTTTTGTTTCGTCTGTGCGTGCGTGTGCTCTAAAAGATCAATAGGGGATGTGAGTGGCCCGGGGTGGGTTCTTCGGTTCCACTGGTGTCTCTGGACTAATTAGCCCTCACATTTTGCTTCGCCGGGAGGAGAAAGATATAGATATTTCAATATTCAACATAAGATATAGATGCTTCTCAGACACGGGGCAAATGAGGAATGAGATTTGCAATGTGCCCAGAAAAAAGTATAAAGAATCAAAGTAAAGAATCAAAACAATATTTTTTTCCTGACTTCTCAGATTCGCTCTCATCATTTTTGATTAAGACGAGACCAATGGAGGCAGTAAAACATATCAGAGTTTTAAAAAAGAAGAGAGGACAAAACTGACAGTGAGAGGAACAGTAAATGAAGAGATATAGGAGCGTGATCGGAGATCAGCCAATTGAGAGCAGGTTGTATTTACTAATGAGTGACCTGCACATCAAGCTGTTAACACAGTCGCCACAGAGAGGGAAAAGGAAATCTGAATACAAATTCCATCCCCCCTTCAATTGCTCCCCCATCCCAGGGGACTCTCTCCTTTATCTGTGAAAATGAAATGAGTTGTTGGGGCCACCCCTGGAGGCCCCTGCCTCCATCCCTCTCTGTGTCTTCATCCCCTACATTAATACATTCCCCACTCATCACCTCAAGACCTCAAGACCTCCTGCCCCACCTCCAACTCCACCGCCCCCCATCCCCCACACCCGGGGGAGGGTAAAACTGATCCACAGGGCCCCCATCCTATCCTTCCCGTTGTCCCCCCCCCCCCCCCCCCCCCACATACTTACTGACACTCGCCTACTATCTTCTTCTCCTCTTTCTTTCTGTTGTCACATGTTGGATGTTCAACCCAACCTTCCCCCCTCCCCGTGAAGATCTGATCTGTGTCTCTGTCCCCCCCCCTCCCCCTCTCTCTCTCTCTAGGGACCCTCTGCCAGCTCAGGAGCAGATGGGTGGCTGGTGATGATACGCTGTTATTAATAAAGATTCTTGTTAACCCGTTGTCAGCTAGAAACCTCTCTCTCTTTCTCTCTCTCTATCTCTATCTCAAACACTGCCCAGGCAACACTCCACAACACAGTCGCAGCATTGTGTTGCTACATCCAGTCACTCTACAAACAGTCACCATGCTGTTTGTCCCGTACAACTGAGCAGCCATCCCTAAAAACATGATATTTAATACATGATCGTCATAAAGACGATGCCTGCATTATGCATGACTTGTAAGCAGACATAAATAATGAATGAAACTGGCAATTGTGCAGTTTCTTTCATGCAATTATTTAAATTACATTTTCTCTCTTGGTTTTTGTCGCTCTCAGCGGACGGAGTTAGTCCAGTGACTGTATGTTGATCAATTATTAAGGGCAACATAAGAGAGGGAAAGCTGTAGGATCAAAATAAATATCCAGGCCAGCTCTGATGGTGCAGAGCCCACCAAAGAAAGAGAGAGAAAATGAGAGAGGGATAGAGGGTCTGCGTTTTGTGGGTGTCTGACCTGGTATACCTGTCATAGGCTAGCAGGCAGGCTGGCTGAGTTACCTTACAGATACAACAGGGACAGAGGTGGATTCTGTAACCGGAATACTTTCCTGACATTACCTTGGCTCCATCAGATATGCTGATCCATTTCCCCCACTAAACAGCAGCACTGAAATATATGTAATATACACAGTCAGTTGTAAATAGGCTATAAACCTCAAAGGTTAATCAGAATCTAGCCTTCAAAGCATCGGCCATATCATGCTGTGCCAGATTTTCAACTTTTTAAAACTTCAGAGGGATTCTAAAGTGGACCAGGGAGGGAGAAAGGGGGGCGGGGGGAGTCCAGCAGCAATGAGGGGTCCTTCCTAAAAGAGGAAGCTACTACTTTTGCTACTGTTCCGATAATTAATATACTCATTAATACATTTGCAGAAGGTATTGCTTTGAGCCCCCATATTGCAGAGGGCTCTCAGGTTAATGTAATGACAGATAATACTCCCTCTGGGTGAACTGTCTCCATTCAGAGCTCCTCAATAGCCTTGCTGAAGTAGCTAAAGAATGGGTCAGAAAAGCCCTGGTGAGAGAAAAGAGAGGGGAGTTAGCACACAATGCAAACTGCGTCTTCCTTTTTTCTGACGATACTGATTAAAGACCGGAGCATAGAGTACCTACATGAGGCTCTCCATTTTGTGTCTTTGTGTGGAGATGAGAGGGGAGGGTGGGCGGGGTTGGAGAGCCACTGATATCAATGTGCTCAACTAGGGGGCCCTGTACTTCCTTACACCACTCCAACCTAGTTCCCGGCTTTAGACATTGCTTGCCCTACCTTGTGTACATTTTCAGTTCAAAACACTATGCTACTGTCACTGGCTGGTGTGGACACAGTGGTATTTAATTGACTTCTGTCTGTTAATCCATTATTCTTGTGTTCATAGTCAATTAGAGGCACTCTTGGCACCAAATCAAATGGCAGAACAAGATGTGACCACAAGCTCCCAGTTCATAATCAATACAAATCTAATCAAATCCTCCAGCGAATGGTTAAGTTTTGTATCCTCACCCTCTTCCTATTCTCTGCCATTGCTCCTGACACCCCCCCCTCTCACCCCCCCCCCTCCTTCAGCACACACTCCCCTCACCACCACCCCCACTCTGCGACCTCACCATCCGTCCCCTCACTCTCCCCCACTCCCTCACTCAGTCACTCTCAGTCCGAACCGACACCCACACCCACACACCCACACACACTCTCACACTACACACATGTGTCTACCTCTGTTTGATTTGTGCTTCTCACTTACCAGTGAGCTCTGAACAGGACTGGAGTGGAGAAGAGAAGAGGAGAGGAGAGGAGAGAAGAGGAGAAGAGAGAAGAAGAGAGGAGAAGAGAAAAGGAGAAGAGAAGAGGAGAGGAGAGGAGAGAAGAGAAGAGGAGGAGAGAAAAGGAGAAGAGGACAGAAGAGGAGGAGAGGAGAGGAGAGGAGAGGAGAGGAGAGGAGAGGAGAGGAGAGGAGAGGAGAGGAGAGGAGAGGAGAGGAGAGGAGAGGAGAGGAGAGGAGAGGAGAGGAGAGGAGAGGAGAGGAGAGGAGAGGGAGAAGCTTTACTCACAGACTGTCTGACATTCACATAGCGATCACAGATCTTCTAGGACACGTACGGAGCAAGGCTCCACGTATGACTGAGTGGGACTTGCAGATACCCAATACTGTGTCTTGGGACCTAAACACACACACACTGGGAGTTGTGCTGTGGTAGCCGGACAACTACTAAAGTAAACAGGCAAACCCAAAGGAAGGGAAGGGGGCGTCCAACAACAACCTGACTGTTTGCTCGAGCCCCTCCTCCCGTCCGTCTCTTATCCTCCTCTTGTCCATCTCTCCTCTCATCCTTCATATTCTGCTCTGAAGTGCACTGTGAGGTAAGGACGCGCATGTTGTCGTTGTCAAGTGCCTGCGTGTGCATCATCTTGAAATGTTCACATCGATAAACAAGCCTGGATGTTATTCAAACTTGTTTTCTACATCAGAGCCTTTTTTTCTCTAAGACTCAGGAGGTTGGAAAAATCTGTGTGGGGGGGTTGGAGTACTTTGCGTTTGTTGTCGGTGGGACAAATAGATGACGCAGATGTTGAAGCTTCTATGTCTTTCTTCTGTTTTTATTGGCATCATTTTCTACATAGACTAACCATTGTATGTTTCACTATGACCACTTGTCTGTCAATCATTTGTCTGTCTCTCTGTCCGTCAACCTGCCTTGTTCTCTGTGTCTCTCCATCAGCCTGTTCCTCTAGTTCTCCATAAGAGTTGCTAAGTGGGAATGTGAATGCAGAAAGAATGAGGACCTATGTAATGAAGATCCAGCAAGAGTGTGTGTGTGTGTGTGTGTGTATGTGTGTGTGTGTGTGTGTGTGTGTGTGTGTGTGTGTGTGTGTGTGTGTGTGTGTGTGTGTGTGTGTGTGTGTGCACGCTTGCGTGTGTGTGTTTGTGTGAGCGAGGGAGAGAGAGAGAGAGAGAGAGTGTGAGAGAAGGGGAGAGAGAAAGAAGGCGTGTTGGATATGAGGGAGAGAGAGAAGGCTAATACTCAGACACTAGCAATTGGGTATAAAATCAGCCATAAAATCCTATCAAGGTCCAGCTTCCCCTACCCTCCACCTCCCACCCCCCTCGCCATATCATGTACCCCCAACCCCCCTTTGGGGACATACCCATGCCATTTAATCTGTCCCTACAACCCACTCACAGGAGGCAGATGGGACCCCTGAGTCTAGGACAGAAGGCATCTGACACCGTGTCTGTACTGATAACGTACAGTAGGAATGAGCACTCTGAAACTGACTCTAGGCCTGTGAGCACCGAGACACAGTGAAGGCTGATTAGAGAGAAAAATAGAATAATTTAAGTAAATGTGCATTTAGTGCTGAAAAACAAACGAAACAGAGAAAAACTAAGAAATTAGATAGGAGTGGCTTACTGTAAGAGAGACAGAAATGGGAGATGGAGGAAGAAAGAGAGACATCATAATAAACTCAATGCTCTAATCCTGTGGCAGGAGAATCAACGCTACCATCACTGTCCGTGAGGACTGTGTGTGTAAAGCAGTGTATTTATAGAGAGCATTGGTTAAGTTCACTATGCTCTCTCTCTCTCCCTCTCTCTCTCTCTACACTCTTAGAAAAAAGGTGCTGTATAGAACCTAAAAGGGTTATTAAGCTGTCCTCATAGGAGAACCCTTTTGGTTCCAAGTAGAACTGTTTTGGGTTCCAACTCTTTCCACAGAGGATTCTATTTGGAATCCAAAAGGGCTATACCTGGAATCAAAAAGGGACTTACCTGGAACCAAAAAGGGTTATCCTATGGGGACAGCTGAAGAACCCTTTTGGAACCCTGTTTTTCTAAGAGTGTGTGACCTGGCCTTTTCGCCTTATGAAAATTCAGTTGGCTGTAATTTGCTGAGGAGAAGTATGCATATTTTATCAGCAGGCACATTTAGAGAAGAAGCAAGACTGAATGAGAGAGAGAAATACACAGAGAGAGAGAGAGAGAGAGAGAGAGAGAGAGAGAGAGAGAGAGAGAGAGAGAGAGAGAGAGAGACAGAGAGATTACTCTGGACCCCATGTCCTTCCCCATCCTCTCATTTCTCTCATTACTCTCTCTCTCTCTCTCTCAATTTCTCTCACTCCCCCTCCCTCTCTTTTTCTCTCTCTTTCAAGCTCTCTCACTCCCCCCTCTCATTTCTCTCATTACTCTCTCTCTCTTTCTCAATCTCTCTCACTCCCTCATCCCCTCATTTCTCTCATTACTCTCTCAATCTCTCTCACTCCCCCTCCCCCTCTCATTTCTCTTTCGCCCCATCTTCCTCACTCTCTGTAAAAGCTTTATGGGTTGCTCACTCCTCTACTGGGATAATGAGATCCTCCATACTTTGTAACGATGCAGCTGTTGTTGGTGTGGAACTTGGAGGTTCCAGGGCCTGATCAAGACTCAGATTCGTCTGCCTAGTGCCTATGTACGATTGTCATATGTTCTGGAGGGCACAGCCTTGATGCTGACAAACAGCAACAAGAGGACGTTTTTGAAGACTATGACTTTGAACAAATTCGTCTCTGGAGACAAGACCTGAAACCATATCTACAAATCATCACAATAGCGAGAACAGGAAAGAAAAAAATATCCCAATCTGAAAACTGTTTCAAAGTTCTTGCAGCTTTTGTCAAAAGAAACTGTGTTCCAGTTGGATTAAACTAAAGCACCTCCAGGCATTGTTTACGTCGATCCAAAATAAATTGGCTGCTTTTCTCCGATAACAAGAGATCTAAAGACCATGAAAAAAACACCCTAAATTTAGATAACAAACCCATTTGAACTAGCTTACTATAAATAGAGATATACAGTAAATTCAAAGGAATCGATTTCTGAGTGATATTTGCTTTCCACCTCACACTTTTAAAGTCGTACGATGAGTGATTTTTCACCAAGTGTCAAGCTGCGCTATACAGATCCAGAGTATTATAGCAAGACAATTTGCTTTCCTGCATGAATAATTCCGTGTGAACAGTGGAAATGTTTCTTCATATCAATGAATCATCTGCTGCTAGACCTCTTCATATCAATGAATAATCTGCTGCTAGACCTCTTCATATCAATGAATAATCTGCTGCTAGACCTCTTCATATCAATGAATAATCTGCTGCTAGACCTCTTCATATCAATGAGTCATCTGCTGCTAGACCTCTTCATATCAATGAATCATCTGCTGCTAGACCTCTTCATATCAATGAATAATCTGCTGCTAGACCTCTTCATATCAATGAATAATCTGCTGCTAGACCTCTTCATATCAATGAATAATCTGCTGCTAGACCTCTTTAGTACATTATGAATGGTAGGAGCAGAACTGCATGTGATGCTTTGACCTTTCCCCTGTTCTTTCAGCTCCTGGGGGACGGCATAGTGTTGACTGAGTGTGAATGATGGCAGCGATGGCCTGGTATCTCTGCCTGTCCGTGGCTATTTTCTGTGGCCCCCCCTGGCCCCAAGGACACTCGGCTCTGGCTCCTGAGAACGAGGTGCCACTTCGCCCCACCGCCTGGCTGCCTGATGGAAAGGTCACCACCATACATCTGCCCAAAGGACGCAGCCGGAGGTACAGTATAGAGACCCCGTCAGGGGAGGTGGATAGTATCGCACACTAAATGTTTATGTTCCGTGTCCTGGACATACTGTTGAATTCGGAAAATTACATACACCTTAGCCAAATACATTTAAACTCAGTTTTTCACAATTCCTGAAATGTATCCTAGTAAAAATGCTCTGTCTTAGGTCAGTTAGGATCACCACTTTATTTTAAGAATGTGAATTGTCAGAATAATAGTAGAGAGAATGATTTATTTCAACTTCTATTTCTTCCATCACATTTCCAGTAGGTCAGAAGTTTACATAAACTCAATTAGTATTTGGTAGCATTGCCTTTAAATTGTTTAACTTGGGTCAAACATTTCAGGTGGCCTTCCACAAGCTTCCCACAATAAGTTGGGTGAATTTTGTCTGGTGTAACTGAGTCAGGTTTGTAGGCCTCCTTGCTCGCACACACTTTTTCAGTTCTGCCCACACATTTCTATAAGATTGTGGTCAGGGCTTTGATGGCCACTCCAATACCTTGACTTTGTTGTCCTTAAGCCATTTTGCCACAACTTTGGAAGTATGCTTGGGGTCATTGTCCATTTGGAAGACCCATTTGCGACCAAGCTTTAACTTCCTGACTGATGTCTTGAGATTTTGTGAAGTGCACTAGTCCCTCCTACAGCAAAGCACCCCCACAACATGATGCTGCCACCCCTGTGCTTCACGGTTGGGATGGTGTTGGGATGGTGTTCTTCGGCTTGCAAGCCTCCCCCTTTTTCCTCCAAACATAACAATGGTCATTATGGCCAAACAGTTATATTTTTGTTTCATCAGACCAGAGGACATTTCTCCAAGAAGTACGATCTTTGTCCCATGTGCAGTTGCAAACCGTAGTCTGGCTTTTTTATGGCGGTTTTGGAGCAGTGGCTTCTTCCTTGCTGAGCGGCCTTTCAGGTTATGTCGATATAGATACTTTTGTACCTGTTTCCTCCAGCATCTACACAATGTATTTTGCTGTTGTTCTGGGATTGATTTGCACTTTTGCACCAAAGTACGTTCATCTCTAGGAGACAGAATGCGTCTCCTTCCTGAGCGGTATGACGGCTGCGTGGTCCCATGGTGTTTATACTTGTCTACTATTGTTTGTACAAATGAATGTGGTACCTTCAGGCATTTGAAAATTGATCCCAAGGATGAACCAGACTTGTAGAGGTCTACAATTGTTTTTCTGAGATCTTGACTGATTTCTTTTGATTTTCCCATGATGTCGAGCAAAGAGGCACTGAGTTTGAAGGTAGGCCTTGAAATACATCCACAGGTACACCTCCAATTGACTCAAATTATGTCAATTAGCCTATCAGAAGCTTCTAAAGCCATGACATCATTTTCTGGAATTTTCCAAGCTGTTTAAAGGCACAGTCAACTTAGTGTATGTAAACATCTGACCCACTGGAATTGTGATATAGTGAATTATAAGTGAAATAATCTGTCTGTAAACAATTGTTGGAAGAATGACTTGTGCCATGCACAAAGTAGATGTCCTAACCGACTTGCCAAAACTATAGATTGTTAACATGAAATCTGTGGAGTGGTTGAAATATGAGTTTTAATGACTTCAACCTGTGTACAGTATGTAAACTTCCGACTTCAACTGTAGATTGAAATACTTAAGAGAGGCCCCTGTTTAATATCCTGTCTTTGTCCAAATTTATACTGTCCCTACAATGGGTTATATTACCTCAATTACCTCGACTAACTGGTGCCCTCGCACACTGACTCTGTACCGGTACTTCCTGTATATAGCCTCGCTATTGTTATTTTACTGCTACTGTTTTATTATTTGTTACTTTTATCTTAAATTTTCTATTTTCAATGAACTTTCTTAACTTCTTAAAGCATTGTATGTTAAAGGCTTGTAGGTAAGCATTTCACTGTAAGGTCGTTGTATTCGGCGCATGTGACAAATATTTTTATTTTTTTGAATTACAAGGTACCTAAATGGTAATTTCCTGTGTTATTCTTAATGGGTTTGAGCAACAACCATGATAGCCTTAATCTTAATAACCATTCCTTTAGTTGGTGGAAAGGCAGGGGTTCAGTGCAGTGGCCCCATGGGCAGGAAGAGCAGCCCACTTGGCCCAGGCTCTGCTGATCAGTGCCAGTAGTAGAGCTCTAACACTGGGAGCTGTAAATTGGAATATGGGCATCCGTGTGAGCTGCAGTCTGTCCATCGATGCATTCGTGCATAATGAAACAAAAAAATAATAATTCTGAGAAAAACATCCGCTAATGATGATTCTAATTAATCAATCAATTAAACCAAGTATTGCCCTTGACAACGTTAGCATGGCACAGCTGTTGAGAAACAGCAGCACAGCAGCAGTTGAACCAGAACATACATGTAAAAGAATGATGATACTTTTCAAAGGGCGGAGTAAATGTTCTGGAGGCTATGATAACATAGAGGTCAATTACATTACGTCTCGATATTGAATGACTCACCTTGATGAGGGATGTTGGTGACAATACAAAGATAATCAAATAATGATGTCAGAATCAGTCGGTGATAATGATGTAATGGTCAGTTGGTGAGTTTGAATCTAATTCTATTGTGAAGATTAACAATAAGCTTGTAGAAGGAGACCATAATGTCTAAGCACAGAGATGTGGTGGGTCTATCATGGAGATGTGAAGTCCAAAGGGTGCCATTGTGTGTCCAAAGTGGAGATCTGAAATCTAACACGAAGGGTGCCATTGTGTGTCCAAAGGGATATCTAATGTAGCAATCCAATAACAAATGTTTCATGGTCCTATAATAGCCTCACATTCCAAAGCAACATTGCTGTTTTCATTGATTGTAGACGGTTACAGCAAAGAGATCTCCATCTGTACAGTGCAGGTCCATGGAAGCTCATCACAGATTGTTAGTTGACCTCTCCTTGTTTACTTTATGGGTTTATCAGTGTATGAAGAAAATAAGTGGTAGACATTTTGTAAATTTTTTAAATGCTTTGATGGCTACATGTCACAGTACCTTTATTAGTGTTAAAGGGGACGAAAAAGACATGAAAACGTTTGAAGTGGAATCCTTTTTTTGTGTGGTACTTATCTTTGTGCAGGCTATACTTCACACTGAAGAAGAAGGTTGCGATGATGTCTGTGACCGTCAGTCCCTGTGACCTCCCCATCGAGTGGACTCTTGAAGCCCGAACCCTGAAGGACAAACCACCTAAGAGTCTGCACTGTGAGTGTGAAACACTGATAGACAATACAAACAACTACACACAACACCCACTCACATGCAATTCCTATTCATATCAATTTGGTTTCATTACACCACAATCCAATTCACACTGGAGCCATTTAATTTGACATAGTGGCCATTAAAAGACTAACCCTGGTCATAAATGTCTACAAGATAGGAGTTAACTTAATCAATCCATCGGCCTTTCTCTCTCTTTCCTCTCTCCGTCTCTCTTACTCACACACACAGTACTGAGCCCAGGATACTGAATAAAATAGGTCTAGTATATCACTGGACAATCTTTCCAATAATTTTACCTTTCGCCTTCTTCAAGAAGGACAGGAATATATCTAAATGACACACCTTTTCCCTGAATGTAAGAGAGATTAGACCGAAGTATTTCCAATACTTGAGGATGAGAGAGTTAAAACATTTGCTATTTAAATTAAGACGTATACAGTGAGTTCTGAGAGCGATATAAAGATTTGTACAGCTTTATTTTGACCTTTAGCATTCCAGTATTTAGGCTAGCAATGATGTCATGGAACATCCTTCATGACCCTCATCCGCCTTCTTTGTTAAAATCAGTGGGTATTCTAGACGGGCAGCTTTATGAACTTATCAGTGACCCATACACTGAGTGTACAAAACATTAGTATTTTTCTGAGGGAAAAGGGGGGTGCAACTCAATATTAGGAAGCTGTTCCTAATGTGTTGTACACTCAGTGTAAATCATTCAGTGTGTGAACCCAAGGCTTCCCAACCTCTGCCTAAATGATTCACTTTGATTGTGTAACATTTGGTCCCCTTTTCTTTCCTTATTAAAGAGCGACTGCTCCTAAAACCAACTAATCCATTTGAAAACAGACTGTGTGGCATTGATATGTCAGAAACATTTATTCTAGTGTCAATATTGACTAAAAAGTGTCAATTGCATACATTTGGTAATAAACAGAGTTTGGAACATCAGTGCTTCACAACGAGTAAATGAAGGTTGGGTTAGGATTACAATGTCAACAAATCATGGCCCCTTTGGCCAAACTCCACGTGCACATCGCCGCTCCGCCCACTGCGCTTCCCTTCACTGAACGTGGCTTCATCTTTGCCTCGCCCCCGACGCGTTCGAACGATCACCGCCGTGAGACTGAACATCCCTATACGGATTGACCATGAAATACATGCTTCCAGCAGGATTGCACAGCCAAGAACTATGGTTTGCATGCCCTGCCGAAGAATAGGTGGTTGGAGTTCATTGGTCCCCTGTGGTGGTGAGTATACCGGTAGCTAGACCATAGCCCGCCGGTTATGTATCTGGTTATGTATATTTTGATAATCATTATCACTATCATCGCTAGCATAGGCAGCTGACTTTAGCTAACTAGCTACCAACTAGCTAGCTAGTTACGTTACCTAACTTGCTAGCTACCTAGCTAACGTTAGCCTACCTCAATACAACTCTGATTTGGCTTGGAAAAACGATACCATTCTAAAAGAAGGTGTCACCAGATTGACTTTAGATGCAGTATAACCGTAACCAACTAACGAAGATTGAGGGGGGCACCATATTTTAGTTAGCTAACATCAGCATTGCTAGCTATTTTTGACGAATTTTTCTAGTAATTATGGTAACATTTGGTATCTCTCTAAAGTAAATTTGATGACATCAATATGGCAAAGTTGTTTACTAAAAATTATTTGCCCACTTTAACAATGTCATCATATTTCTATGCCGCTCTAAATTAGTGTAGTTTAGGTGAAACCGTCACAATAGCTCCTTGGCGAGATGCAACCCAAGTCTAGGGCACAAATAAATACTGTCTTGATGCAGATTTGGTGGTAATAGCTAACTCATGTGTGACAACAGTGTACTAACTAACTGCAACAAACTCAAGACAACCCAGGGCCATAGTAAAATACAGTGGCAAGAAAAAGTATGTGAACCCTTTGGAATTACCTGGATTTCTGCATTAATTGGTCATAAATGTTGATCTGATCTTCATCTAAGTCACAACAATAGACAAACAGTGTGCTTAAACTAATAACACAAATTATTGTATTTTTCTTGTCTATATTTTATACATAGCTTAAACATTCTCAGTGTACGTTGGGAAAAGTATGTGAACCCCTAGGCTAATGACTTCTCCAAAAGCTAATTGGAGTCAGGAGTCAGCTAAACTGGAGTCCAATCAATGAGACAAGATTGGAGATGTTGGTTAGAGCTGCCCTGCCCTATAAAAAACACTCACTAAATTTGAGTTTGCTATTCACAAGAAGCATTGCCTGATGTGAACCATGCCTCGAACAAAAGAGATCTCAGAAGACCTAAGATTAAGAATTGTTGACTTGCATAAAGCTGGAAAGTGTTACAAAAGTATCTCTAAAAGTCTTGATGTTCATCAGTCCAAGTAAGACAAATTGTCTATAAATGGAGAAAGTTCAGCACTGTTGCTACTCTCCCTAGGAGTGGACGTCCTGCAAAGATGACTGCAAGAGTACAGCGAAGAATGTTCATTGAGGTTAAGAAGAATCCTAGTGTCAGCTAAAGACTTACAGAAATCCCTGGAACATGCTAACATCTCTGACTAGTCTACGATACATTAAACACTAAACAAGAATGGTGTTCATGGGAGGACACCACGGAAGAAGCCACTGTGGACAGATTAAATTGTTTGGAAGGAACACACAACTCTGTTTGGAGAAAAAAAAACACAGCACACCAACATCAAAAC
The DNA here is from genome assembly GCA_023634145.1 of Thymallus thymallus. NCBI lineage: Eukaryota > Metazoa > Chordata > Actinopteri > Salmoniformes > Salmonidae > Thymallus > Thymallus thymallus. The sequence goes on along the minus strand of CM042389.1, from coordinate 14,416,539 downwards.
CTCATCCCAACTGTAAAGTATGGTGGAGGGAGCATCATGGTTTGGGGCTGCCTCATGGCCTGGACAGCTTACTATCGTCGACAGAAAAATGAATTCCCAAGTTTATCAATACATTTTGCAGGAGAATGTATGGCTATCGGTCCGCCAATTGAAGCTCAACAGAAGTTGGGTGATGCAACAGGACAACGACCCAAAACACATAAGTAAATCAACAACAGAATGGCTTCAAGAGAAGAAAATATGCCTTCTGGAGTGGCCCTGACCTCAACCCGACTGAGATGCTGTGGCATGACCTCAAGAGAGCGGTTCACACCAAAAATCCCAAGAATATTGCTGAACTGAAACCGTTTTGTAAAAAGGAATGGTCCAAAATTCTTCCTGACTGTTGTGCAGGTCGGATCCGCAACTACAGAAAACGTTTGGTTGAGGTTATTGCTGCCAAAGGAGGGTAAACCAGTTATTAAATCCAAGGGTTCACATACTTTTCCCACCCTGCACTGTAATTGTTTACACGGCGTGTTCAATAAAGACTTGAAAACGAAGGGTTCATATACTTTTTCTTGCCACTGTATGTCACAGTTGGTTGCATAGTGTAACGGCGTCGCCGGACTGAATCTAATCCAATCTGGAGCCAGTCAGTTTACATCTGTAAAGCATAGATTTAGCATCCAAATTAAATTACGTTATTTTTCTAGCTATGTTTATTATTGAGTGATGTTTTTCTGTTAGATAAAGTGCACAGTTGGGTGCCAGACTGATCCCTTGCTCATGAACGGAAGCCCTACCAGGAGCAAAGGTGGGTATCATAACATGTCCAGCAATGTGATTGCAATGGTTTAGAGAACTCCAAAAATAATTTTGTTTGCTTGCTATTTTCAAAGCTTGTAAGACAAAACCTCAGAATAAAAGTGTCATGTGACACAAGTACCCTTGTGACACCTCCTCTGTTGCTCCCTCGACTCTTATAAAAAGGACACGCCATCATGAGGCTTCTGATAGTGGCCCGAGTTACTGCCCTGAGGACACAGACAGCTTCATCAACAACGACAGGTAATGTGTGTTATGTGAAAAGTTGTATTCAAAAATACCCGGCTTGATAAACTAGTAGGCTAAATCCCCAGCCAAGCAGATACAAATAGTAGAGTCATTTTGGTTAAGTGCATTAACAAAAAGCTTTGTCCTTTATTTAGAACAAAATGCAATTTACCACTTGGCTGTCTATTACATCACCCTGTCCCAGTCAACACCACCCCATAAGACTGCCTGCTGCCCTCGCTCTGAGCATTCTTATGAATGGAACAGGCAATCACATTGTTAAGTATCTGGCTAGCAACCTTCACCTATCAGCGGCAACAGCTTTCACAGGCTCACCTTCTGTACATATACAGAAGGTAACCCACTTCATTACTTTGATACATTTGATAACCCAACTGTAAAACATAATTTATGTAAACTGACATTATTTGTTGCTTATTTTCTACTTAGATGTATATAATGTCCAGGGCATAACCTAGCCTGGTGGAACCAGCCTGATCACTGTGTTCACCATTCTCATTTTATGATATCTGAAGTGAATAGAAAGGTGAATGCAGTGATCTGGTTGGTTCCACCAGGCTAGTCATAACCACCATTGATAATGTAATCAGTGGTGTGTGTGTGTGTGTGTCCGACCAGTATCTTTGATAAGGGGCCAGGAGCTGATCTACGCTGCTATGCCCATCAAAGGGGCTCTGGAAAAGACCTAACCTCTTGCTTGCTCACCAACGGTAGTCGATGGTGAGACCAGAATTACGTAGGTTTAGTCTGACCTGTTCAAACTTCAACATGGTACTTGTTTGTGTGTCAGATGTTACATATCCTAACTGCAATTGGTAATAGAACAGTGACTGTGTTCACAGAAACGTGTACGGAGCCACACATGGAGCCTTGCAAGATTATGTGATTAAGTCCAGACTGGCAGATGGGCTTGATACTGATGTTTCTGAATGGAGACCTGGCACTCAGCATTAAAATTGAACTAGAACCAACTTTATTTGTATTGTGGTTTTTTTTTATTATTGAATGGTATCAGTCAATATGGGGAGAGATAAACCTTTTGTATTCTGCACCATTATCAGGGAACTCCTGTTGTATACAGGACAACAGGTAGGTATCACCACACTTGACATGTTTGCCAAGGTATTACCACCATACAAAATACCTATAGAAACAGTATCTGTATCGGCTGGGAAATACAATGAAAGGTGTACATTGTTATATTAGTTGAAGACAGCTTCTATGGCAGTGGTATAACCTTTTTCAGTGGTGACCCCTGCTGCCGACCCCATCCCACTCCAAATCTAATGACACAACCTTAAAATCTGTCAAATTAGATTTTCACATCAACAAATAACCTTCAATGTATTACATTTTCATCTCTACTATTAACATTAAGAGAACCAATACATACATTTACTCAATAAGGTTTGTATATTGTCCCATTAAATAATCTGTACTCTTAATGTTTTATTATGTTAAGGGTTGTTTATTCTACATGAAAGTTATCAAAACACTTAGTTTAGAATATGTACATAAATTCAGCAATTGCATTCTTCCCATATCACTCTGTAGGCTACTGACCTATTCAAAGCTTCCTCCAGCATCTCACCATACATCTGCCTGTAGTTATTGAACTCAACCTGCAGGAGGTTTGTTGTGATGTGGTGGGGCGAAACAGCTGTGGGCAAGTTTGACAGATGGGTGTGTCTTGGTGGTGGCAAGGGCACATCTAAGAAACACCCACATCAAACCACACCCCCAAGCCAACTCACATTTGGCTTCCGTCATGGCTGCCATCAATCAAATGTATTTATAAAGCCCTTTTTACATCAGCAGTTGTCACAAAGTGCTTATACAGAAACCCAGCCTAAAACCCCAAAGAGCAAGCAATGCAGATGTAGAAGCACAGTGGTTAGGAAAAACTCCCTAGAAAGGCAGAAACTTAGGAAGAAACAAAGAGATGAACCAGGCTCTGAGGGGTGGCCAGTCCTCTTCTGGCTGTGCTGAGTGGAGATCAGAGTACATGTCCATTAAGGACAGATCATTCTTCAAGGTGTTCAAACGTTCATAGATGACCAGCAGGGTCAAATAATACTCACAGTAGTTATAGAGGGTACCTAAGATCACACAGGACACCAGATAAGACAGGAGAATTATACCAGATAGGACAGACTGTCCCTAGCCCCCCGACACAGAGTGCATTGCAGCATTGATACTGGAGACTGAGACGGGGGGGTCGGAGGAAACTGTGGCCCCGTGCAAAGTTACTCTCAGACAGGGCCAACCAGGCAGGATATAACCCCACCCACTTTGCCAAAGCAGGCCGAGTATAGTCCACAAAGTTTTTCCCCACCACACAAGCCAGAAGGGCTCACGTCAGTGACTCAATGCCGGCAGCATTTCTTGAGGCGCCAAAAAGAACATGCCAAATCAGCAGGTGCAGTTCCCCTTTAAGTCAGGAGAAACTATATATGATTATGGTGAAAAGGGCACTTCATTGATTATATTGTATTAATTAAAAGTAATCAAGAGACATATTGAACTGTAAGACCGTATCTTCAATGACTGTGAGTATGTTCTGTGTAGTTAGTGTAAGTATGTATGAGGAAGAATATTCATGACCTGTGGCTTAACAGTGTTTTCTGCACAGGGAGTACCAAGAAGAGTATGCCAGAGGTGTGGTGGAGAGGACCTGGAACTAAAGCCAAGATACACACCTACACTGGCAACGCCATGGACACCTACACAGGTCCTTCGTACGCCCCAGCATCTATCTACATCCTCAGGCTGCAAACCAAGGACCAGAACACCAGGGCTACTGTGTACCTCCATGAGGGCTCTGGGCCCTCATGGGCCTTCCCACAGCTTCCCTCTGACTCCCGTGTCCACACCTTGGGTGTAGGAATGACTAGTGTCACCCTCAGCTGGGCCCCCAGTGCCTCCCTCAAAAGGCTCCATACCCAACGCAGCTATGACTACTGTGTCCTCGTTAATCGCAAGCACAACTACCGCAACCTCTGTGCCGCCCAGGAGGGCATCAGGAAAGAGCGGGAGAAAGATAAGAAGAGGGAGAAGGACAAACAGAGGAAAGTAACTGTGTGGCCGATTCTCAAAGACTGGTGGTGGCAGCAGTGGGACCCTGACACTGAGCTCCGGTCAGCCGCTGCGCTCCGTGACGAGTATGATCATCTCCAATGTGTTTGTAAGGGAACAGAGAGCGTGTGCACTGTCTCGGAGCTCGTCCCCGACACGCAGTACTACTTTGATGTATTTTTGATTGACAGGCTAAATGGAACCAGTGCAGCATATACTGGAACGTTCGCCCAAACACACGAGGAGGCCCGACCAGCTATCACACCACTTAGGGAAGGGGAGCTCCGGTGGGTGACCTTCAGGGATGAAGGCTCAACCTCTGGGGAGTTCTTTAGCTTCCGCCCCCGGGGCTGGCAGCAGAGTGGCCTGCTCACTCTCCAGAGCTGTGGAAGCAGTGAGAAGATCAACATCACCGTTTCCAGCAAGGGCCAAGAGCTGAGCTCCCAGTCTGTGGGAGTAAACCTGGCTCAGATCTGGCTCCAGGGCAGCCCTTCCTACCTCATCCACCTGGAGAAAGAGGGAGCGGTGGCTCCCAGACAAGCTGTTCCAGGGGCGCTGAAGGCCTCTGTTAAGATGCAGGCGTCCTCCACTTACCATCGTCAAGGGGTACCTTCGCTCCCCTCCACTCTGCAGGTAAAGTCTTTCAACAGGCTGAGGAGCTGTGAATCTGTCACCCTGGCCTGGATGGGCACAGAGGAGAGGAGCCTTTACTGCGTGTACCGCCAGAGGCTGGGTCAGGGCGAGGGGGAGGGGGAAAAGGGAGGCACTGCACCCTGCCTGGGGCCTGAGTCACGGTCAGACACTGAGAGGGTCCTGTGTAAATACTTCCAGGAGCTCAACCCTCGGCGTGCTGTTACAACAGCCGTGATCGGGGGCCTGGAGCCTGGGGTGGCCTACATATTTGATGTATATCTAATGAGACGCTGGGGGATCCCCATAAAGTACAGCAGCAAGACAGTAAGAACCAGGAAGGAGTGCTGAGCTGCTGCCAACTCCTAGTCTCAGTCTGCAGCAGCATTGGAATAAACAAAGAGGTGATTTACAAAGACTTACCATGACAAAGCCATTCTACTATGAAGGAGACTGTTAAAAAATGACATACATCCTTTGAAGAGTGGTCGCATTTGAACACTGGTACCCATGGATTGGGTAGGAGTAACAGAGGAAGGGCGACTGCACACCAGCAAAATTCATTCCATTCCAGTAACCTGCTGTGCTTTTTGTTTATAGTTGTTGATGATGTGCCAGTTGTCCCAAGTATTAATTGTGTGGTTGGGTACAAAGGAGGATAGAAGTTTTTGATTAATACACATTTTCAGCGAAGACTGTGCCAAAAAACATGCAACAGAAGCAGATGGAGCTTTGATTGTACTTTACAATGGGGAGAGAGAACTTATGGCAAGAACCTACAGTATATATTTAGTGCTGCATTGTTTTGTTTCAATATTCTACAGGCTTAAAACACAGATAGGGTAATCTATTGATGCTTAGCGCAAAGTCAATGTGTATCTTGTGTTCTGCTTTCGCATGAAGTAGATAAAATTAGTTAGTGACTAGCTTCATTGTCTTTGATGTATTATTGTGCTATGCTTCAAATACACCAATAAACACACATTAGGTATCTGTATCTCGGTATCAACATGTATTATCACTATCCTCTTATGGTTGACTTGTCTCTTGCTTACAGTAAATTGAGAAAACAAATTGAGAGATAAATGTACCACTACCCTACACATAACTTGCATGTATTTATCTCTAGGCTACTTGCATGATTACTACAAAACAAAAGAGTAAGACTAAAGATCATGAACTTCTCATTAAAAACATCTCAAATCTAAAGACCATGATTTAAAATACTTTCGATAACAATATTCATGATATCGAGGCAATAATGATTAAAGGGTGACTGCACTTCCTGATTTGGCCTCATTAATAAATGCTAGTAGCCATGACTGAATTAAAACGTTAGTTGGTTTTGGGGTGTGGTTTGATGTGGGTGTCTCTTGTGTGTGTTTGTCGGTGGGAACAGTTAGCCAAATTATTTAGCCAATTAGCTTCAGCTGGCTGGTGTGCGATAGTGGCAAAGTTGGTTAGACTTTGGATAGCCTATCTCTGGGGATAGTTAGGGACTATCAAAACATTTTGGGACAATATTTTCGTTTCACATCTTTTCATTAAATTATTTTAATTCGTATATGAATTTCTACAGTTTATAGTTGGTTTGATGTTTAGGTCATTGACATTTGGAGCTGTTGACCTTTTAAAATATTGTCCCATGTACATTGTGTAATTTACATATGGTCCTTAACTGGCCCCATAGGTATATTGAATGGTCCATGCTATCTGGGGTCCTTGGGACTTCTCTACCCCATTGAAGTTGAAATGGTTAGGTAAGGGATGGTTAGGGTATGGGTTAGGGTTAGGATTTAGGGGAGGGATGTCCCAAGGATCCCAGATAGCACCTACCAATATCGAATGTCAAACCAGGGGTCGCCTGCAGCTACGCTTCAAATTGATGATGGGTGCTATCAGCTGTGCACATGTTGGCAGGATTAAATTAACCCAACCCAAGGAAAACTGGACATTCCATGACATGCATTTTTTTCCTATCATCTTGCAAATCTCAGTTTTGGACCAACATTTACCTATTTACACATTGTTGTCAATTTTGACACTAAAATAAATGTTTCTGACTCATATCGATGCCACATAGGCCATTTTCAGAACGAGAAGTTGCTTTTTATGTTACTGTACCTGCTTCAACAGACATAATTGGTGGTCATCAGCCTGTCCCAAAAATTATTAAACTTTGACACAAATGGGTCGTCACTAGTTACCACAGTCTAAAATTGATCTACTTCAAATTAGATTTTAAACCTAACCTTAACTACACTGCTAACATTATGCCTAACCTTAAAATACATATTAAGCACATTTTACGATATAGACTTTGTGACTGTGGTAACTAGTGGAAACCACACAAATGTAACACACGCAAAAAATAACGTAACCAAGAGAGCTGCGTTTACGCTACTTACGTTACGTACAGTCAGTTGACAGGAGAGCGCGCCAAATTTTGTAAAAAAAAGCAAGTGAAGTGGCGCGCTTTCCCACCGTTTTGATACAAATTTCAAGGTAGGTAGAGGTTTTTAAATGCTATTACAAATAACGTATGTAGACAATATTTGTTTTGAATTACTTTGTGGTGCCCAATAAACAAGAAGCTAGCTACTACTAGACAATGTATTGGCTATTCAGCTAACGTTAGCTATCAATCTAGCTAGTTGGCTATGTGAGTTGTGTGCCATGCATGAGCAAAGTCGGAAACAATATACAGGGGTTTTCTGCACTGCATTTCAAATAACAACAAAGGGGTGACATCGCTACTGTTTTGGTAAACAGTAGGGCTGGAGAAATGTAGCTAAGGATGTTAGTTAACCACTTTAAAAACTAATGGACTAAGCTAACTATACATACATAGTAGCTACAAGGACTGACCATCCATGATAATAAAATTGTAGTTCTAATCATGTTTTGAGGCTATAGAGTTTGCCTACAATTTCATTGTTTACAAACAATGGAGTAAAACATTCAGGTGGATGGATTATCTTGGCAAAGGATAAATACTCACTAACAAGGATTTAAACAAATGTGTGCACAACATTTTACAGAAATGTGCATATGGAACAATTCTGGGATCTTTTATTTCAGCTCATGAAATATGGGACCAATACTTTACATGTTGCGTTTATATTTTTGATCAGTCTATCATTAATTTAAAAGTAAAAATGGATGTATCAATCGCAGATTGCACCTTTAACCTTGATATTAAATTGCCACTAGTAAAGTTGACAGCGATGGGGCTTCTCGACCAGTGTCAAGCACTGTTCAACACCTCCAGCCTCTACGGGGTGCTGGGCATCTCCAAGGAGGCGACAGACGCAGAAATCCGACGCAGCTACTACAAGGTGTCGCTCAGGGTTCACCCAGATCGTTCTCCCGAAGACCTGAAGGCAACAGAGAAATTTCAGGTGGGAAACTGCCAGCTAAAACACCTATTTAAATCTGCAGTTAGGCTAGTTCACTTAGCTAACTGTCTAGAGTATTTTACTGTACTCACCTGGCCCCTTGGTTTCAGGTGCTGGGGAAGTTATATGCTGTGTTGAGTGACAAGGAGCAGAGGGCAATGTATGATGAGCAGGGACTGGTGGATGAGGAATCTGACTCACTGCAGCAGGACCGATGCTGGGAGGAGTACTGGAGGTTGTTGTTCCCTAAGGTAGCCTAACTATAACTAGCTAAAGCTGGTTTACATCTTCACCATACACCGTATATACTTTTTAGGCCCTCCTGAGAGAACTTTTCTTTATCATACCTTACCCTTAAAATAGTCACTAGACGTGTGTAATTGAGTAATTTACCTTAGTCATCATTATTACAAGACTGTCATCAGCATCACCCAGTGCCATCTTCCTCTGTATCTCCCCAGTTTCTTGACTTTCTTTATCAGCCTGGAAGCAAATAACAAACACCAAGTATAATGTCACAATTAGAATTTGTTCTAACAACCATCTCTCTTCTTCATTAGATCACGTTGCAGGACATTCAGGCGTTTGAGCGGAAGTACAAAGGCACGGAGGAGGAGAGGCAGGATGTGATGCAGCTTTACCTGCAGCACCAGGGGGACATGGACGCCATCATGGCCTCGGCCCTGTGCTGCTCTCAGGAGGACGAGCCCAGGATCACAGCCCTTATACAGACAGCCATCCAGGCAGGGGAGATCCCCGCCTGCCCTGCTTTCACCCAGGAGAGCACCAGGAAGAAGAAAGTACGCAAACAGAAGGTACAGTGTGCTTTATAAAACTCCTTGTACACACACACTCTTCCTCTGTGTTTTGTAGTTCACACTCTTCCTCTGTGTTTTGTAGTTCACACTCTTCCTCTGTGTTTTGTAGTTCATTTGTTAAATAATACTTTGTTGTTTTCTTCCAGGCTGATGAAGAAAGACAAGAAGCTGAGGAGATGCAGAGAGAGATGGGACTTGAGGATGCTGATGATGACAGTCTTGTAATGATGTTAAAGGTAAGGTGAATCACAACCAAGATCTTAACTGGTGAATATTTTAGGGGTTCAGGTAAGGCATTAAAGGTGTTTTATTTTTGTCTCGTTAACAGCAAAAGCAGAAGTCCAGAGAGCAGAATTTTAACTCTTTCCTGTCTGACCTGGAAGCCAAATACTCCAAGAAGGAAGGAAAAGCCAAAGCGGGAGGGAAAGGAAAGAAGTGAAGACGTCAAACCCTTTAGTATATAGGACACTGTATATATCACTTTCATCTTGTTAGGAAGTATTTTGTAGATGGATGTATGTGGACAGCAACTTGTTTATTCCAAATGCATGCACACCAAATCTTACATTAGTTGGCGACTTGTCAAAGGCATTTTTTTTGTTGTTGTATGTGTTGTATAATCCAAGAGGCCTGAAAAAACATTACATCTATATTTATTTAAATAGTATTTGTACACCTTTAATTTATATAAAATAGAGGGATTATCTTCAAAAGGAGTCCATACGTAAGAACTATGCTGCATTTCTAGTTTTATTAATGCCATCTAACAGGGAGACCTTCCAGTGCAGCCTAACTCTATAAGAAGTCAAAGAAGACCTCCATGTTAGTTAATTCTCACGACTCTGTTCTATAATGTACATGAGCTGAAGCCATAGAAATAAAAGGGGACCTGCAGTTCTGTTTTGTATGAATACAGAGGGCCCTTCCATCTCAGTCATAGTTAGGAAATGCAAGGGAGCACCACTATAACTTCTGGTAAGCACACAAGGAACTAGAAACATAAGTGCTTATAAAAAATATTTTTACATTTTGCAGAAAACTTCTACATTACCCTGCCCAAAACCTTGAAGTTAGGTAGAAATTAAAACTTGACACCTGCATGCCCCCTAGTCACATCTATCACGTACTTCTATGCATGCCTTACTGATCTAAGCTCCGCTAGCACCTCTACTGAAAGTAGAATATGGCTTCTACTGCAGTGAGGTGTAATTGTCCCAGTACTTCTACAGCCCGTCTATTCCCTTGCATGTCTCCTGTGGCTTACACTAAGCCTACACATTTAGTTAGCGTCTAAAACTTGTATCGTCTCTTCCTGTTAAGGTATGCTATGTGAAACCCCAAAGTTTTGTGCTTGTCTTTTTTACATGGGAAAATAAAAGTAATGTCCTTATAAAAGTACAAAGCAGCCAGTCAAAGCATGTCAGTGTAAAAATGCTTTTTTTTCTCCCTGTCTAGTTGGACTTGCCATTCGGGTCATTTCCTATCCCCCACCTTAACCACCAGGAAAAACACTTAAAGATGTCAGATAATTACACGTTTTTTAATTTAAGTGTTTATTGAAACTTCAACTGTATGTTAAGAAAACAACATACAGTTGAAGTCGGAAGTTTACATACACCTTAGCCAAATACATTTAAACTCAGTTTTTCATCATTCCTGACATTTAATCCTAGTAAAAATTCAGTTTTAGGTCAGTTAGGATCACCACTTGTGAAATGTCAGAATAATAGTAGAGTGATTTATTTCAGCTTTTATCTCTTTCATCACATTCAAGTTTACATACAATCAATTAGTATTTGGTAGCATTGCCTTTAAAATTGTTTAACTTGGGTCAAAAAGTTTTGGGTAGCCTTCCACAAGATTCCCACAAATAGTTGGGTGAATTTTGGCCCATTCCTCCTGACAGAACTGGTGTAACTGAGTCAGGTTTGTAGGCCTCCTTGCTCGCACATGCTTTTTCAGTTCTTCCCACAAATGTTCTATAGGATTGAGGTCAGGACTTTGTTGTCCTTAAGCCATTTTGCCACAACTTTGGAAGTATGCTCGGGGTCATTGTCCATTTGGAAGGCCCATTTGCGACCAAGCTTTAACTTCCTGACTGATGTCTTGAGATGTTGCTTCAATATATCCACATCATTTTCCTTCCTCGTGATGCCATCTATTTTGTGAAGTGCACCAGTCCTTCCTGCAGCAAAGCACCCCCACAACATGATGCTGCCACCCCCATGCTTCACGGTTGGGATGGTGTTCTTCGGCTTGCAAGCTTCCTCCTTTTTCCTCCCAACATACGATGGTCATTATGGCCAAACCAATCTATTGTTTCAACAGAACAGAGGACATTTCTCCAAAAAGTACAATCTTTGTCCCCATGTGCAGTTACAAACCGTAGTCTGGCTTTTTTATAGCGGTTTTGGAGCAGTGGCTTCTTCCTTGCTGAGCAGCCTTTCAGGTTATGTTGATATAGGACTTGTTTTACTGTGGATATAAATACTTTTGTACCAGTTTCCTCAAGCATATTTACAAGGTCCTTTGCTGTTGTTCTGGGATTGATTTGCACTTTTCGCACCAAAGTACGTTAATCTCGGAGACAGAATGCGTCTCCTTCCTGATCGGTATGATGGCTGCGTGGTTCCATGGTGTTTATACTTGCGTACTATTGTTTGTACAGATGAATGTGGTACCTTCAGGCTTTTGGAAATTGCTCCCAAGGATGAACCAGATTTGTGGAGGTCTGTAAAAAAAAATTCGGAGGTCTTGGCTGATTTCTTTAGATTTTCCCATGATGTCGAGCAAAGAGGCATTAAGTTTGAAAGTAGGCCACAGGTACACCTCCAATTGACTCAAATGATGTCAATTAGCCTATCAGAAGCTTCTAAAGCCATGACATCATTTTCTGGAATTTTCCAAGCTGTTTAAAGGCACAGTCAACTTAGTGTATGTAAACTTCTGACCCACTGGAATTGTGATATAGTGAATTATAAGTGAAATAATCTGTCTAAACAATTGTTGGAAGAATGACTTGTGTCATGTACAAAGTAGATGTCCTAACCGACTTGCCAAAACTATAGATTGTTAACATGAAATCTGTGGAGTGGTTTAAAAATGAGTTTTAATGACTTCAACCTAAGTGTATGTAAACTTCCGACTTCAACTGTATGTAAGACCAATATATTGCAAATATATACAGTGCATTCGAAAGTATTTAGACCCCTTGACTTTCTCCACATTTTGTTACGTTACAGCCTTATTCTAAAATGGATTTTTAAAAATCTCCCTCAATCTACACACTTCCCCGTAATGACAAAGCAAAAAACATGTTGACATTTTTGCAAATGTATTACATTTTAAAAAAATGATATCACATTTACATATTCAGACCCTTTACTCAATACCTTGTTAAAGCTCATTTGGCAGCGATTAAGCTTGGCACACCTGTATTTGGGGATTGTCTCCCATTCTTCTCTGCAGATCCTCTCAAGCTCTGTCAGGTTGGATTGGGAGTGTCACTGCACAGCTATTTTCAGGTCTCTCCATAGATGTTAGAGCAGGTTCAATTCAGGGCTCTAGCTGGGCTACTCAAGGACATTCAGAGACTTGTCCCGAAGCCACTGCTGCGTTGTCTTGGCTGTATGCTTAGGGTCGTTGTCCTGTTGGAAGGTGAACCTTCGCCACAGTCTGAACGCTCTGGAGCAGGTTTTCATCAAGGATCTCTCTGTACTTTGCTCCATTCATCTTTCCCTTAAACCTGACTAGTTTCCCAGTCTCTGACACTGAAAAACATCCCCACATGTAACACTTGGCATTCAGGCCAAAGAGTTCAATCTTGGTTTCATCAGACCAGAGAATCTTGTTTCTCATGATCTGAGTCCTTTAGGTGCCTTTTGGCAAACTCCAAGCAGGCTGTCATGTGCCTTTTACACCATAAAGGCCTGATTGGTGGAGTGCTGCAGAGATGGTTGTCCTTCTGGAAGGTTCTCCCATCTGTTAAGAGTCACCATCAGATTCTTGGTCTCCTCCCTGACAAGGCCCTTCTCTCCCTATTGCTCAGTTTGGCTGGAGGCCACTGTGTTCTTGGTGACCTTCAATGCTGCAGCTATTTTTTGGTACCCTTCCCCAGATCTGTGCCTCAACACTCCTGTCTCAGAGCTCTAGGGACATTTCCTTCTACCTCATGGCTTGGTTTTTGCTCTGACAACTGTGGGACCTTATATATACAGGTGTGTGCCTTTCCAAATCATGTCCAATCAATTGAATTTACCACAGGTGGACTCCAATCAAGTTGTAGAAACATCTCAACGATGACCAATGGAAACTGGATGCACCTGAGCTCAATTGAGTCTCGTAGCAAAGGGTCTGAATACTTATGTCATTATGGGGTATTATGTGTAGAATAAGGCTGTAACGTAACAAAATGTGGAAAAAGTGAAGTGGTCTGAATACTTTCCGAATGCACTGTATATATATATACATATTGTATATTTTTCTCCCACTCTAAATGTCATAATACAAAGGAAAGTATTAGTTATTTAGTGGATTACTTAAACTAATATCAACTAAATATTATAAATAATTTACAGGGAATAGCTGTCCCTCTTTCATGTCACTGGTGTTACCCCATTAAATATTTTTTTTTTAAAAGCAACATCCTTGCCAACTTCTTCCTGGGTCAAATGTGCATTGGAGCTGTTTTGAAAAGCACATGGTGAGTCTGCAGTCTCTCTTCATATGTTAGCAATTTGATGATTAATTTGGTAATTTCATGCAACGCTTTAAGATCGTTCACTGGTGTTACACAGTTTATAGTATGGGGAAAAGGACATTTAATTAAAATAATTGATCAAATCACATGATTAAGTGATTTATTTACAATTTAAGAAGTGTGGTTTGAGCTACTGTGGCCGCCATCTTAGATATTCTATATTTTCTGCAGATTTTTCACTGATGTTACTGTTCCTGCTGGTTTTATTAGAACAGTCTGAAGATTTGTCACTGGTGTTATTATAGAATAATTTTGTTTAAAGTAAATATTTTTATATTATCATTAACCTTTTCTGTCTTTGATTATATATGCAAAGTAAATACTCAAATTACATTCTGGAAAGACTGAATTTCCATTAAAATATAGGTAACACCAGTGACAAAGGAAAGATATTTTTTTTTATGTAATGTTGTAAAAATATAAAAAATAAGCTGTCATTTATTTTCATTAACATTGTTACGCCGTTAACTTATCTAACTTGTAAAAACGTTTTTAAAAAATTGGCTGGTCAAAAAGCCACAATTTTTCACGACTCATTCCCTGCATAGAATAATTTAAGAGTATAGAGATCAGAGAACATAACGAACAGTATACGTTGACATATATCCATCCAAACATACAGTACATACCAATATACAGATAGGTGTTAATGAGAAGGGTTACTGTCTTTGGCAGCCAGGTAAGTAGAGTTCAAACATACAAAAATAGGGCTCTAGAAAAACAAAAGCATAAAATAAAATCACCAAACAGTACAATGTACAAAAGTTCTGCTGGTGTATAAAGTGTAGTTTGAGGGCCCTGTTTGGAGTGACAGCAGGGCCTTGCATCCTGCCATGCTGTGGCGTGTGGTTGGTGGAGAGGGCCCGAGATTGATAACATAGCCACAAAACCAGATTCCACAGCCAAAGTCACAATTGCTAAAAGAAAATTTATCTATTTTTGGTCTTATTTTAAAGTTAGGAATAAGGTTTGCAGTGTGGTTAGGTTTAAAATCTGATTTTAAGAAGTTAAATTGTAGA